>JAINUG010000033.1:3735774-4113274 GCA_029706075.1 Aldrovandia affinis | reverse complement strand
GAGGTGTGTTTGTCCTCCTGTCGTCTTTAGGCAGTGACTGACAGGTCATGGCCCTATCGACTGTCTGACAGTAACCTTTGCGTCCGTGGGATGATGTATGAATTATGCAGCGCTAGGGCGTTGGGAGAAAGAGCGCAGTGACTGATGGATATGATCGAGCTGAGGGTGGAGGAGGGGCACGGGGCTGTGGGTTGTGGGGGTTGGGTTGGGCTTGGGGAAGGGGGTGGCCCTCCTGGTGAAAGACACCCCACCCCCACCTCCACAACTCCTAATTCATCCAGAAACGATGCTGGAAAACAGAGGAGCAGTGTCAGCCAAGCGGTTTGTGTCCTAAAAGTAGAAAAAGTAACACATCGTTTAATGCGTTGTTTCTTGACTAGTGTGTAACTTTACAGTAGGCAACCAATCAAACTATAGGAGAAGATGCACTCTTTGCACCAGCAGCCATGCGTGTGTGTAGGTGTGTGTGTGTGTGTGTGTGTGTGTGTGTGTGTGTGTGTGTGTGTGTGTGTGTGTGTGTGTGTGTGTGTGTGTGTGTGTGTGTGTGTGTGTGTGTGTGTGTGTGTGTGTGTGCGTGTGTGCATGCTTTTGTATGAGAACGTGTACAGTATAAGCCTGTGTGTGTTCGTGTATACACATGTGTTTGTGTTCGTCCGAGCATGTGCATTCGTAAGCGTGCTGCGTTTGTGCGTGTGTATGTGTACATGTGCATACATGCGCCTGTATGTACTTCCTCCCCACCACTCTGCCCTTCACAGAGGCCCTGGGGGCCGGGGGGGGCGGGGGGTGACCATGTCATCGACACGCTCAGCTAGGCCTAGAGCCTAGAGCCTGCCCTCTCTCTCCTCACTGCCTGCTGGTAGAGAGAGGCAAGTCTGCTCACCTGAATCACTGCTAACAGCTACACGCTCTCAAGGGCTTCTCAAGGTGCGCTAAAAACAGACACGAGGGCTCTCTTCGCTGAGCGTGGGCCTGAGCAGGACGGCTATTTCACAGACGTGGGTCAAAGAGAAGGGAGACGTGTAATTCGCCCAGAACAAAGGGGGAAGCCATGCTCAGCAATTTTGTCCATCAATCAATCAGGTTTGACTTAAAATAGAAACCTGTACAAAGGAGTGTCTCAAAGCATTGTACATCACAGGGAGACAGTTATAACTGATCTACATCTTAATGGAGGGGGCAGGAGGAGCAATGATGTTATGACAAAAGGGAACAAATGAAGTAGAGAGGTGGAAAATGAGTTGAGGTGGGCCATGAGATAAGTATGAAGAAAGAAAAAAGCTCTATATCATATACTTTCCAATAGCATGTGTCACTGTTAACCTGTATTGTCCTGTACGTGAAATTACCTTGAAACATGTCGAAAGCATTTTAATTCCATAATTGAACATAATGTGGAGTGAGACACAGAGCATGCATTTGCCCATTGAGTTGGTCCTAGGAACCACTGAACTAGAATCGTAGTATTTAACAAAATCTGTTTCAGTTGCACTTGCTGTCTTGAAATGATATATTGTAGGGTATCACATTCTCTATTTGCCATATATGGATACTATCAGAAAGGCCAGAGGCAGGGCCTCTTTTCTAGTGGGTCAGACTGGAACGGCTCTGACAGTGATTGTGTTCCCGGTCTAGAGGTAGTCATCACAGTCGTGTGGGAAGTCAGTTAGGTCACCAAGTTAGGTCACCAGTGTGTCATTCCAGGTATATTATTCCTGTCACAGCAGTGATGTCAGCATCGCAGCATTCCTCCTCTGATGATGTCACAATGACTGAGTGGGGGAGGTGAGATCAGAGATGTGTGTGTGCGTGCGTGTGTGTAATCCTACCGCACAGCGAGTGGAGACGCAGTGCAAAGCAGCAGCACGTCAAACTTTTGGAGTTTGCTATGGCGTGATTAAAAACTACAAAAGCATATGTTGACAATATCATCTCACATCTGAGAGCGCTCCATGCTCAATATGTCATGTCTTCTCTGACTCACAGCAAAGGCACGCGCAGAAAATAAATCCCAAATCTGGTCACCACCGAGGCGAGGCAAAATCAAAATCAAAAACGAAAATGAGTCATACAGACGACACTGTTTGCAATTGTGTGCTGCGCGCGAGGGGTGTGAGAGGAACCCGAAGGGTGGGGCTCAGGGTTTACAGGGGCCACGGTCTCAGCTGTGTGTGAGGGGCACGTGGGACCCCGATAGGGCAAAATCCTCTGTCCTGGTGCACGGAGACACAGGTCAGGGGTGTGGGGGCGGGTGTTCGGCTTGGATGGGGGAATGGGGAGGGGCGGTGTGACTAACATAGAAAGTATGACATCATCATGTTTGCCTTTTCCCATAAAGACGAATGACTCTGACCCCCTGCTCTGCGTTATGGCTCTAATAGAATATTAGGAGATGATAAAATTGCGAGTGAACGAGCGGCTGGATAAATTTGTCATGTTTTTTACAAGCCCGGCTTCCTTGTTAAAGTGTGCAAACCCCGTCGCCTTCACGTCCGACGTGCCGCCATAAGATCTCTCTTTTCCCGGCATCTCCTCCACTAATGCGTGCGTATCGCATTACTGCCGTGGTTTCAGCTGTGAGGGCGCCGGCCGCAGTGAGCAGAGACACTGCCATTAAAGTTCTGCTGCTTCAGAGAACCGGTGACAGCAATGCAGTTTACGCGCTGGAGCGCTTTGTGTTATTTGTTGACTTTTTTCCTTTGCCACATGTGCAGAGGGATAAATCCAGCAGGGCTGTCTGAATCGTCTTACTGAAAGAAAAGAGAGGATGAGATGACGGTAGATATTGCAGTTTACGGTCAGAGGTGATGCTCTGGGAGCCGCCGGCATGGTCGTCGATGTTGAAGCCGGCGTCTGGTTGATGACGCCGCTGGCCGGTAGCGGCTCGGCCGGGCCGGGCCTGGATCATGTTTCTTTCCCGTTTGTCGTTAGCTGCTGCGGTTTACCGTAACCGTTCCCGGCGTCAAAGAAACGGGCTCCAGTTACAGGCTCTGGACAGAGGTAATGTCATTAATTTGTTTGTCCGGGCAAACTTTCGGAGCGGCGCTAATGCGATCTCGCCCCTCTGCCGTCACCAAGGAAACGGATAGGTATGGAGAAGGGTCTGGAATGACTGCCGGAATTACCAGGAAACGTAAGGATGGGAGTAGTTGTATGCTCATGCATGCCTTTCTACTGATTGTGGGTCAGTTGGGAGGGGGGGGGAGAGGGGGTTGGATGCTGGGATTCAGGCTGTGCCTCAATACCTCAGGTTCTAGTGCCCCACCCCCTCCATGTCCATGATTTCATCCAGATGGAGGTCTTCGCAGAAGGATGCATTCAGGAAATTCGGGAATTAAGGGAAAGCAGTGGAGCCGTGCTTCCAGACGGAACCACCACTTACCCCATCCCCCCCCCCCTCCACCTACAGGCTCCAGCGTCTCTCCAATCTCGCTCGGCAAGTTCAAAAAGCAGGCCGGGAGCCAGCTCCGAGCACCTGATTTCTCCCCTGGAAGGTGCCGGTAATGAGAGGTTAACACAGCGGCAGCCTTCCCATTATTGAGTGAATTTAGCACCTTGGACAGCGCACTAAAAATCTTTATTGCTTTTCTGACCCGCTCGTCATGTTCTGCCTGTGCGTTCGGCTGGGTTTCTCGGGGGCCGATTGAAAGGCAATATGTTGGCGGCCGAGCGCGCCCACACGCTGCGGGGCTTGTTCGCAGCGAGGGTTACAGCGAGGGGGTGAGAGCAATTTTCTGGTTGTCGCGCCGCGAGCACACTTCCGCAGCCCCGGCGCATTAACTTTTAAAAAGGACTTTGCAGGCACCGTGCGTCTGTTTAGAGGAGGGGGGGGGAGGAAGGGAAAGAAATGAGGAGAACGAGAGAGAGAATGAGAGAGAGGAGAGGTGGGGGGGGATGAATACAACAAGGAAGAACACAAATGTCGAATGTCAGCTTATCCTAAACTGTTGGCTTGCACACAGGGAACTGGAGGGTGGGGGGTTACCTCTGAAGGGAGAGACGATCTGTGTTATGGAGAGTGTGGTTTCGGAGCCTTTGTGCTCTGCTCTGGAGGTCTATTGAGTTGCCCTTCGTTTTAGAATGGTTTTTACCTCTCGAATGTCAATGAATTTGGTGGATCCAAGCTTTACGTCTAAAGGATTGTGGGCAGCACAATTAGCATTGGAAAACATGCAGTCGAATGCTTGTTTTGGAGAGGTGTTTATATATAGTTGTAATGCACAAGTAAACAAGCACACGCATTCACATATACAGTATTTAACAGTATACACTGTATGTATGTATATATATATATATATATATAGGGGAGAGAGAACTACACACACACACATACAAACTCATCACTGACAATAGTGCAAAGTTCAGGCTCAGGGCAGAGTGTTAGTGGAAAAGATTCATGCATTATTCACACACATACTACTCTCCTGCTCTAAAATATCTATTTAGGTTCTGGGCCACTGTCTCCTCTCTCCCTCTCCTCTCCCTCTCCCTCTCTCCCTCTCTCTCTCTCTCTCTCTCTCTTCTCTTTCTTTCTTTCCCTGTCCCTCTCTTTCTTTCTCTCTCTCTCCATTTATTTTTCTGACATTCTTACACATTTTGTCTCTGTTTCTGATAAGCATGATTGACAGGAAATAAAGTAATGGGAATCATCACTGGAAGCCTTTACTTTAAGTGTTTGATGATGGTTCTTCTCACATCCTGTTGAATACAGTGTAGGAGTTTAGGCCTTGTGGAATGAGACATTTCATATACAAAGACCATGTACGTGAAGTGCAGGGCACTAAAGAGTCTGAATATGTATTGTGCATTTTATAGTCAATCTACACATGGGGAAATTATGTAAATGCTAAACTTAAAAGCTTGTCAATCTCCAGTATGTAATATATATATATATATATATATATAGTGAAAAAAACATTACGATGACAGCAAAATGATCTAAATTATTGTCAGCCTTTCCATCAGGGAAATAGTTGAAGATTGAAGATAAGATGAAGATGTGTGCCTTCTTTGGTGCCACATATTGCGTGTTGCATTGCGTGCATGCCTGTGTGCGTAAGTGTGTGGTGCCTTTTTAAAATATATACTCACGTTTTCCTGTGTTGAACACTCTGCGGTTTGACTCCCTATGAATGGCATTATGATCTGGTCAGCAGTTCTGTGTTTCTTTTGGATTTGATACACACACAACTTTGACACAAAATTGTCACTTTAAACAGTGCACCTTCACTTTAGTGGTCATTAGCATTGTCTGAAGCACGTACTAATAATATTTCCATTTAAATATAATTGTACATTCTGAACTGTGAACTGTGTAAAGAAGGAATCTTGACTGAATGACCTTTATTCTGTTATTGGACAAGATTGTTCTCTCACAAATTGAAAATAGATAAGCATGTGTGTTCTCAAAGTTGAATGGCAAACCTTAACAAATGATTGTTCTGGGGGTGGGTTTCCAAGTGGGTGTCTTGGTTAATACGGTGGCCACAATTGCAGGCCGAGCCCTATAGCCTGTGTTGGGGGGGTGGCTATAGGGACTTACGACAATGCTCATAAGTCTGGCCTATGTCATTTTCCAACTGTCATTTTGCGGGACACAATTGGTTTCATCCTCTTGGGGTGGAGTGAGCTTAAGTCAGTCAGGTCTATAGCAGTTATAGCAGTTCAGTTTTAAACTGTGAGCTGTAATCTGGAACTAAGTTATTTCTGAAGTCTGTCCATCAGAGATTGGATTAATCAGAGGAAAAGTGTGTTTTGTCACACGCAAGACCATGAATCTCTCTCTCTCTGTCTCTCTGTCTCTCTCTCTCTGTCTCTCTCTCTCTGTCTCACCACAGGAAGTGATTTTGAAGAGGGCAGCAGACCTTGTTGAAGCTCTGTACGGAATGCCACACAATAATCAGGTAAGGTACCTGTGAGCCACGCGATACAATGTAGAGTGCATTTTGATCCATATTAGACTCTGTGTGCAACTGTTAAGAGTTCAGTTTGAACTATACATGTTGCTGTGCAGTTTAAAATAAGTCAGCTCTGAGAGATTTCCCTGAATGTGTTAATGTAATAAGACCCATTTGTCATTAATTGCTGGTAATGTAGCTAATAACATGTTATGAATTTCTAATGAAATGTGAACAAGTAATTGCCAAGTAAATGGTTTGTAAAATGGCTTTTGTCATTTTAACAGTTGAATCAGTCTGACCCCAATGCACTTTGTTCTTTCAGTAACACATTTAAGCAAGTGTTACCATTTTTCCTCTCTGACAATTTGAAAAATATCTATTGCAGTAATGGCCACGTGAACTCATGTGTAAAACCCAAAAAATACATTATATAAAATTAAGGGAAAATCATGTTGCAATTAAATATAATCTGGTCCAGAGTCTGTTGTTGATTTTGTCATGATTGTGACTACCGTCATGACAGGAGATCATCCTGAAGCGGGCGGCAGATATTGCGGAAGCACTCTACAACGTCCCTCGGAATCACAACCAGCTGGCCGGCCTGGGGAACACCTCTGTCCATGGCGGCATGATGGGAGTCAACTCCTTCTCCGGCCAGCTGGCTGTCAACGTGTCGGAATCCCCACAGGCCACTAACCAGGGTGAAACACTGCACCCCCCTACTCAGGCCCCTACTCTATTCCTACTCTGTTCCTCCTCTTCTCCTACTCTTCTCCTACTCTTCTCCTACTCTGCACCTACTCTTCTCCTACTCTTCTCCTACTCTGCACCTACTCTTCTCCTCCTCCTCTCCTCCTCTTCTCCTACTCTGCTCTCCTCTTCTCCTACTGCACCTCTCTGCACCTCTCTTCTCCTACTCTGCACCTACTCTTCTCCTACTCTGCGCCTACTCTGCTCCTCTTCTCCTACTCTGCCCCTACTCTGCTCCTCCTCTTCTCCTACTCTTCTCCTACTCTGCACCTACTCTGCACCTACTCTTCTCCTACTCTGCACCTACTCTGCACCTACTCTTCTCCTACTCTGCACCTACTACCGTACACCACTCTGTTTAAATACTAGTAATGCTGGCACAGGTATGCATGTGGCCTAGATTTAATCTATATCTGTCCTTTGATTCACAAATGAATGCAAGTGTTACTTTTTTCCAATGCTAACACAATGTTTTGGCAAGCTGTTTTGGTGAAAAAAATAAAAACAAACCAGCTGTTAGTCAAAGTTAAGGACAGATTTTGATTGAATCCAGGCCACGTACTTCCTTGTGCCAGCATTGCCAGTATTTAAACAGTGGTGAGACATAGTGTGCACTGCTGTTCTACCCTTGAGCTTGGTACTTAACCTGAACTGCTATTGTAAATTAAAATTAAGCTATTTATTGTAGGTTTCTGCTGGTAATGATGCCTTAGTATGCCAATATATTGTCCTGTACACATGCAGTCTTTATTCAGACTGTCAGATTTTCTCCTATGATTCAACTGTGCTATCGTAGAGATCCTTCCTTCCTCCATCACGGAGGTGACGCTCCCTGCAAATTGAAAAAAACAAAACACACAAGCCGCTTCTCACGTTGAACAGAGTGATTGCTTCAGTTGTTCGGTGATTGCCTTGCCTCCGAACGGTGCAGTGGTAGGTTGGTGTTGTACTAATTCCATCAGGTTAGACAGATGTTTGTAGCGTCCAACGCATTCTCTTTCATCTCCCCGAGCTGTCAGGCTGGCTGCGTTACTTTCCCTCTTTTCTGGTGGTGGCACTCATTCTCTGTTTCTCTCTCTCTCCCCTTCCCACGTATTAGCTCTGATCTATGTTTGTTTTCTCCTGAGGCCTGGTGCTGAAGTCTGGTACACTGGTGTTGTGGGTCAGGGCTTGCAGTGGGGAAACAGTACCTTAATTAAGCAGTGTTACCCAGCAGATGGGACAAGGCCTTTACATGGGCGGCTTCTTAAAAGCAGCAATGAAGCAGCAGTTTGCTTCTGTTGCTTGTTATGTTGCTTGTCACATTCACTGCTTTGTCTTTCTGTGATGTGTTTTTAAATATATCTTTCTTTTGTTGGGGAGGGGCTGTAACTATCCTGTAAAATCATGGAACAGTGAAAAGGAGGGGACATTGGTGTGGGTGGGTGAGGGAGGGCAGAACTGGTTCAAATATGTATGTGAAACATGTTTTCTCAGAGACAGAAATACGATCGGTCACGGTGGAGACAGTCTTCTCCGGACTCGCTGTCAGCAGGCGTCCTGGACTCTCATTGGAATGGCTCGCTGCCAAGCGCCCACCAACATAACATAATATATGCCATTTAGCAGATGCTTTTATCCAAAGCGACTTACAGTAATGAATGCATACATTTTTCAGTGCATGTGGTCCCAATGGGAATCGAACCCGCAACCTGAGCGTTATCAGTGCCACGCTCTACCTACTGAGCCACACAGACACAGTGTGCAGTGTGGGACAGTGGGGGATACCCCTGGCTGGGAGTGTGTCTCTGGCCTGAATCCTTTCATTGTCTGACACTTCTGCCTGCCTAGCCTGCAAAGCATGCTGGGAAACCCATATGGCCACATGGGAGCCGGAGTGAGCCAAAGCGGCGGCCGTGTGTGAGACACTCTGAGCCCTTCTGGAGATTTCCCAGAGGCCGGCAGCTGGGACACTCGGCCCATTGTTTGTTTTCCTAAAAGGCCCTGGCGACTTTGGCGAACGTTCTGAGCATGAATAATGCAACAGGTCCCTCCGACTGCGGAAACACGGGAGTCTCATTCTGCCTCGCGTCACGGAGGAAATATCTGCTGTTTGTTTAAGTGAAACTCTTTTGGCCTCTGGGACAGTCTGGGAGTTAGAGCAACAGCATTGGCCTCTGTCGAGATAAGAATAATGAAATATTAATGATGCACACTGGCACATTGATCCAAGTCCATAGGCAGAGCCAGCCCTTTTTTCCGTGGCTGATCGCGACACTGAGAGCAATTAACTGCACCACTGCTCTGTCCCAGCACTCCCTTCATGTTCCTGTCGTGAGGAAACATTAGAAATGTAATAGGGCACCAGTCTGACAAAATGCACCGTTTAGGGAAATTGAAAAAAATAAAAACAAAGGTTTTCTGAGTTTTATTTGTCATTGACTCACGCTTCCCCCTTCTCCCTCCCCAACTCCTCCTCTTCTTCTCCCTCACCCCACACCTTCCATCTCTCCCTCTTCCCCCTCCTCCTTGTCTCCAATCTCCTCCTCCTCTCACCCACCTATTCATCTCTTCACCCCTCATCTCCTCTGACCTCCACCTCTCTCTCTCTCTCTCCGACCTCCCCTCCCCCTTCTCCTCAGGCTTCAGTCGGAACACGAGCAGCGTGTCGCCGCATGGCTACGTGCCCAGCACCACGCCCCAGCAGACCAACTACAGCTCGGTCACCACGAGCATGAACGGCTACGGCACCGCCGGCATGTCCAACCTGGGCGGCTCACCCGGCTTCCTCAACGGATCTGCCGCCAACTCGCCCTACGCCAGTGAGTACAGCACGCCCAGCCTCCACCATCCGCGAGGGCCGCTCCTCTGCTGACGTTTTTGATGTAGTTTCAAAATAACACTCCTGTTTTTCCCCCCAGGGCCAAATTCTGGACTCATAATCAGCTACAGTGGGATTCTGGGGAGGGGAGACGTATTTTTCTTTGAACAGAAGATAGGAGGATATGTTTTTATGTTCCATGTTTATTTAAGACACACACACATGCACACACACACACACACACACACACACGTACATTGTTGCACGTGAGAGCATGAGATACATACCGAGTGCTATGCCCACTGGGGTTTCTGGCAGATTCACCATTCTTGAGACTGTCTTCAAGAGCTCTCATAAAACTCTGCAGTTCTTACAAGCTTTTTAATCTTGACATTCATTCCTTATTATCGTTTTTTTTTTTTTTTTGCCAACATTTTTTTCATTTTTGTCCATTTTACCTCATTGCTAACACAAGATACTGGCAGATTCTTGTCTTGTGCCCGCCTGTGTGTTTGCTGGTCGTAATTATGACAGGAAGACAAAGCGTATGAAAGAGTTGTGAAGTCTCAGATTTGAGGAGCTTGTGACAGGAAATCAGACGAAACTGACACCTACAGTCACAGACAGCCAGTTTAAACTTCACAGGACTGAAGGAGAGCTGGAATACTGGCATTCATCGGAGGTAAATCTGGTATACTAATGCACTAAGCATTGACACACGTCAAGAAGGAACAAGAAACATGGCGGAAGCAGTCAGGAAGGCCTTAGTATCGCCTGTCTCTTTAAGAGTGTTAAACCACTGTGCACCCCCCCAGAAATGAAATTGAAAGCGTCGCAGTAAAGCTCACCCATAATGACCAACCACGTGTATCCCACCAACCTTCTATCTTTGCCTCTAAATTAAAGACGCTTAATTAAATCAATAATCTAATTGGAGGAGTAGCAATTCAATTTCAGCACTTTGATTCTACAATGTTAACAAGTATTTTAAGAGGCTTGCTGACTCCATGCAGACACGTTCAATCAATCCAGAGGTGGGGGTTGTGCAGCTGGGGGAGGTTTTTGTACTTCCAATTTTCATTAATTGATTAGTTCGGCCTTCATGAGTGGACCACGTCACTATTACCAGGCTGGAATACTGCTATAACTTTTAAACGTGAAATAATAACAATAATAAAGAGAGAACAAACAAAAAAATCATTCTAAGGAGAATGTGTTCAGAGTATGTAAAATAACAAAGGAAAGTTCCCAATGAATGATTTAAGAATCAGTCCAAATGCATGTGTGTACTATGATGCACCCCAAATATGTTGCCAGGTAGGTATTATTTTGGATCAATGACCATTGTATAATGGTACATAATGACTGTTTACTCCAAAGTCTGTGAAATAAGACAAAGAAATGTAAATTAAGTAATGTTTTTTTATTTATTTTTATTTATTCATTTAACCTTTATTTAACCAGGCAAGCCACTAAGAACAAATTCTTTTTACTCCTGTAGCTTCTCAAAAGTCCTCATCGGTAGTAACCAGCTAGAAATCATTGTGCACCAACAGTCTCACTCCTCCAGTAACCCCTGCTGCCCAGCTAGAAATCAATCTATGCCCACAGTCTCACCCTCCAGTAACCCCTGCTGCTCTGTCTCTCTGTGCCCACAGTCTCACCCTCCAGTAACCCCTGCTGCTCTGTCTCTCTGTGCCTGCAGTTGTGCCCTCCAGTCCTACGATGGCATCTTCCACCAGCCTGCCCTCCAACTGCAGCAGCTCCTCAGGCATCTTCTCCTTCTCTCCCGCCAACATGGTGTCCGCCGTAAAGCAGAAGAGCGCCTTCGCCCCTGTGGTGCGGCCCCAGGCCTCGCCCCACCCAACTGCACCAGCACCAATGGCAACGGCCTGCAAGGTGAGCCCCACCCCCGTTAGATCCCGCCCACCCTCACGCGCACATGCACTCCAGACCAGACTCACCAGCCCCCCACTTCGCCTGTAATTAACACCCTGTTTTTGTTCCCTCTCTCTTCCTCATCTTCCTCCTCTCAGAACAGTCTTTTGTGGACTCTAGCAAGTACTCCACGCCCAGCTCACTGCAGGCCCTGGCCTTCCCCTGAAGTATGTTAATCTCACACCCACCCATCTGACATCATCCACAAAGCCATCCATCCACCCTCCACTTCTGCACCCCTCTCTCCATTCACACCTTTGAGCTCAGACAGGACTGGTATTGGGACTGGGTTGACTGGGGGAACGATCAGAGAGGGCGATTTTGCCAAATAATTCCCAATAACTTCTGGGCCTACCACAAATATACTGTATGCTCTTCATAATGGGAAGAGGAAAAACCATTGGCATTGGAAACAGACAAGCCTCCTCTCCTCTCTGTGTGACCAAACTGAAACCCAGTATCGCTCATCTGTATAATATGCATGCAAGATACTCAGTTGCGTTCTTTCATGGTCACTTTGTGGTCCTTCCAGTGTTATGTTCCGTGTACCGCAGTGGGATCACTGGTAGGGTGAGCGAGCGGGACACATTGTTTCAGAGCGGATCGTGCCAGAATGCGGCCTTTGCTCCCTGTGTATAGCAAATCCGCTTCATTCCCAAAATCCACATCTAGGACTCCACATCTGGGTCAGGACAAGAGACGTTCTGAATTCCTCGTCCTAAGCGAGTCCAGTGAGGTTAATGGCGATGTGAGATCCAGGCATTTCATAGCGGGATTCTTCTCTGTTATTATACTGTTTTGTCCTTCCCATCATCCAACAGCGATTTTCTTCTTTTTTTTTTTAAATGACGACACAAAGCCTCAACCCTGAGTTCTGTAGAATTAGCTAAATGTTCCATCATTTTTTTCATACCTTTGAATCAGCTTACATCTCACACGCACACACACACACACACACACACACACACACACACACACACACACACACACACACACACACACACACACACACACACACTCACATACATACACACGCACACACACATACACCAGTGACCTTATGGATTTCTTTGGAAACCTTTTTAATTCCAACAAGACCAAGACACTTTGAAAATATACCGGCTTGGAGGGTGAGGGAAATCAATAGGAGACCAATAAGTTTTATGAAAAATTGCAGCAGGGATGGTGGCGGTGGTGGGGATCGGGGGCGTGGGGGTCTAGCTGGGAGGGGGGGGGGGGGGTGATTAACTCAAAAGCTGCTTGGGAGCCACACACCAGCAGAGGAGAAAATAGCTGCTGCTTTTTCTTTATTTTCTTGTTTTGTTGTTTATTTGTTTCTTCGTTGAGGGCCAAAAATCTGGCACCCCTTCGTCTTAACATTTCAGTAAAGGAACTGAGCTTGAACACTGGCAAACCCAGCAAATGGACCACGTGGCCCCGGAGAAAGCCAGTTATTTCACTTTACTTGTGAAATCGTTATTTGGGCTGGGGGTTGCTTCCCTGCAGAATTGTGAAACGGGTGCAACGTGGCCAAAATAGACAAACGTATGGAGGACTAAACTGGTTTGTGATGTGTGGGAACGGGGAGAGGGATGCCCCTCTGACCCCCACAGCTGTGCTCCCCTCTGACTGTGCAGGATGGCCGAGCCGTAGGAAACCAGAGCAGCCAGACCTTTGGGCAGGATGCTTGGCCTGGTATAAAACACTATTAATATCATTGCACTGAGGGGCAGTGGCTTGCTTTGAGTTTATAGGCATTCCGGAGCACTGCTGCCCTTCAAAACCCCCCTCGTCATTCACATGGCAGAAAGGAGAAAGTGCTGGAGCGAGAGGAAATGAGCTTGACGGGGTGATGGCCAGGGTTGGGAGACGATTCCATTTAAATTCAGTCAATTCAGTTCATGAATTGAAATTCAGTTAATGAATTGACAAATGGCCACAATGTTCAATGGGGATTTTTCAGCTAATTTCCTGATTCGGCTGAATTGAAATGGAATTGACTCTGCTGAAGGGTGAGAGTATAGTGTAATGGTTAGGGAACTGGGCTTGTAACTCAGAGGTTGCTGGTTTGATTCTCAGGTGGGGCACTGCCATTATACCCTTGAGCAAGGTACTTAACTCAGTAATTGCTTCAGTAAAATATCCAGCTGTGTAAATGGATTCTATGTAAAGAAATGTAAATTGTGTAAGTCGCTCGGGATAAGAGTGTCTGCTAAATGCTTAAAATGTAAAATGTGACAGGTTTGAAGGGTGCGTTTCATTAGGGGTGGTGTATTTTCATATTGGCCGGGGGCTCTCCATTGGCTCTATCATAATCCTTCAGACTGCTGTTCAAAGCAGCGTCTGCGCGAATGTTTTTTTTTTTTTTTTTTTTTACAATACAGAAGATATCCCCTGCCCGTAATCCGATTTGTCCGCTTCCCAAGCACATCAGCCCGCTCAGTCCGGTGAGATATGCACAGTGTGGTGGGAGCATGCGTGCGTGTGTCGGGGGTGGGATCAGAAACGAACGCCACTAGGTTCCGCTGAAGATCGACGCCGCCTCTGTTTGGGGATGCAGTGCTCGCACGCCGTGGTGGGTCACAGCGAGCGCCACTATACAGCAAGCGCGTGCCGACCCCCTGACAAATTGTGATGATACAGCAGAGTGGCATGATCAAACACAGTGCTCCCCTTCAGAATTAGTCTGTGATAGAGTTCAGAATGCAGAACTGCAGTTTTTAAATTGTGTAAAACCATAACAGGCTGTCTGAGTATCACATTATTTATTTGCTTTGCAAGCACCCTTAAGGAGCAACACTTTATAGTGGTTATAAAAAGTATTCACCCCCTTTGGCATTTTTCACATTTCATTTTCTTACTTCATGGAATCAACATGGACTTAATTGGGACTTCTTGCCACTGATCAACACAAAATATACTCAAATAAAAGAAAACAATTCTAAAGCTTTTCCTTTATTAATTACAACTAAAAAAACAAACAATAACTGATAGCATAATAATTCACGCCTTTTTCTAAGACACACTAAGTAATCTCTGGTGCAATTAGTTGTATTCATTATTATTTGATTGGAGTCCACCTGTGTACAATTAAGATGTTTTAAATTATTTCAAATTAAATTAAAGCACTAATCAGGTGCTTTTTATTGTATGTTCTTTTATTTGTAATTAATTAAGAACAAGTTTTAGGTTATTAGGTTACATGACATTATGGAGTATTTTGTGCTGATCAGTGGCAATAAATCCCATTTAAATCCATAAAGAAAATGTCAAATATATTATACCCATTGTATGAGTCTTATGAGTCTTTTTACTATATACAGCTGGTTATTTCCTAATAAAATGAGCCTTTGGGTCACAAGCCTGGCTTCTTAACCAATTAAAAATGTCAAACTAAAACTCACCTACTGATTAAAAATGCCAAATCAACGGCATCTTTTAGAAGGCTTGAAATATTAGGTTTGAAACTTCTAGGTTTGATTTGAGTCTTAATGGCATTCATTTTATGTAATATATGTGTCCTTTACAGACAAATAGATATCAAATAGTGTATGTGTGCGTGCATGTGTGTGAGTGTATGTGTGTGAGTGTATGTGTGTGAGTGTGTGTGTGTGGTGTGTGTGTGTTTATCCCTCTTCACTCCATCAGCAGTAGAGTCACAGTGAGAGTCTGAGTGAGATGCCTGCAGACCCCTCTTATTTTTAGATTGCCAGCAATAGAAAGCTCGTCAATTCAAACTGCAAACTCGTAAACGTCAATTCAAACTGCAGTAATAAGCAGGTTTTTTTGTTGGGTTTTTTTTTTTTCCTTCTAAGGGATGCACATCAAAGGAGAGATCTCCTCTGGCACACCTTAATCTATCAGCACCTGACCATGACAGGACCGGGAGCATTTATGCAAAAGGCAGAGGAAGAGTAAATGGCAGGGATCCTGTCGCTCAGATCAGATATAGCACAGCTCACACCGGAGCAGGGACATGCCAGGTCCAGCCCTTCCTGCTCTTTGTTAAGCATCGGAGAAGGGTCACATTCTGGCCCTAAACATCGTTACGAAACAGTCACATTTCTTCATTGTCATTATGTTACCAGCGTGCTCTCTCGCTCTTCCTTGGATGTAGGTTTCTCATCACTCTATACTCGCTCACTTGAGCATGAGTCCTTAATTAGTGATGACTCCAGTACGAAATTAAGTACAATCCCAGAAAAGTGAATCAAATCCATTAAGTGATTTCAAGGCTAATGGTATAGCAGTAATCCAGTGTAAATCGTTAATCCTGCACTTATTTCAAAAATTGTATTGTTGTAGAACAGGTTGTAATGTGGTATTTATGAGGTACTTACTTGAACTGACTTTATTAGATATTTGCTGGACTTCAAACTACAGGCAGGTTGCTCTTCGTTTGTGATAGGTCATTATATTGCATGTTAAAGGATTGCTGAGATGTACATGTTTAATGGCTCCATTGTTTCTCTCCCCTCTGTTCCCCTGAACAGTGATTCCAGGAATGATCATCCCACCCATGTAGAGGATTTTGGATTGAAGGAGAGGAGGACTACGTGGATTCAAGTTCCAAAACTCCGGATTGGGTTCGAATCCAACCGCTGAAGAAACTGAATCTTTAACTCAGGCCTTGTTTTTGTTTTAATTCAATTTTTTTTTGGCTTTTTAAAAAAGGAGTCACATTTGAGCTAAAAAGAACAATTGCAACAACCTTCCCTGCTTTTTACATTTGTAAACCTTGTTATACACTTTTTTGGGAAGGGTTTTGAGATGAGGGAAGGCCATAAATTAGCCCGATGTTCCCCTATGCTGACCACAAGAGGGGTCATTTCCTGTTTTTCTTTCCCTGGAAAAGATGTTCTTTTTCCATTTGCTTATTTTATTGTACGTTTTCTTTACTTTGAGAAAACAATAGATAGCTCTTTTTTTAATAGCTGTACAATACACAATGGACACTATATGAGAGTTGTATTTATTTATAAAGTCTGTCAGAGTGGTGTGAAACGCAGAAGAGAAGATGGCTCAGGCATAGCTGAGGAAAGCGATAGCAAGCATTATGAAATACAGTAGAGTGGATTCCTGGGATGGATATCTAAGCGCCAATTGTCACTTGACTTGCAGTCAAGAATAGTAGGTATCTTCTGTAGTTTTTAGTCAGCCAAATCACTGATATCTAAACAATATAAAATACAAATGTCTATGTTTGGCAATGACATGAGCAGATCAATAAAGTTATTGATACTGAACACAGAGCTCCAGGTAGAAGATGCCAACATAGCAGTTCATAAACCTTGACATCTGTTATGTTATGTTATGTCTACCGTTTTTTGCATTCATTTCCCCTTTCAGCACTTACACCGCATGTAAAAACCCCAAACACACAGCCGCCATAAAAATAACTTGTGAGGCCTTTAGTACTGGAATATTAGCTGTAAGTGCCACATCATGAAGCTTTTAGCATAACTGGACATTGCCCAAATAATCTGTAGTCCAACACTGGCTTTACCCAGGGCTTTTTGGACTGTGCTAATTTGTCAGCCAACAGCCATAAGTGAACATAAGACTTGCCAATAGCTCTTCACAACCTGATATCACTGACCGGTGTCTTAACAGCAGACAATGCCAATGCATTGTGTATTTAAATCTAGCCTAGTTTGTTTTTATTATTATTTATTAATATATGCTTTAAAAAAAAAAAATCAGCCTATTGACATTTAAACAACAGTGAAGGTCCCCGTGCAGGGAAAAATCCCCTGCGATACGCTGGGTCGTCGTTTCCCGACCCGGTTGTCTCTCTTCATGTTGTGTGTCCCACCCACTCTCGCGCCTGTACTCACTGTGTGTATCAAGGCCTCGGAAAGCAGTGGTGAAATATTTCCCAGCTCGGTCTGTCAGAGGAGACACAGGGGGCAAAAGGAATCAGGACTAATTACATATATATTTTAACCTTTGCTGCTATTTAGTGCAGAATGCCATTGAAGAAAAAAAAGCTAAAAATGCAGTCTGGGGTTGTTGCCATTTTACTTTCATTACATTACATTGCATTACAGGCATTTGGCAGACGCTCTTATCCAGAGCGACTTACACAGTAATAAATACTTTCACTAAATAAATGAAATGGTTTATATATTTAGTAGCCTGTGGTGCTATTTTGTTGATTGATTTTTTTTTTTTTTGGTTTCATTTGCATAACTAGACTGTGATCAGAGAGAGGCGGCTTTGAAGTGTGTGCTGCGTATCTTCCCTTTGCGATGAGTACCAGCAGAGAGTCCTCGGGGTGCCTGTATGAACAGAGGAATGTGACTGAGAATGACCTGTGACCTATTGATGGAGGACATTAGACTTTACAGAAAGCACTGTAATAGTATTCTATATGCGGCATTCAGCCCAAATGCTATGGTGCTCTGGTATAAAAAGCTTAAACAAGCAATTACTTAAAAGTAATTAAAAATAATAACTTTTTTTATTTCAACGACTTGTGAGGACACGTAGGGAAAAGTAATTCCTGCTTTACTTCATAACTTAAAGTTAAGGGCAGTGCGCCATAGTACTTAGATTGAATGAACCCCCCACTTCCCAGCACCACACAAATACACACACACACACACACACGCACAAATGCATGCACTCACACATACACACCCACACACGTGTGTAATAAGGCTCAGCAAATACCTAAGTCTAATCTTCTACATTTTTTTGATTGTGTATGTTTTGTACATAGTAATAAATAGTTTTTTTGTGATTTTTTGTTTTTTTTGTTGCCAAAAACAATGTTTTTTGTTCATAGTCTAAATATATTTATGCATTAAAATGTCTTAAGGCAGCTTATATACCATATAGTGTCACTGATGTTAAGTTCACAGCATACCCAAGATTTCACTAACATTAGCTTTCTGAAGAAACAAAGGGAAATACTGATTTTGTAAAATAGTCATATAAATAATGTATGTATCTCTGAAATTTGTACATTGCTTCCCCTAGATTAATTTTATTGTCTGTGCGTGAAAAGTGATGAAATACCGGTCTTATTTTGTTCATTCATCTTATTCATGTTGTTTAAATGTGATTTTGATATTTTCATTTGTACTTGGTATTTTTGTATTGTTTAAAACCATGCTTTCATTTAATGTCCATCCACAAAAAAAGCCATTGTCTATTTTTGTATTGTTTGTAAGTTAATGAAAATGTTTCTTCTTTTTCGTGGGGGGGGATTTGTTTAATGTATGCCAAAATGAAGCATCTTATTTGGACAGTTTTTAGTTACCTAGATTTTTAAAAATATATGAATATATATACATATATCTTTTATTTTGCTTTTCGAGACTTATGAAAGTTGATACTGTTTTAAACCTATAATATGCATGGGTTGAGTTCCTCTGAAAACTGCATTGTATGCAGTGGAAACAGGAGGACTGTTTCGGGGAGAAGGATAAAAATACTTTAGTTTTTTGTCATGCTGTTTTCATTTTCTTCCATCACTTAATTTTTCTGGTGTTATTCATGCCCGCTCGTACGTCTTGTCCTTTTTGTGTTTCACTCAAATCTGAACCAGCAGTTTTAGATGCCTTAACAATGCAAATGCACCACTACATATTGTACATCGTGGAACCCACAGAACGCTGCCTGTCACGTCGAGAGTACTTGGAGAGAGATGCAAGGAGTCTGTTGCGCAAAAAGCACAAAGTTACCTGTTTTGTAACCCTGGACAATGTTTTTTTTTTTTTTTTTTTGGCTTGGAGCTCAGTAATGTCTTCCCGGCCAATCAATAGTGAATATTTTTTTAGCTTCGGGCTGAGTAGTGTGGGGGGGGCAATAGAGGACACTGAGGCAAAAACAGTGAATTAATATTTAATATGTGTTGCGGCTGAGGGGGGTTGAAAGGGGACAACGCACTGTATCAAAAACACAGCTTCTCCCTCGTAGTGGTTCTGTTTTTGTGTTTTCACTTATAATAATATATGGAACATTCTACAATTCTATTGTATAAGAAATTAGATCAATGTACAACAACAGTAAACAGCTCTTGGGGGATGACACAACATATTATTTGAGTATGTGTGTAATAAGGGTCACATCCATTGTTGCAGCCTCATATCACCAACAACGCGTGCTAAACTAAAGGCTCGAAACCAACCGCACAATAATCTTGACACGTACATTAAATATTCATTTACAATTCTTGTATTTTGTTTTGCTTGTCCTGAATAATGACCTTTCTAGCAGCCAAATTAGCTGTTTCCCCCATGGAGAAAAATTGGAGTCACCAAATCGATCGACTGCAAGAGTCCAGTATGTGGCTACAGAAGCCATCTTCTCTGAAAGCGAATAAGAATTGTATTTATTTATTTCCTGGTGGTGTGTTTGGTTTCACACACGTTTTGAAAGGGTCACTGAAACAGAGGGCACTGAAAACCAGCCTCTTTCTTACTGTAGGCATTTTCATTGTTTCTGACTCCTGGTTTTATTTCCCTGTATTTTTTTATATTCATAAATAAATAAAATAGCAATTCAGGTTACCTTGTGGAATAGTTATAAACAGAGTATTATCTTTATTATGAGCCGACTACAAAGTATGATGTTCTGTTATAAAAAAAAAAAACTCAAACAGAAAAAAAATTGTCTTTTGAGTGGAAACACACATATTAATAAGGGAAAGGAAAAATAAATAAAAAAACACTGTATAGATTATCATTTTTTTGATTAACCTTGAGCTGTAAAGTAACTTTTCAACTTTCACAGTTAATTAAAGTTCTTTCTTGTCTGTGATCTTGTGGGTGTCCTCTTGGTCCCTGTTTTTTGTTGTAATTGGGTCACGGTGATAAGTGAGATGCCTCACACTGAAGCAGTGCAAACTCTCACAGGCCCTGGTCATGTGATCCCAAATCCCTGGTTACCGTCGTCATCCATCCTCTCCGCCCTCTGTTTCAGCACCCCTCGAGTTGGGACTCGCTGCCCATTGTTAAGTACCCGAACTGACTGCTGTGTGGGGGGCCATTCGCGTGACTTTGCATCCAGGCTCACGCTCTACACTACATCATCGATGCCCGTGGCTCTGGTGCAGAGGGAGGGCTATGCGAAAAGGGCTCGCGAGATAAATATGTTCACCCTCTGCAGTGACCGCTTGTGATTGAACCCCAGGGAGCACCTTGCCCCCGTCCCTTAGTGAAAGGGGCAAGCTTGAGGCCCATGTTTTTGGGCGAAGTCTGGTTTCTATCCATCTTCGGGGGTGAGGTAGGGCAGCGAGGGGGCCTGCCGGTTTGTGCTGGGTAACAGAAATGTGAACGGGAGCGTGAGGAGGAACGTCCCCACAGAGGAGAGTCAAAGAGTCTGGTGCACCAGTGCTTCTCCTTCATGGCTAATCTGGGTCGTGTGTGTTTGTGTGTGTGTTGTGTGTGTATGTGTGTGTGCATGCATGTGTGTGTGCGTGTGAGTATATGCGTGCAAGCGCTTGTTTGTGTGTATTCATGTGTGTATGCTTGTGTGTGTTTGTGTATGCCTGTACGTTTGTTTTCGGGTGTGTGTATGTGTGTGCATGACTGTGTGTTTGTGTTTGCCTGTACGTGTGTGTTTTTGTGTGTGTGTGTGTGTGTGTGTGTCTGCATGACTGTGTGTTTGTGTTTGCCTGTACATGTGTTTTTTGATGTGTGTGTGTGTGTGTGTGTGTGTGTTTTTGTGCATGTGAGCACACAGTAATGAACTGTCATATCACCTGGTACCTCTTTTTCCCTGGCTTTGGCTGGGGCACACTGCGGCCCTCTATAGAATAGTTACTGAGAATGAATGGATGGATGCCTAGATGTTTATTGGCCCACGGGAAGAGAATGGGTACTGCCTCACTCTTTCTTTCCTCTTCTCTTCCTTTCTCTCTCCCTGTGTGTCTGGGCTCAATTATAATTCCCCTTTATGTAAAACTGAGATGTTTCTCCCAACAGAAACACATTTTAATTAGCCAGATTCATTAATGTATCGCATACATAATGATGCCGTGAATGTGCCCACAGAGTTCCCTAAACATATTAATGACGGCTTACAAGTTATTAATTATAACACATTCCACTTGTAATTTACTCATCATTTGCATTTACGGCCATCAGCAGAAATGTATAATTTTTTTTCTTCCTCATTTTGCATATTTAATTTAAATCATTATGATTTGATTAGCTGCTGAACACCAGACTCAAGGTTTCTGCTGACCGCACAGTGTTGGGGGGCTCCGCGTGGACGTTGTGTGAAAGGAATGACCCACAATGCAATTTAAAGCAATTTAAAGCCATTAAAGCCATGTCAAGGCCTACAGCCCAGATTTTGGGCGGGGAAAATGGTTCAATGGAATTGCCTTGCTGGTTGTATGGGGCACTTGATAAAAGCAAGAAGTGTTGGCAGCAAGATAATGTAATGGATATCAATGAGAAAGAGCACACACAGGAGACAGGGTGAGTTATAGTCATAAGGGCAGTTTGCAGTTTGACTTTCAGAAATGAGTCTTTGAGCTGGGCTGGGCTGATTAGTTCTTACCTCCAGATTCAGAGCTATGGGGTGAGGTCACCTCATGTCAAGCCCTCCCGGACACTCACACACTCTGTTAATTCTCCCCTTCACCCCCCACCCCACCCCCACCCCCAAATCTCCAGTGGGAAGGACTGTTGCTCAGGGAGGCCTCCTACACAGGTGTACCCAACACTTTTTTTTTTTTTTTTTTAGCAAATCAATCTGAAATAATTATTATTTGGGGGGGGTTTGTTTGAGGGAGGTGTGAGGTCTCTGCACCCGTCATGTTTATTTTCATCTGCCAAAAACCCTGTGTCTTCCCCTCCACTGCCTCGCCACCCCCCCGAGCAGCCATTGTTTGTCAGATGCTCCCATGGCAGGTGTGCGCAGTGGTGTCAGGAGGGGAAGCAGGCGGGGGGGGCAGCTTAACTTAAGACATCCATTAGCTAATGGACTGAAGAAGGTAGGAGCCCCATCACACCCCTGGATGCACTTATCCGCACCAAAGCCCTTTTGAAGTTAAAGATTACACATTGAACCCCCAGCTCCCGCCCCATCTGCCCCGCCTCTCTGTGCGGGACAAAGCCCCAGGGGAGATCTGCTGTCTGGCTGACGGAGGAGGGTGATGGATAGATGACTACGGTGAGGATATAATTTAGTAATTGTGGGATCTCTGGCTATTTATTCTGGCCGACGCGCTGGGGACCCTTACGCAAAGAGCGAGCTTGACCTCCCCCCTTTCAGATGCCAGGTATCACTGTCAATCTTCTGAGATAAGAGGGCTGTCGGAGGTTAATGAGGGAGAAAACGCCTGCCTATGACACACTTACTGTCACCATAAAGAAGGTGGGAAACATGTTTTATTGCGGGGCGGGGCAGGAGACAGGCAGGGTACCTGGGATGTGTGCAGGGACCCAGCGGGGCCCGGATGCTAAGTGGTGAGGCATCGTGGACCCCAACATTTGTGGAGGGACATTTTTGCCGTTATCTCTAGCTCACTGATTTTAACTTTAAGTCTGTGATTGGTGGCATATGGTAGCTCCACCCACTCCATCCATCCTCAGCTGTCCCTCTGCTGCAGTAGCAACACTGTAATGAATGGATGGTAACCGTCAGAGGTCAGGGGAAGAACATCATTCACTTCAACGAGAAAGGGGAAGTGCTGTTTTGACGCTTGTAAATATGTGCCAATCATTCACCACGTGATCAAGCGAAGGTTTACTGAAATGCTGAGATGGTGCATTAGCTGTCCAGACACAGCACAAAATGTATATACTGCTTATACTGTACAAAATATTTATACAAAATGTTTATACTGTTCCCATGAAGTTGGGCTGGAGATCACCCATGTCCGTCTCCATACGTTCCTGACATGCGCTCCTGCTACACTGCAGTGCTGGTCACAGGCTTGGGGCTCCCCATAAACATGCACACACAAGCATGTTTACATGTGTGAAACATTTACACACACATACTCACACACACACAGACATGTACACACGCACATACACACACACACACACACACACACACATAAGCATACATGAACATGTACACACGCCCACACATATGTACATGAACATGTACACACACTCACACACACACACACACACAAAGGAAACACACACATGCTCATATGCATGTAAACACACACACACACACACACACACGTGAACATACATGCACACACACATGTGTGCATACACATGTGCACACACACACATGAACATGCACATGCCCACACTCACACATGTGCACACATGAATACACACACACACACACACAAAGGAAACACACACATGCTCATATGCATGTAAACACAAACACACACACACACACACACGTGAACATACATGCACACACACACACACATATGTGCATACACATGTACACACACACATGAACATGCACATGCCCACACTCACACGTGCACACATGTACACACACACACACACACACACACACACACACACCCATGCTTTATTCCACCATTCTGGGGCCAGACCTCCTCTTTGTTGCCTGTTATGAAACACTAGTGCTTTCATTAACACAGGTCACAGGGCCTCACCCTAGGATATTGCTTCTGTGTCAGTAAGTTCCAGCTGAGACACCAGTGAGTACAAGTTCTTTATTTTATTCTCACACAACAAAAAGAGAAAGGGTACAGGTATTTCTGGTTACATGTTTTTTCTCTTTTCGGCTGGCAATACCACCTCCATAAGATTACTCAGATAAACGGGGCATAAAAGCACTTACAAAGAGCATTGACACTGGGTACACAACTCTATGCTGTGGGTCCATTCATGGGGAAATTCCTCAACAGAATCACTGATGCTCAAAATTGTGTTTTCTGAAATGTTTGTATTTAGTGTATGTGTAATTTGACTCGCCACAACATCTATTGCTTTCGTTTTCACATGCTAGCGACCATATCGCCCAGTACTCCAAATGTAATTTACCCCTTTGGGCCCTGGGGGTATTTTCCTAGTTTTCCCCTTCTTTTCCCTTTTTCGCCTTATAGCCATGGAGAAGTGCCCCTGTGCTGCAGTTCATTCCTCACAGGAGAACCAAATCAATGTGTTCTGTGCATAAATCTTCAAAAGCGTTCCTAACTTCTTCTTTTTTTTCCAAAGCAACAATTAGAAAAACAACTGTGCCCAACCGACAAAAATGAATTTTAATGAAACCTGCTTTAAATAAAAGCCTCAGCCTTTCTGGTGATCCCCAGAGATCAGGAGCAGTTAACGGGCAGGAGCCGATCCGCCCAGACACCATAAATACAGAGACGGTGCATTCTCCTACGCTCCGGGATGAAGGAGACCGAGGTGAAAGACTAAATCCCATCGGACCAGAGGGTGCCCCACGGGGATTCAGATTGGAAAGACAGAGGGGCGGTGGGGAGAGACAGGGAAAGAGAGAGAGAGAGAGAGAGAGAGAGAGAGAGAGAGAGAGAGAGAGAGAGAGAGAGATGGAAAAGTGACAGAGAGGGAAATATGAGGAAGGAATAGAGATAGAGGGAGAGAGGTAAGGAGTCCTTGCAGAGAGGTAGATGATGAGGTAAGGAATGTAGGTGAGAGAGGTAGACGCTAAAGTTTTGAGGGAGCTGGTGGAGGGGTGTTTGTAAAGGAGGGAGGGGGTAGAATAAAGGCTGAGTCGGGGCCTTCAGGTGGAGGGGGCCCTGGGGAAACTTGCCGTCGACACACGGGCCAAAAACAGAGGCCCAGCACTGGAGGAGGGGTGGCCATGACTGAGTCTCATCATTCCTTACTCAGCGTAATCGTAACTGTCAGTCCCCCAGTTCTGCATATGGACAATGACATCATCACAGGGACCTGGGAAGGCTCCCTTTTCTGTGACTCAGAATCAACAGCAGTGAAGGTGAAATGGCAAATATCAGAACAGCCCACAAAGAAAAATAAACACTAAAATAAACAGTGCTTGTTCGTTTGCAGGACATCTCCATTAAAAAGTCCAAATCCGCCTTACATAATTCCAAATTTAATTAAGATAATTATTAAAAGGTTAATATTGGTATTAGAAAATAAATTAACAATTCGATATTGAGTAATGGTGTTATAACCAAAGTAATAATGAAGGTGAAGGAAGGGGATGTTAGAAGGCTGGATGTGTGATGTGGTGGGGATATTTTCAATGGTGATATTTTCAAGTCTTTCTCTATAACCGCAGATCACCCCTCCCCTCCATTCCTCTCATGTATAAAGTCAGTCAGTCTGACTTTTGCTGGGTGTATGCTTTATAAGCATTTTACAGCTGTATCAAAGGACAGAGACGCTAAGGAAGGAAACTATACATCGAGTTTCAATTAAAATCTTTGCGTAAAAGTGTGAAAAAATAACTATTGTATCTGTTCTGATCCCTGTCAAAATATGCTGCTGCTCCCTGCTGTTCTGTATATTTCTGCTCACCACGTTTATTAGCTATGCAGTCTTCAGATTGTAATGAGAATGAATGAGAATTGAATTATGAAATGAATTGCATAAATTATTTATTGTTTCCTAGTATTCGTGAGTTTGTTTGTTATTCAATGAATGTTTCTGCCAGTGTTTCAGATTTTTTAATAAGCATTAAATATTTATATTATAATAATATACAAGGTCTCAGAAGAATGTCTTAAGCAAGGTCTCAGTGCTTTGCCCTAGAATATATACAATATATGTATTATTATTATTTTAGCTACAGCAGTATGGTCTCAGAGCTCTTCCGACAGCACTTTCTCATAATTACTAGAGATACAACAGTATGGTCTCACCACGGTAGTTTGCCCTATGGTATGCTTCTTATAACCAGAGGTGAAAGCACCATGATTTGCAATGATGAACCCCCGAGAAGTCACTGCGGTTGCAAAGATTGGATCTGCTATCATTCCTACTTTCCTCTTCATTCTGCTATTACCACAGAGCATGCTGATGTCATGAAGCCCCCCCCACCCCCCCAATATACCCACTGCACGCTAAATAATTTATATAATTACAATACCATGATGTCATTTCAAGCCTCTTAAATATTTGATGAAGCATTTCCCACAAGTAGTACAGACCAGGGCCGGACTTAAAATTGATTGTAAAACTTGCATTAGGGGGGCTTCAAACCCCATGTTACACCATTATAAATCTAGTCTCCCTCTCCTTTCGTTCTCGTCTCTCTCTCTCTCTCTGTCTCTTGCTTCTCTGTGGCTGTGGGCTTTGTCTGGACAGTAGTACTGTGCTTGTGGCATTCACAGTGCCAGGTGGGGTGCCAGGCTATATCTCCGTGTGCCAGCCCAGCCCCCCCCCCCTCCCTAAAAGCCTCAGAGAGGAACATTCCCACCTAATTCCTGCCCTTTGGCCATTGAGAAATAATTTCTCACTCCTGCGCAACTTCATAAAATCCCTTTTCACAGGTGACGCAACCGTTCTACAGGGAGGCAGAACTGAGCAGCGTCCAAAACTTCAGTGTGCAATTTGACCCAGTGCAGTGTATTAAAAAGGTGACCTCCACAATAATGATAATGGGAAATCTAAATTCGTAATAGTGGAAATTGTTGTGCCTGTTAAATTGTTAGCTAACGATTCACTTTATTATCACAGCTGCACGAAGCTTGAATTAGACAGCTGTAAAAGGTGCATCACAAGAATTCTAAAAACAATTCAGAAATATTTCTATTTTGTCTTCGCAAGGTTTTTTATTGGACCGACGTAGTGAAAAAATGATCTAAGGTTTTCCAGTGGAGCAGCAAGAGTTTAAGACAATCTCTGCCTCTATATCATCCAGCCTGAGGTCCAGAAGCACACCCCCAGCTGGTTAAAAAACAACAACAAAAAACAGGATTACTGTCTGCTAATACTTAGTCTAATTGCAGGTAGTCATTTTCAGTGAGTGCAGCTAATGAGAGAACCTTTGGTATTTAATGGGTGTCACAAAAGTGCATTTATGTGTTCCATTTCATTGTTGCCGTAGGAGTGAAGGTCTGCTGAACTCTTCATGACAAACCAGCATCATTATTTGCATACATTACACTTATCGTTTGATTGTTTGTAAAAACAGAAAGTGGCACAGACCTCCCCCTCCAATGGTTGCTCAGTGATGTTAATGATGCAAATGCACAAAGAAGTGCAGTATCAGCTCTCTGATGAATATCAAATCCCATTACCACAGAACAGTGTGCAATTTTAATCATCACACTGAAGCTGTGTCTTATCTGAAAATGTATGAAATAAAATGTTATGAAATGTTAAAATCCTGTGCCAAAAAAACACAAGAAAAATGTCACTAAAAATCAGAAAAGCCATTCCACAGAAATGTAGTATTCTCCTTTAGCTAATCATGTGCTGTACAATTTTACACCACACCTGGGCTGTCCGCCAAACAAACAATAGACGGTTGCAACAAAAGTCACCGATCTGTGGGCTCCCATCCCTGACAAGAACAATACATAAAGATTAGTTACTGAACTAGAGCCATTTAAGACTGTCATATAAGATTCAGGTGGATAAATCATTGAAGTCTTTGAAAAACCTGGGCGAATGACTGTGAACCAGTGGCCTTTGTGACGTTCGGGATAAGAACCCAGAGGCAGATCAGGATTAGGCAAAATAATCGTTTAATCAAGGCAGAGGTCAAAACCAGAAGTCAGGGTAGCGAAAGTACAAAATCAAAATCCAAAGAGAAGTCACAAACAATCCAAAAGTAAAAACCAGTAAATCAGAGAAGGCAAACAAACAGAATCGGCAGGCAAACGCAAAGTGAAAAACAGAAGGGGTGTCTCGGGAAAATGCTACAGACTGGCTTACTAGTAATCGGCACAGGGAATGAAGATCAACGTTCTGACGGGGATGGAACATAAACACAGAACTTATATACAAGCAGGGAAGGGAAACACAATAGGAATCAGGTGTGACTGGGAGGAGAGAGGGGTAGGAACACAGGTGAAAACGATGGGATTCGTTAATACAATAACGAGGGGAAACGAAAGACACGGACTGGGAATAACACAAACACATAGACAATAAACGACCTGGAAGAGCAGGCAGACACGTGCACAGTTCGAAGGGGAGGAATGCATAAAGAAATCTGCGTGCAAATGAAGTGAAACGTGAGAAGCGTACAGGGATAGGACAACGAGAGAGAGAATGATAGCGATAGTTGGAAGCGTGAGATAATTAGTGATTAGTAATGTTAGTAACTTAATCTAAATCCCTAATGTTAGTAGGTTAGTAGGTTAGTACTATATACATCTAACTAATATATACAAAGTGTAATAGAAAGAAAGAAAGAAGTTTAGAACCTTCAAAACGAGATTAGAAACTAAGACGGAAAAACCGAAACATAGAATTTCCCGAAGTGCATAACAAAAGACAAGGAGTGGATCTCGAAACAAACAGGAACAAAGACAAATGGGGAACAGAACATGAATCGAACGAGAATGATGAATAATGAATAATCAAAGAACAAAAACAAACCGAACAGACATTCAAAACATAACAGCCTTAAAATAAGAGCTGCCCTGGTTGGCCATAAATGCAATTGCAGACTACTAGCAAATGTATTAAAAAAATGGAAAGAGGACAGGAAACTTGTAGTGGCCTCACCTGGTCAGGTTCTTAGAACCGTAAAGTGATGAGTCTAACAAGTGAGGCCAGTCAATGTAAATAGCCTCACTTGTCAGACTCATAATATTACAGCACTAAGAGCCTAACTAGGTTGAGACTCTGATGTGAGATCAGTCTGCCAAACTTACAGATGAGATGCTTTCCTAATGTACCAGTGGTCAGTTACTTCTTCTGATGAATCACAATCTTTTGTAGGTGGCACTCAAATTGGAGGATTCAAAACCAAAGATCATCTCATGGTGTGTTATAATACTCAACCAACTCAATGTTGACTAAAACTTTATAGGACCAATCAGATTGCAGGAGTTTTAGCAGAAACCACCCCAACAAACTTTAACCTCCCTCTCCAAATACTCTAGAAACCAGAAGAGCTTCTATATACAATATTTAATGTCTTTTAAACCAAGGAAATACTGGTACATGACCATTTTAGTTTTTAGCCATATTTGGAAAGTTTTGCTGTGGCTGCACTTTTATAGTGGTGACATAGTGAATCTAAAATGTCATCATATGTAATGTAGTAATGTTTTGCTTTCGTATGTATTGAGATGTGCATAAAACTGCAGTAGACCAATTTGCTGGTGCCAGGTGTTAACTAACACCATCTCTCTGCAAATCATAAATATAAATAAGATTATGACACTTGGCCCAGATTGATTCCATTGCATCACTCTATCAGTCTGTGGTGTACGGACCAAGATCTGACTTGTCTGTGACCACAGGGAAAACACATTTGACCTCATTTTGAGAGAAGAATTATGAAATCAGAGGATATAGCCTGTTCCACTGGGGTCCATGCAGCAAACATTAGACTCAAACCTTTCAGAATTTTCCAGAACGTGACCCTGTTCTGCCATGCTGCAACATGCTATACATGGTCTGTTCCAATAAGGGCATTTGACTATTGTGACGCCATCAACACAAGTGTTTAACTTAATGCGTTACCGGTAGCAACATGTTTTGCTTTCTTTCACAAATATATTATCCATTGAGTCAACACTGCTCTGATTGAGATTTTTTACGGTGATGCCACAAATTATATATTTATTACTATTAATCATATTGCTTAAGCATCATTAGCTGCCGTGCAAATATAATGGGAGAAGTGCAAAGTCAAAAGACAGGCTAATTGGTAAGTAATGTTGTGTGTCAACCAGACGGAATGGAAGATTTGCCAGTTAATGAGACAGTTCAGTATTTAAATACTGAATGCAGCGATGCAGCTCCCTCTCTCTCTCTCTATGCCCTCCATGTTGTGATGTCCACTGAAACACTAACAGGAGGTCATGACACAGGGAGTGAGTGGGTATCCACCTCTCTGAGTCCTCTTCCTAAAGCAGTTCATGAAACACCTCAGCAGTCATGGCAAATTGGCATCTTACTCATGTTCACATCGCTGCCCTATTACTGTCCTATATATTTATTTTCTCAACCATCTTTTGTCCCAGATTTAGAACGCCCAATTGAATTAATGCAAATCTAGAAGAATCCTGTCAACCCTGCCACTATGACCAATTATGCGCCACCCTGTGGGGGCTACTGGAATGATCAATATTCGATCACTGGAAGATAGATTTTCATCAGTGCCATTTTCCGCTTTGGATGCATATGCATTCAGTGTGGGGTAACAGGACACAACTCTCAAGTTGTGTTGGCCTCAGTGCTCCAGAGACTCCTCATTGGGTGTCTGTGATAGCTACTGTAGAAACTCCAGATCCAGGCTCAGAAGCAGCGCCCCCTGCCATTACTCCAGGGAATTACTCTGCTGCTCTGGAGTTTACGTTCAAGTTTCTGAATGAAGCTCGGAGGACAAAGCACACAGCAATCTCTATGTGGTTATCCTGTTTCAGCAATTGATCCTTCCCGATTGATCGAAGTGCCCGAAACACGGTGATCCTCGTTCACACTCAGTGCCGTTAAAATGCCATCCACGGGATACAACTGTTTTTCGATGAACGGTCATTTTGAATGATGTGTTGTTGTCCCTCTTCTTCTGGCATTAGGCCCGCACTCGTTCACTGTGCCATGCTTGACTGTGTTTAGAGGTGAGCAAGAGCGGGAGCAGAGAAAAGTAAATTATGAGAGAGAGAGAGAGACGAGAGAGAAAGAGTGATAGAGAGAGAGAGAGAGAGAGAGAGAGAGAGAGATAGAGAGAGAGAGAGAGAGAGAGAGAGAGAGAGAGAGAGAGAGAGAGAGATGGTGGAATGTGCTTTCCGATTCCTCCCCAGGGATGAGGGTTGGGATCAGCCGGGGGTATTTTGACTGTAATCCATCATAATAAAAACATTTAAAACACATGCGAGCCGAGCTCCAATAATTATTCAACATTAATTTGGCAGGTCCCCAGTGCTCTCCAGCCCCAATAACATCTGGCCAGAGAGCGGAAAGTAACACTTAGCCAGGGGCTCCCAGGACGCACGCACTGCGCTCCACCCCACATCTGAGTCTAATACCCCTCTCTCTCTCTCTCTCTCTCTCTATCTCTCTTTCTCTCTATCTCTCTCTCAATTCAATTCAATTCAATGTGCTTTATTGGCATGTACAATTGTATTGCCAATACAATACAATAATAATAAGAGCAGACAAAGTCAATAAATAGTAGCAAATTAGTGTGAGAAATGTGTGTGTATGTGTGCCTGTGTCTGCCTGTGTGTGTGCATGGTATTGTTCGTTTTTCTTGGTCGGGGAAGTCTTTGAATGGTGGGCAAATTTGATTGAATTTGTGGAAGAATATCTTTATAATTTCTTTATATTTTTCACATTTGGTATTTGGTATTTCTCTCTACCTATCTCTCTTTCTCTCTCAGTGTGCTTTCCCCAGACCCTGCATCCCCACCCCCTCCCCGAATCGAACCACTATCCATCCTATCTGTACAGGGTTGCTACATGGAAGATCATGAGACGTTCACTGCAAGAAATGTGATCTTCCTGGCTCGCTTTGTTTGTCTCAACCTTTGGCATGCTTTCCTTTGTTAGCTTTTGTAGCTACTTTTTGTAGAAACTTTGTGGAAGAGCAACTTTGTGGGTCTCTTAATTCACTTGCCTCAAAGTTGCGGGAGAAAATTGTGGAAGATGGAACGAAGCAATGAAGCGGAACTCGTTTTAGACATCCGTTAAAGGTTCTGAGCGTTGTTGGTAGGCCTCTCCATTGTGCACACGTAAGGGAGGAATCTTGCGATGAATGTGAACATTGTCCTGCTGGACCTACGATAGCATACAGTCCTGTGGAAAGATCCCTTCTTGATTCAAGAGCAGGCTTCCCCTCTCCCTAATGAATGCAACATTGAGAAAATAAATAGGCAAGTTGGGTTTTTTTATTAAAAAAATATAAAACTTAAGTAAGTAACGTGGCCACAAATGAAATTTGGTACTAGCAACCCTTTTTGCTGTCTCCCACTGAGAGAGTCAAGGATTCAGACTGGCTTTATTAGCATGGCAAGAGAGATGCAGAACCCCCCACCCCCAGGGGTGCCAAAGTATTATAGAAACAAAAACACACTGTACAACTTTCCCTCCTTCTGCTGTCTGAATAAAATATGACAGAACAAACAGAAAGAAATAACTTTTAATAATACAAATAAAATGAAATTGAATAAAAATAAATGAATTGAAACAAAGGATGAAACGATATAGCATTCCCGGTTGCCAGAACAAACAATGAAAAACAGACAGTATTGTTGTAACCTTTTCCCTCCTGCTTTAGTCTCTGCTGTGAGCAAACAGGCATTCTGAATGTTACAAAAGCAGACTTTCAATGTTTACTGATGTATACGCTTATGAGACGTGGTCATGAGTGAATAGCTGTGAAGTAAATGTGCCATCGTGTGACAATATGTAGTGTACTTGTGAATCACGTGTGAAATGTCCAAAAAACACGTGTGCAGAATTCGTGATTTTTCTCTCTCTACGGGGCTGTTTTCTCTCTCTCTCTTCCTTTCCTCTTTACCCGTTGACCCAGTTGGCAGGGCCCTGCTTTGGTGGGCTGCTGTCCTGTCCTCACTGAGCCAGAGGGCCTGTGAAAAGCCTTCTTTACACGCCCCGTTGCCTACCAAAACCAGCGACACTTTTTTGTTTCTGCTTGTTGCCGTTGCACCCTGGCCAGCGAGTCAGTGTGTGACCTCAGCTCTGCCAGTGACCCTGTCTACCAGGCCTGTGTGCCAGGGACGGCTGGATGACATACTCCGCTGTAACGCATCGTCCTGCCCACACACGCAGACAGCCCTCTCTGCTCTCTCACGGCACAATTCATTAGCGCCGATCTGCCGTGTTTACGGCCCCCTCTTCTCTGTATCAGGTACTTAAGACGATCGACCGGGCTGAAATCAGAACGGCTACGGCGGCACTGCCCCCGTGTCCACACTGAGAGGTACTTATCCCCAACAGCCAGGTAAGTTACATTAAGGGGGAGAGGGGGGGATTTCAAGCATGTTTAATCTTTGTCCCACTTATCTGTCAGAGAGAGAGAGAGAGAGAGAGAGAAAGAGTGAGTGAGGGAGAGAGAGAGAGAGAAACAGACAGAGAGAATTACTAGTGTCATTATCACTGTTGTCACATAGATTTTTTTTTGTAATAGTCATTAAAAACAGCAATGTTGACAATAAAATCGTGACAAATTACCAGTGTGATATTTTTATACCGTGCTCTATTGTTACTATTTTGTTCAATTCGAATGCCACTTCAATAAAGCATGTCACGTCAATAACAAATTGTTTTGCTTAGGCAACGCAGTCATGTCATGCCAATAAAGCACTGTGAAATTTAATTGAGAGAGGCTGAGATGTAGAGAGGGAGAAAAGGAGAGAGAAGGAGAGAGACAGAGAGAGAGAGATTATTATTTCTCAAACACGACCGGGTGCAAAAAAAAGACGTCATGCCAAAAGGTGTGTAGCCCGCTCTGCTTCTTTTCACTCCGCAGTCCAGCAGCTGAGCCGTGCAGACACTGCTCCGGAGGCCAGCGATCTGCTGTTACCTGATCATACAGAAGAGGTGCTCTTACACAATGAGAGGCCACAGACAGTGCTGGCGTGGTCAGGGCTTGATACTCGACAGTGGTGTGTGTCACTGCATTAGGAACCAGTGCTTTTGCTTGACATGCCAACCCAAGCCCCCGAAGCACTTATTTTTGTCATTGAATTGACACAAGTTGAATTGACACGGACAGAAAGGCAGACAGGAAGAGTCAGAGTGGTTACGTTTTCGATGCAGGCTGGCAGTTGGACAGGTTTTTTTGGGGGGTGACCCTTTCAGCCCCTGCCTACCTTTACAAAGATCAGACAGACTGAGGCCTGATGAATAGGTGGGAGTGGAGGGGTTCCAGAATTTGCAAACAGGTGTATCGTTCTACTGTTTCTAATCTTTGCTTTGACATAATTGTGACAAGCATGGCCTGGGAGTTCTATTCTCACTGGCCCATACATGTGCATAAAGGGTTAACAGCAGCTTATACCGAAGGGCGGTATCAGTCCCTGCCATGAAAGATGCCAAGAGCCGCTGTTATGGAGGCAGCAATGTACCAGGCATGACTGATGGTCTGTCTACCCTGTTCAACATTTTGAGACTTTGTGTGAAAAGCGCTTTATAAATAATAATAATAATAATAATAATAATAATAATAAAAGGCACCTTTCTCAGCAGAGACTGACACAACCCTTAAAAAAACCTGCCGTTTACCCTCCAGCACAGGGTTTTTGTCACTGCCCGTGTGCTATAAGCCTTGTGATATAGCCCCTGGATCCTGTCCACTACGTTAATTGTGCTGGGCTGTGTTCACTGAGTGAATTTATTTCCATTGGCTCTTTCAACTATGCAGAAATCATTTACATGTTGTGACTGTGGAATGAGTTGGTGACTTAATTTAATTGTGTTGAGTGTGTTGACTGGTATATAGAATGTGTAGACATTGACTGTGTTTTTTGTTGTGCTGAACATTTATTTTGTTGAATGAGTAGAATATATCTCTGTTGCTGATGTGTATATTGTGTTTATTGTGTTGACTATGTTGACGTGTTGATGTGTTCCTTGTTGAAATTGTTTATTTCATCCACTACTTGGAAAATGTTACATTTTCTTCACTGAGTGGAATGTTTATCTTGTTCACTGTTCACTGTGTGGAGTATGTTTATTTTTTCATTGTGTTTATTGTGTTTATTTTGTTGACCGTGTTGAATGTGCTTATTTAGTTGAACATGTGGCCCGGGATGTGAAGTTCTCCAGTACCGGTGTGCTGATGTATCGCAGTAAGGGTGTGTGGGAGGAGAGGGAAAGTGAATCGATGGGTGATGGGTGTGCGGTGGGGGGTGGGAGGAGGGTGTACGCAATACCTGAGAGTCTGTGCCGTGCGCTTGTGTCCCACGTCTGGTCCCAGTGGTACTGAGCGTAATCAGGGTGGAGGGCCCTGGGGCTTGACTCCTCTTCAGGGGTGAAAGAGGCCTGGGAATTATACCCCCCATTAGCACGCTCTCACAGGGAGTCAAACCCCACGTCAATTATAACCAGAGCTTTCTCAGGAACAGGGTCAAACTCTCTCTCTCTCTTTCTCTCTCTCACTCGCTGACTTACTCTATTGCTCTCTGTATCTCTGCCTTTTGGCCTTTAATTGAGGTTAAATAAAGGGCTTTCAAAAGTCAAAGGTCTCTCTCTATCTCTCTTTTTATTTCTCTCTCCCTCTTTCTCTCGATCTTTCTCTACGATTCCTCCATTCATCTGTTGTATTTCTTGAAACAATGAGGAACTATGCTGTTCAATATCGCTCTGATGTTTGCTGTTTGGGTAAACTTCTGATCTGATTGTTTTCCCCTTTAACAAAGTGAATCTGTGCCAGATGTACATGTTTCATTCATTTGTTTTCATAGATGTAACAGACAAAAAAATCTTTCCTTTATGGACCCAGGCCTGTCTTTTAACTTTTTTTGGAACGCGCTTAACACTTTGACTTGATTTTGATAATTTACTGGTGCGTGATAATTCAATGCTTACCCCCAGAGCTGAGCTCACGCCGTCCAACTTCCATTCTGTATGATGTTGGGAAATTATTGAAAGGAAGTAAGAATTGCGAGCATAGCACATATTTTAGATTTATGAAACTTGGACACTCCCTGGCGTTCCAACATGATTAGTAAAGAAATTCTCATCTGGTAGTTATTATGTACTTTTGTCCTTCTCTTCAACATTTACACAACGTGACAGCCTGTAAGCTTTTGTGCCATATTTCAAAGTTATGGTTTACAAACATCTGGTGGGGGCTCTCCGGTGAATTCTTGGGAAATCAAATCTTTTTCCACATTGCTCTGTGTTTGTTTTGGGTCCGGAGAGGTGAGAAACTGCTGAGTGGATGTGGGAGACTTGTTGTTCATGCTGGGGACAGGGAAGGGAATCGGGGATAGTAATGAGGCAAGCATGAAGTATGAAGGCCTCCCTCTGACCGCACCTTCCCAGAATGCTGTGCGGCCTGTGCATCTACAGCCCGAGCTCCCATCTCCTTCCTGGAGCTTGGTTTAACCACCACTGGATGACAACATCAAATTTACAGATCCGTCCATCTGCTTGATGTTGAGGATGTCCGCTGACTTACACGTCCGGAGAAATGAAAACTGTGTCAAAGCTGCAAATGGAGTTTTGGATAAATCTATATTTTTTTAAACAGCTTTTTTCCTATTTATTCTTTTTTTTATTTGAGACGTTTGAGACATACTTCAGATAGTGGAGTAGAGGGCTGTCATTTTTCCAGCGGTCAATCAACTGCTTTGGAGAGTTGTACAGTTGTACATACTGTATGTACAGTCCATTTGTTTGAAACATGTTTATTTCTTTATGTATTTGTGTATGTAGAATGTGTTTACTATTGATGTACAATACATGTACAACCATGAACAACTGCAACACAGTGCTGAAACAAATTTTGTTAATGACTTTTGGTTATTATATGATTTCTCAAAGACCCTGGTACTGTTTTTCAGAAGCATGTCAGGGGGACCTTGACTTGCTGTAGGATTGAAAAGAAGGAATAATATTCAGCAATAATCAGTTATGATTGATAAATTAGAATTGTGTTTCACACAAAAAGATATATTTTTTATATATCAGTATATCAGATATATCAGTATGGAAAATGTAACATTACCGTACACAGAGTATCTTGGCCAATCAGATTTGATTGTGTTCAGTGTTCATTGAGTAGTAAAGATCTAAAGACTAAACATAAGGTTTGTTGATATCATTGAATATCATTGTTAATAACACTGCTATAGTTCATGGGCACATTCCTCTGTAGTATGCATATTTTAGAAAATAACACACAATGCTCGTATGCCAATGTATATTGCTCAAGCTACAATTATGATAAATCACTTGTTGATCATGATCATTATAATTTTAGAGCAATATTTTGATTGTAGGACATTACGAAGCAACACCCATGGCCAAAGGTCTACTTCCACAAATGCCATGCTATCAACTTGACCTACACAAATTTGCATGCCAATTGGCAACCAGCCTCAGTGTGCATTGGATGGTGCAATTATGAGAGCGCATTAACTGGTTAGTAGTGTCATGTCTTATCAATAAACACTATTCCCTTACAAGGGCAAAGTTCAGCAAAACCGGAAAGAGGTATTCCACACAGGCAATATTATATGGTGAAGGTATCTATTATGGATAGCCTCTAAGAACGGTAATGCTCTCTGACCTGTGCTTGGTATGAATTCACCACTTTTTCTCTCATTATCGTGGGCATAAAAAACTAAGGCTGCTTTGGTCTTGAATGTTTTTTTCCCAGTATATTTAAAAAGGTAGCATTTGCTCAGGGTCCGGCCAGACAGCCGTGGTCCTTTTTATGGAAAAGGGATATTTCAGTGGCACACAGCTGGCTTCATTTTGCCAGAGGTTTAGATCCTCTCAACAAAAGTGTCAGTGAGGGAAACACCTCTCCTCTGATTGGCACAGCCTCTCTTATGCAGGACTGTATCATTGCCTGTAATGTGTGTATGCACTTCAGCTGCGGTGCTCCTGGGGAAAAGGTGGCACTTAAAACTCGGGGAGAAATAGTGGATGAAAAAGCAAAAATAAAGGGAAGGAATGCTTATTGTGCCTCTCACTTACTGTTCCTCAACCCTCTCTGTTGGAATAGTATTGCTCTATGGAACTGGGTGGCATAGACTAGGGCATCATGGCAATTTTTCTTTCTGTTATGGTGGCCTATTGTGTAGCGAAAGCAAAGGTTACAGTGATTACAGTTCTAAAAGAACGTGTGTCTTGCCACTGGCCAAAACTTGACGTACCTTTTCAGGCCTGCCAGCCTGTACAATTTGTCATTCACTCTTGTGCACTTTAACAAATTAGATATGCTTAGGAAACAATGTGGCAACAACCTTTTTGTTTCGACATTACAATTCTGCAGTTATATTTCAGAAACACATCCAAATAGAATGACAGCAAACTTTGAAAAATAAATAAAAATGAAACAACCTTCTCATTGGAAACATATGCTTTTCATGTAAAGATACACACCATGATACTAATTAGAGTGGTAGTATTTTCTTTGTCAAATAGACATGTAGCCAAACAGCACACGTTCTAGAGGTGACATTTGGAGAACTGACTCGGATCCCGGGGGAGCACTTTCCCATAGGATTATGTACTCTATGTGACCTTATAAACATTGCAAAATACCGCCACACCTTCTCTTTTTCTCCCAACTTGGAGAGGACAGTTTTTTTTTCTTTACAAGGACCTGGAAGCAGTAATCAATGATATTGTAAGGAGGGAGGAAGGAAACAGTGCTCAATAATATTGGAAGAAGGGGTTGGCATTGCGACTGCTCGTAAATTCACACTGCATGCGCCAAGTCCGCCTACATTATAAAGCATGCTCTAAGACTCTTGAGGGTTTTCTCTGTCCTATCAACATAAACCACAGAGAACTGGCTACAAAGCCAAAAAAACGTCGCAGCAAACGTACTTTATTTTATTTATTGCTTCACAAACCCCAGAGCACGAGTAGTTTTTAACTGAACCAACGAACGGCCCAGATCACAATCTGACAGACACAGGGGGGGAGAGAGCCACGCCGTGGGGGGTCTGATATGTATGTAATAACTGTTGATTGTTGAGAAGAATATCCCAGATTAGACCTGGCTGGCTTGCCGTCGACTTGCAACGTAAACAAAGGCTGGAGAGAATATCATATTGCAAAAAATCTTTTATTTCAGATTCAGGGTGGACAGAGTACTTTTGTTGTGGGACATTTTTTTTAGTTTCTTTATATATTGTTTTAGAATAACAGGAAATGATGATTGGGGATGGGACAAGGGGGTGGGGGTGGGGTGGGGTGGGGGTGTAACTGAGGCATGCTAGGCGGTTCTCGTTTCGCCCAGGTTGCTGTAATTAAATAATCATCTCGATCTGTGGAGCCAGGGGGTGGAGGCGGAGCGGGGGTGGAGGGCTGCTGTCACCAGATGTTGTTTCGGCCTCGCAGGCCTCTGTGGTGTTTTACTTGTTGGGCCATGGAGGGGGCGGGGGAGGGTCGTGACTGGAGCTCCCACCAAAATTACAACTCACTTCCTCTATATGCACTCATGGGCTTTGGATTATTATTCATTTTCTGTCTAGTTTTTTTTTTTATTCTCTCGACTACGCGGAACACATCACAATATTTATTCTGTGAAATTGCATACGTCTTTTGGGGGATGGAGGTTGGGGGGTGGTGGTGTTGGTGGTGCACTTATGGTCTCCATAATCAAGCCACCCCCCCCCCAAAAAGTGAAATTTCACAAAATAAATATTACGCAGAATTTTGTGTAACCAAATACCTTTTTAAAAAATAAATAAGAGAAAATCCAAAACCCTAGGAGGACGTTTGCATTGCCTTGCTATCCTTTTGTCAGAATCACTTTCCAGGCAGGAATGATGACCTGTTTTTCCTAACTCCCACAGTGCAGTTTGCATTGTATCTCAGCCAGGCGGACACAATTGTGCAAGTCTCCAGCTGGCAGTAGGCTGTATCTGCAGCCCCGGACATCCTAGCTTGTTTTACAAATTTAGCAAACCTGGTCAGTATTCTTTCTGCATGTTACATTTTGTCCCCATTTTTTTCAGAGAGTAGCAATTCTTCTGAAGCAAAAAAACATGATTAAAAGATTTATACACAGAGATAGAAGAGTGGTTTTGTGAAAACATTGTATTGCTGAGAGGTTGTAGGCCTTAATAGAAAAGTGGTGATATTGACAGCTAAAGAGGGCAGTGTGCTCTCTGCCGCTCATGTTGTGGCACGGGGTGGTCAGGTCTAAACTTACCTGTCGGCAACATACGATGCACAGGAGAATTGCTCGCTTTCACATGATTCTAAGCAGGCCCACCTCTACACTTAAACGGAGCTGTGAGCTAGCACCGACCCGATCAGTCAGTGCTAGCTCACAGCTGTTTGGTATTGAGCAAGCAGGATAACGAGAGCCTTGCGTTAGGAAACCCTGCCATATTTCCCCATAAACACAAACAGCTGGTGCTAAACACATGCTAAGACCTCTTGTGTTCATAAACACATCTGTCTTGGGTGGACATATATTTCCCTGCTACTCTGCTGTTGATAACCAGAGATGTAAGGCCTTCATTTTATGTCTTTTCTTAACCAGCAAAGAAAGGGGTGGGGTGGGGGGTTTATGAAACACTGAGAACAAGAGAACACAATTCCAAATGCCCTCTCTCTTGTGGTCTCCACCGCAGCAGTTCTTTCAGTTTCAAGTGATATTTCAAGCCTGTCGGAAAACATTGATGTGTGTAGACACGGCTCGAGAATGCTAAATTCTTTCAAGCAGTCCAAAATAACACAATGAGTGCAAAATAACATTTAAATTGAAATCAGCTGTTTGAAGAGTAGTGTGTCAGTGTATTCTTGCAGGTGAGAATGTTCTGTGCGAGTGTATAGACTCATATAACTCCCCGGAGTGTGATTGGTGGGCTGGTGTCTCAGTGGAGCTGATTGATGTATTGACCTCTGAAGAAGCTGGCTCCCGTCCCTCCTCTCGCTGTCAGGGCAATCGACCAATCAGTAGCTCAGGAGGGGCTCTACAGTAGACCTATCAGGGTCAGCTCCAATCCACCCCCCTATACTCTCATTGGATGAACTCCCCTCCCTGGGAGTGCTCCATCCACCGTGTATGTCATAAGTCATGTGACAAGTCATTAACAATGTGGACTACAATACGTTCGATATTAAAAGTTGAGTCAAACAAGGGAACATAGGTGGAAATGAGTCAAACTTTGCACTGATATCAGAATGTATTTCTATTTCCACACAGAGTTGTCAATGCAGGGAATAGCTTTCCTTGGCATTTAGTAGAAGACACCCTAGGGGTGTTCAAGACCAGGCTTGACACAGTTCTAGAAACTAGACAATAGGTAAAATAATGAGCTCAGGTGGGCATTATCTCTTCATTCAATTTTGTATGTTTTTAAGTGCTGGGCTTGCCCAAAAAGAGGCGTACATGTTCACATGAGCAATGCTAGATGTTGTCTGCCACTTCGATTCACCAAATGTATGCACCTGTCTTGTGTCACATGATCACAGGGGTCACTCCTCACATTTACATCGTCTCTGGAGCGGCACACATTTGATGAAGTTCTCACATCATCCCTGTTGGTTTTGCCATTTTAAAAAAGCCAGAGAAAACTCAGTGAAAAGTGAATGGACAGTGAAAAGGCCATGGGCCTGCTGATAGTGAGTATGCAGGCGTGAATAGATGCCAGACTGTGGTGTGTGCTAGGGCCCATTTACAAATGTGCAAACGGGTTCAACCTGGAGTGTTATACATCACTCGGTATATCAGAGATGTATGCTGAACTGCACAGAACTGTGAAAACTGTGAAAAGATATTCAAACAGTTATGTGTCTTTGAAATGTTTTAGTAATGTATTGTGCACCGTTTTTGATGGCTCTCATTATACTGATAATGCTCAGTTTTAGACTTCTTCATTCATGTCACTTTATTTAAAATGCATGCAAAAAAAGCATATAGGTACCATAACCACTTAAAAATATATTTCTTTTTTCATGATACAGGATTCACACACCCATAAACAAAAAAAGAATAATAAATACATATTTAAAAATAAGAAATAAACATATTCTCTTCTTCATATTCCAACAATCCTAAACCTATTTCAATCCTATTTTCATTTTAAACGTCATTATTCCATGAGTGGAAATCACCTGAATGTTTTTTGTTCGTATGCTGGCCGTTTAAGTTTGACTTGCTGGTGCCAAACTCTGCCTCTGCCTTTGGTATTTCCCGTCATTTTTCTCTCTCGGTTTCTCAGATTTCAGCTTGAATTGAACGCATGGCTGATAACTTTGTACTAAATCACTCAGGCGGAGCATAGACAGAAAATGCACATGCTTACAAGCAGCCAAACAGACGGATAATGTATTCTGTCTGAAGGGGCTTTCGCTATGGTGTCAAATCTGCTATTTAACCACTCCCAGCACTTCAAAACAATTATTCAATAAATAAATAAATGAATGAATAAATAAATCACAGACAACAGTTACAATGAACCAGACGTGTTCGAAAGGAAAGCGTGTCATTACAGATTTTTAACTGGTGAAGTTTTTTTAATGTAACTAATGCAATTTTTTTACCTACATAATTATTTAAATGGGGTATTATGTGGGGCAGAGGTGAGTTGGGGGGAGGAAGGTACTGATAGTGGTTATTTCTGACATTTATTTCAGACAGCATGAACTATATAGTACAAAAGCAGCATATTATGATGCTCAGCATTTGAGAGTATGTCTAGCAGGCACTATGAAAGACCTCATACCATTGTAACAATGTTGTAATTACTTCAGGCACACATATGTAATGACACATTGTCATATAGCAACCACATAGTAATTTGTTTCAGTTGCAAGGCTTGCATATGTGTCATTATACAAACCGTACAACTGTTCCCATTAGTTTCTCTCTGGCAGTTATGTAACAGCTTTTGTTGTTACACACTCATTGCTAAACCAAGTAGAGCCACTGCTGTTGGCTTAGCTTAATATAAAATGTTACAAAATGTGTATATGTATTTACAGAATATGAATACATATATAGACAACCACAGGATATTCCTCTACATTGTGAAATTACCCAAGTACCTCATTGTATGAAAGGACAATATTTTTAATACATACAACAACAGCCTTTCTTTGTATGTTTAAGTGACATCCATGTGAAATCCAATTGCATGTCGCTCAAATGATTGATTCATCATTAGACATACTAATGCACCACCAAGTGATTGACATTTGTTAATATATTCTCCCAATAATCTGTTTTGTATCCTAATCATCACTTTCACCATTAATTACTGTATGTGATATATTCCCAAGCCAACAGTAGAACCATACTGTAATTTTAGATTATTTTCTGGCCTCCACTATCTGTAGCCTGGACCATATGGCGGGGGCTCAGCTGCCTGTGACAAGCAGCATGGAGCCCAGAGAGGGAAAAAGTTAACCTGACTGCATGGTCTCATATCAGCGATTCTGCTACAGAAAGAGTTAAGCATCAGCTTGATTTTTTCTGCTTTTGACACCATGTAAAATAAGAAGAGGAAATGAGCAAAGGGAGAGAAAAAAAAAACCTGGCCACAAATATCGATATCTATCAGATTTAATTTATTTCAGAGTTGTTTCCTTTTTCTTTTTCTTTCACTTTCTTCTCTTGGTGAAACTCCAGAGGAAAGCACCTAGATGACCACAGGGAAGGGGGGATTATCAGGTTTTTCATTGGAACCATGTGGAAGCGATTCACCAGTAATCTCGTAATTGTAACCGCATTACCCAGAAACCCTGGTTTTAATTTTCCCAAGCCTCTTGACTGATTGAGTTATTGTGTGGCATGGACTGCGCCATTCAGACTGATGTAAACGCATGTGCTGGGCGGCCGTTAAAAAGTATGTCAGAATAACAATCAATGAAGTGTTCCCTGTTTTTACAGTACATGCCATATACATGTAAATGTGCCCTGTACTTTCTGTGAACTTGCATTGACATTTCACATTGTTTCGGATGAGGCCAGTATATTGGAGAAATATATTACCATGGGCTCAAATCACAGGGAACAGTGTATACATTCCACAGTGGTACTATCATGACATTTTCATGGGTGAGATTTATTTTGTTTATTGTTTATTTTCCATTATCCACATTAAACATTCATATATATATATATAAACACATACAGTATACCTTCATATATATATATAAATATGCAGGTAGTGGCCAAAAAGGCGGAAAACACTTAGGTAAATGAGGGATCAAAAGCAGACGCTTTCACGCAGGTGTTGCTTTTGAGTTAAGCAAATAATTGCCTATAATTATGTATTATATTTGTGTATTGCATTTTTTTTTTCATATTTACAGCTGGATATATACTGAACGACTACCTGAGAATTTGTCCTATAATCTTTGCGTTACAAACGCAGCTCATTAACCCCTCTGCCGCAGTGGCACCTGTAAACATTGTTTATGCCCATGTATTAAACACTGCTTGACTGATTTGTGGGATTGACTGAGTTGTTTCGATTTATTATTGCATCTTCATAACCAAGGTTTGCTCTTTTATTAGACTGTCATTTTTGATTTACTATTCTTTATGTTTGTCTTGTAGGCCTTTCATTAACTCTGAAACGTGGGTTACATGTTCAAAAACTGAATCTCAATGTTCCTGTTGTTTTTACATTACAGGCATTTAGCAGGCATTTATCCAGAGCGACTTACAGTTTTACATTTCTTTACAATCCATTTATACAGCTGGATATTAACTGAAGCAATTCAGGTTAAGTACCTTGCTCAAGGGTACAACGGCAGTGTCCCACCTGGGGATTGAACCTGCAACCTTAACATTACAAGCCCAGTTCCCTAACCATTATACCACACTGCCTGCCTTGTTCTATTGAAAAGGTATTGATGTCTTTGGTTTTGTAGGAACTGACAATATACTCATCATTTTCTTAACTTTAAATACAGTAGCATAATTAACAAATATGACCATAAACACTATAAAACAATGAACCATAGATTGTCTCATTGAGTAATCTGGCTTGAAATTGCCTACCCCCTCACTTCTGTACCTTAATCTCCAGTTTAATGGGGGTTTGATTACAATCTTGCCCATTCATTTCTCCTCTTTCCAGAACTACAGGGCATTAAGTCAGAATGCATTACTGGCAATGTAATCAAAATAATATTACAGTCGCTGTTACAGGAATCTGGGCCCTGGCACCCTTTTTACCCCTACCCCCAATGGCACTTTGAGGAAGGGGTTCCTTGGTAAAAGGCAGCTCAGTGCCATTCAAATATTGACAACCATTTTGTAGCTGCAGCTCAAGGCACTGGTACAGTGCATGAAATAGAATGTGAAACACCACAACCACATTGGGGAGAATGTCCAACTCTGACAAGTCAATTAGGGTCCTTTCCATGTCACTGATCACGGATGGATTTGAGGAGAGATGAGTTTAGTTGAGTGTATATCTCCAGTGGGGCCATGCAGCCTTTAACCATGTCGCTTGCCACAGCCCAAACCTAACACAGCTCTCCCCATCTCCCGTCTGACCACTAATCACACCGGCTGGATACAGCTGCACACAGAAAACCATACATTTCATCTGCTCCAAGTTACAGCCACAATAATCATTTATTTTCTTGAAATGTAGGGTTTTAAAAAATGAAAACCATCCCCCCCACATACACACACACCCTACCCCGTCCAAATCCCCACCCGTAAAGAATTACAGCTTTTGATACATTAGCCTGTGAATGATAGGCCAAATACCTCCCTTAATTGCTTTTTTTTTCTCTTGTGGTGTCTCAATTTATTTTTCAAACCCGACGCACACTCTGCTTTTTTTATGATTGATGACGCTCTGAAGATGCACCAGCTCTGGTAAAAGCGTGAGGTGGCGTGATTAACGATGCAGCCAGGAGTCCCCCAGGACAAGGGGAGAATAATATTGTTATCTGGAAACAGATCCTGCTCAGATGCTGGAGGCCCGGGGCCCAAACGGCCCCTCAACCTGGAATGCGGACTGGCCCAAAATGGAGGGAGATAAAGAGAGGAAGAAAGAGAGAGAGAGAGAGAGAGAGAGAGAGAGAGAGAGAGAGAGAGAGAGAGAGAGAGAGCAGAAAGAGAGAGAGAAAGAGAGTTGAGATTCAGACAGAGACTGCACTTTCTCCAAAATATTAAAAATAAAATGAAAAATATTTTATTTACATAAGTTTGAGGAGAAGGAGAGGGACCCAGATCATCACTAGCTGTGGAAGCTTGGTTTAGCCTGAGGGACAGTGAGCAAGAAATTACACATCACATTGTCCCTAGGACAAGCTGGATTGGTTTTTATTGTAGTTTTACGATTTTGTTGTTATTACTGTGTTAACAACTACAATAACAACTGTTTTTTTTTACTGTGTTGTTACTGTTTTATTACTGTGTTGCCAAAGGCTAACTAGTAACCCATAAACCCCTGTTTGTAAAATTCACACATCAGTTTTCGTAAGTATTTTTGTCCAAACATGACTTCCGTTGCTATTTAACTGCTTGTCCATACCTTCAACAGTTTTATAATTTATAGATATGAGATTTTTATTTAAAATATGACTTGCGCATGATGATGTCATCAATGAAGTCTCATTACAGGCTTGAGATTGGAATGTCTGTTAGAGATAAACAATTTCCACTATCCGTTGCTAGACAACTCAAAAAGATACATAGTCCGAAGAAAAAATGCCTTGGATATTGCTAGCTAGGTAACTATGTGATACTGTGATATTGCTTTAGTTTAATTAACTTTATTTGTTTGATCAGCATTCATCAATTTAGCTAGCTAGCCAACTTCTTCAACTGTTTGTTTGTTTAACTGTTTAACTGAAGAGTACAGCTATACCTCAATAATATGATATACATATCTAGTTAAGTGCATGTAAAGCTACATAGCTTGCTAGATTAGCTAACTATCTAATGCTGACACATAAGTAGCCAAGTTATACTTCTGTCAGTAGCTAGTAAGCAAGCTTTGCTAATTCCAGCATTTTGATTGGAGTCGCGATTACATTTGTTTTTACATTTTAGGAATTTAGATAAATTCTTATCCAGAGTGTCTTTTTTTTATTTTTTTTACATATAATCAATTTATACAACTGGATATTTACTGAAGCAATATTTATTTACGGCAGTTCCCTAGATGGAATTTAAACTGCAACCCAATTCCCTAACCATTACACTATAATGCAGATTGTTATGACACCTGTAGGAAGGCCATAGGACCTAGACAACCCACCACCCAGGAAACCCTAAAAGACCGTCCAGAGAGGCAGGATTCCACCCATTTAAGAGCTACGCCTGAGATCCCCACTTCAGCCAGGGTGGATAGGAGAAGCGTGCAATCAACCCTGTCAAAAATTGTGGAGAGGCCCGGAAGAATTAGGACTGACGAGAGGGAAGACACTCTAGCTTAGTGAAGTCCTTTTGCTGATGGAGAGGAGGGCAGTCTCCGAGGAGTGACCGGCCCCGAAGCCAGACGGGAAGGGGTCAAGAATGCACTCTGTGAGAGAAAGTGGGAAGGTTGGTTAGAAACAGCATGCTTCCAGGGTTTTGAAGAGAAAGGGGAGGATAGAGACTGGACTATAATTCCGGACAGCAGATGGGTCCAGAGTCTGTTTCTTCAACAAGGGCATGACTCAAGCTACCTTGAAGGCTGTAGGCACAGAACCTGAAGACAGTGAAGGATTAATCTGGGAGGAGATAAATGGGAGTATGCTGGTTGAGATGGTCTGGACAAGAGGGTCCACATGAGTAGGGTCCAGGGCGCATGTGGTCGGTCAGTGTGACGTCAACAGTGTCAGCATCTGTGAGGGGAGAGAACATGGAGAGAGAAGGTAGGGCAGGGGAAACGTAGTGGGGGGGAGGGGTTGAAGGAGGCTGTAGGTCACGGGCGAGCAGAGGAGGGCTGTGGTGTCTGAAGGGAGCTGCGGATGTCTGTAATCTTTTTGAAGTGGTTTGCAAAGTCAACTGCAGAGAGGGTTAGAGGGAGGCGGGGGCAGAGGAGAATTGAGGAAGAGAAGGTGGAAAACAGCTTGTGTGGGTTAGATAGTGAGCTTAGAATTTTTGATTGATAAAAGGAAATTTTAGCAGGACGTGACGTTAGAGGAGAGGACAGAGAGGAGAGCTTGGTCAGCAGCCAGATCAGCGGGGCATTTCATTTTTTTCACTTCCGCTTGACATTTAACTGTCAAGCCACAGCTACCTGAGGATGATGTTTAAAGTTATCTCTTAAATTATTTTGACTGCCCCTATAACCAATAGCAAGACAATATTATTATTATTATTATTATTATTATTATTATTATTATTATTATTATTATTATTATTATTATTAATAATAATCCTCTTATTGATTGTTCTCTTTTGGCTGCTTTGGCAATACAATATGTAATGCTTGCCATGCTAATAAAACAGCATTTTTAAAATTTTGAATTTGAGAGAGGCATGCTTGGTAAGGAAAGGACTGCCAGGGGGGTCTAACCATGCTTGGAAGTACAAACCTGTCACATCTCTCCACGGCAGTGGCAGCCAGACCCAATGCAGGGTCAGTGTGCCTGCCTCCTCCTTTCTCTCTTTGCTTTCTCTCTCTCCCTCTCTCTATTTTTCTCTCTCTTTTACTTTGATTATAGTGTATTTTATATTTTTCATATGTGTGTATGTTTTGTATGTTTATTATACATTTTATGAAATGATTTATGCCATTTTCCTCTGAAGAGCTTGCTCTTTTGCTCTCTCTCTGGCTCTTTCTCTCTCTTCTTGTCTTCTCTTCTTGTCTTCCCTTCTCCCCCATGTGAGGACTTTATAACTGTAGGTGTGCACTTGTAATTGTTTGTTATTCTTCTTAATGACCCATTAAGGAGGATTAAAATGCAACACTCAAACCCTGTGTTACAGCACTATAAATCTAGTCTTCCTCTCTTTTTGTTCTCGTCTTTCTCTCTCTCTCTCTCTCTCTCTCTCTCTCTCTCTCTCTCTCTCTCTCTCTCTCTCTGTCTCTCTCTCTCTCTCTGTCTTTGCCCTCTCATTTTTTTTATAGTCTATGTTGGGGTTTTGGTTTTTTTGTTTTTGGCGGGGGGGGGGGTGAGCTGCTGTACTGCCACAATCCTACGCACACTTTGGAGGACCATTCTATTAAACCTCCATGGCGATTTTTGTCCTACTCAGCTCCACATATAAGAAAGACATAGAGTATATATTTAAAATATTTCACAATATTTCTTCTTTATTTCAGTGGACCAACTGGAGATGATGTGTGTCCAACTCACAAATTATTCTCAGATATGATAACCCTTGTGGACTCAAAGACATTTGGTGTATGATATGAAGTGTACAACATAAAATATAAAAATATGGAATGATGACAATTAGTTAAATGTACAGATTTCAATGGTATTGGAGTCTGAACAGGTGGGCTTTGAGTCTCTTGCAGAAGATGGCCAGTGATTCCACAGTTCTGACCAAGTGCGGAAGATCGTTCCACAGGACAGAGAAGAGGTGAGTCCTGGGGCCCGGAGGGATGGGACAGTCAGTTTGCCAGAAGAGGCAGGGCGGACAGGTTTGGCTGGGGTGTAGGTTGTGATGAGTGTGTCATCCTTCATAAAGTATTTTATTTTATTGGCAATGATTTATAAAGATGTAATTGTATGTTAATGACAGCGTAATACATGCTTAATGAAGGCTGTAAAAAACACAAGTGAAGTGTGACCTGTAAATCTGTATACATGCGACATCAAAACTCAAAACAAGAAAAAGCTGTATATAACAAAAAAAAAAAAATAATAAATCAAGTCTAGGTATTTTTTTCGTTTTATTCTGTGTTTTAAATGAGAGCAAGCCTCCACTGAACCCACTCAAGCCATTGTGATTGGCCCCCACAGCCATCTCCATGACACCAGCCAACACTGAGATACAAGCCAACACGGTTTTGGGTGGCAAAGAACATATCACTACTGATCTTATTGTGCTACCCTTGATGTGCTACCCTTGTGGGGGTGTTTATAGCCAATATCCCAATGCTCACATTTTATATCCTTAGAAAAAGCAAGGTGTACCATCATTTTTTTCTCAATGAATTTCATGTGGGATACTAATTCAGTTGACTGTATTTTTGAGTAGGATCCCCCATGCAATTAACATGACCCCTCCCCCACACACCTTTTTAGCATTACCCTCTCCCCTAAATCACCTCCATACACATTACATTATCCCCCCTCACAAAAATGTAGTTTAATGTAATATCACCACCCGCCCAGAAAATGTATAAATACATACATTTATAAATCATAAATTTATTATTACATTTATAAATTTAATAATACCTTTATTATAAACTCTATATAAATATATTTCAGAATCCACCCCCATCTAATTTTCCCAATCACTGGTTTCATCGCTCAGTTTGATGGATTGTTTAGTCAAGAGTGATGCGCATGCTGAGATAGAAAGGTGACTTTGGCCAGGGCAGTAAGACCCGATGGATACCCCTTCAACGAGGTTCCACAACATCTGTCCAGTTTGCTCGCGGCTCGCGCCCCCATTCCTCATGTACGGCATGGGACCTCCACCCTCCACACCCAGGTGCTGGTGTTTGGCTCTCAGCCAGGAGGTGCATGGCCCAGCCAGGTGATAGCCAAGTGTGATAACATGTAGTGATGACCTCTCTGGACTGGGGGCATGTCTGTGACCCACAGAGCAACGCCCCTCCAGATGGCATGAGGTGTTAACTGTGTGGGACACGGTTTTGTCACGTGACACCTCTATGTCAATGAATTAAGTTAGGGGGTCGGGGGGTGTGCAGCCATGGTTCCTTCCTTTCCCTATTTCACCTGGGGGGGTAAAAAGAGGCTCAAATAATCAAACAAACACTTGGACGGAAACTACGGTCTGTCAGGCCTCGTCTTCACTGGGGCGAGAGGCGTCAAGAACTCTGGGAATGCACTGGCATGGAGGGCTGGCGTGGAGGCCCTGCTCTCGTACTGCTGTCCGGCTGCATGAAACACTCGCCCCTCTCAAGGGTTCATGTTTATTTATTTCTCTGTGTGACTATGACAGAACTGCCTTCATCCCCCCTCGCCCACCCTCCCCCCCCCCCAACCAAAAGCATTGCTGCTTCAATCTCCTGTAAACATGAGAGTTTGAGAATCTGGTCATCGACAGTTTATTTTTGTAGCAGTTGAGTTTAAGTGCCCGAGCTTGTATGCCCACACGTGGTGCTTTTCTTTTCTTTTTGCATGTAAACGTTTACACAAGGGGATGTTTTCGCAAAACTTAGATCCGTCCATCAGCAAATACGAGCCCCCCCCCCCCTCTCTTCAGTACCGACAGTCTTATGAAATGAAAACAGCGTCTGGTTTTCATTCTGTGGATCTGGGCAAATATCTTGGAAGAGATGCTAAACACTCACGCTCTCTCCTAATGCGTTTGCTCACATGCCCGAATGAGCTCACACACAAGCACAAGGCTCACAGTTTGGCTTATAGGTTCAAGGGATGCATATGTGTTTTCTGTACTCATGGGAACCATGTTTTTGTGGCTATAATCTCCCATTGCTCTTGAGCAATGAAAACAATTTGGTTACAAATGTGTAACCAAATGTATTTTTGGTTACACATTTGTGTCCTCTGTCAATTCAATGCCCAGAGTTAGCAACAACAACAAAAAATTGGTCAAATGAGGGCCTTTATCCATTTCCTTTATATTTTACCACAGTCGTTTGGTCTATTAAACCTTCTTTCTTTCGTGTACTTTGAAAATATTCGGGGTTAAATTTATCTAACATAAACAGTTAAAGAAGAAATATCATGCACATGAGATGGCTAGCTAGAACTGAATACTCCCCCATGCTTTCAGTTGCATAGCATTAGCTTATTTTTTCTGACCAATCAGGTCGGAATAGATAGTGATGGAATGGCTTGTGTCTCCATTTAGTTTTCTTTTATGTTGATCAAAATTGCTCAAGACTGAGGAGGATGCACTTGATTTTAACTGAACATGACTTCATTCTGGGTCGGGTGCATCAAGTTTTCTTTCTTTTTTGTCGACGTTAACAAAGGCAGTCCTCTCCTCTGTGCAGTTTCTGAATAATAATCAAAACAATGAGGAGAAAAAAAGAGGGGGAAAAAAAAAAAAAGTTCTCACTGTCTGTATTAATTTGAGTCTCGTTTAATGACTTGCGGGAATCAAATGAGCCAAGTAGGAGGAGTGGGAGGTAGAAAGAGGAGGGAAGTCAACAAACAAACAGGAGGGGAACAGAGAGAGGGAAGACACAGAGAAGACAGAGAGACATCAGATCACAGCTGTCTCAAAATAGACCCTCTTTTGTTTCCTGTGACAGAGAGAGGTGTGGTTAATTAAAGTGGGTTTCTTTCCCACAAGAGTCAGGTAGTGGTGTTGTGAGCCTGCCTGACACTGTGCACTAAGAGCAGTGTAAATGTGAGGGAAATGGCTACTTTAAATGGCCCTTTCATTTGGCTGTCATGAAGTAAGCACCCATAGTGAATATGCAGACAGCTGAAACTGTGACACACGTCATTATTAGCAAACAGGCTCTCCTCATCAGACCTCTCTCAGTCAGGATGTGTTGTCCAATCACTCTCCCCGCTACAGCAAAACAAAGTGATGTCAGAAAAATGAGCCGCTTTATACCGCTATCTTTTGCTTTGTAATAAATTTAAAAAAAGGTTTTGTATGTCTTTTGCCAGTCATGAGGTGCCTCGTGTGTACATGTACCTTTAACACAGCCAGCACATGAAACAAGCATCACAGATGTTCATTTAACTTGTCCGTTTTGCACTTGCATTTCGTTTTGTTTTCATTTCATTGCATTTCCTGGCTTTCTGTTTTCTGTTTGTTTGCTCATTTGCATTTTCATGTACTTTTTTTCTTTCTCTCTTTCAGGTTTTTAGTAGCTCAAGGTAAGATGGAATGCCCCTCACCCGCCCCCTGACACACACAGACACACAGACATAACATGCATTACAGCCATGGTGATACATTCAATATAGAATAAATAATAGACTATTTTTATGAGTGAACCTTATTGGTGTCATCCTCCATGTATAACGAAAAGCAGCGGCACAAAATGTGGTTTGTTATTATATTATTGAGGTGAATTGAGTGGTTACAGATCTTTACCAAGCTGCCCTTATGTTCATTTGGTTATATAACCCCCAATAACTTTTGGCCTGCATTTTGCTTAAGTGGAGATCCTGCCACTAAAGACATCAGATCATGTACCCTTCCACGAGGTCATTGTGGTGAACAGGCAGGGCACAGCCCTGCACAGCTGAGGTACTCAGAGAGCCAGAGCACAGTCCTGCACAGTCGGTACACATTACAGAGAGCCAGGCCACAATGTTCTGGAGAGAAGATTATTACAGGATGGAAACAAAGAGGAAACTATATTCCCTATGTATGTATTAAAGCCAGTGGGGTTTCAATTTATTTACTTCAATTTTGAATTGAATTTAGTAAAGTGACTTCATTGTTGACAATATGTTTTCAGAACAATGTTATGATGCTCAACACAGCCTTGTATGGGTAGGTGCATATATATATGTGTGTGTGTGTGTGTGTGTGTGTGTGTGTGTGTGTGTGTGTGTGTGTGTGTGTGTGTGTGTGTGTGTGTGTGTGTGAGTTAGTACAAAAATAAATGGCTGAAACAGAAAAATCAGTGTTTGGTGACTGTGGAAAGTTTGCCACACAGAGCTTGGCGGAACCAGTGTCGTAGTTTCAGAAACAGCATGGCATAATTGAGCATGAAAGTAGAATTGCTAGGACTGTAATTGCGCCTTAAGTACACTGTGATTAGAGACACTTAGGGTATTGCATTACGTCCACGGTCAAATTACTTTTACCCCTGAAATGTAAGAGAAGTCCCTGTGGTCCCCCTCCCTGAGCTCAGTGGCTGACCTTCTGTGGCCTTCCGACTGTGGAACTCAGCCGGGCTCGAGGGACAGCGCAATTTAGACCTCAACATGCAAACGCGACACCTGTCTATAATTCCCCCAGGCACCAATGAGGGCAGCCAATGGGAATGACACATTCAGCACTGAGCGGAATGTGCCAGGGTAAGAATGACGGAGCATTAAGGAGTCAACGACAGGGTTGGCCGAAAGGACGCCCAGTTAATTGGGCTACGCGATATCCATTCCTAACATTATGTCCCTGGGTCACAATTTAAATCAAGTAGGCAGTCTAGCTTTGTAATCACACTGTAATTAACGAACTAAGTACTTTGTAACAGTGTGCAAGCCCCGTGTAACAAGTTAATAGCTAAACAAGGTAACATGGCTAAATTGTATAATTTTTAAAGAAAGGTTCGGGTTGGTTTTTTGATTACATTTCGGAATGGGAGTACAGCAGGTTAATGGTTGGATCTAGGGTTAGAGATAGAGTTGTGTTTGAATTTATTAAATGAAGCTATTTAAAAAATATAAATAAAATCAGAAAAAGGTTTATTATGGCAAAAGGCTCTGTTCGCAGACCAGATTGTTATAGATCCAGTGATATTACTTTCCCGAAGAAAGACTTCAGAAGCACTTAATTGTTTCTGGCATCATTTCTTTTTCTTTTTCTGAGGAAGGTCATGCAACCGAAACCATGCTGCTTTTGCTCAGAAGAATAAAATAATCTTCTTCAGAGAAATTAAATAATTTTCTCACAATAAGTAGTGTTGCATCCTCTTTCTCTTATTTATCTTAAATCAAATAAGCCCTGCTTTCTGAGCATAGAACTGCAGGGACTCTTCATTCAACTTGTTGTTAGGCCTAGCCCATCATTACTACACCTTGATGCATTAAATGATTCCACACAAGAATACCATATGGATTTTTGAGATGGACATATATAAAATGTAGCAACAGTGCATATTGTAAACCTATGTGGAATTTGCTCAGGTGAGCCTGACCTGCTCTTAAGAACATACAGTATTTACTAATGTATTCATATTAAATCAAACATGATGTGTATATATAAATTAGCTCACAATGTTGTTATTAGTGCTTTATTAAGCATTTACAGGTGTTATTATGAAATGTTACCAGTATTCCCCATAATGGTGTGTGTCTAATGAGTATTGCTGTTAAAATGTGCAGGTTACACAGAGAAATATGAAAAAGCAGACAAAGGCTACAGAGCTGTAGAGTGTCTCAGTTAGCCTTATCTAAGAAACATCTGCTGCTCCCGTGCAGACTTGTTTCTATTTGAATTGTTTTTGACATGATCCATAACCCTCTCTGTGTTTCACATTGCAACATTCACAGAAGCAATCCTGCTCTGTACCGTCTGATTGTATGCCGTTGTAAAAAAGTTTCTAAACACAAGGGCGGGCATCCAGAGTTTGCTTCTGTGGTGCAGTAAGTGAGAAGGGTAGGAATTGGCTCATGGGGTAAGCAGCTCGTAACCTGGACGCTCAAGAAACGCTCACCAGAACGTCGTAAAGTACCCTCGCGGGCCTGTCACCACATCGTATTTCAGGCTTCCTCCCTGACAAAAGTCTACCGTTCTGCTGAGCGACGCTGGCGCATTTTTACGGCTAAAATTACAAACATGACTCATTATGTTTCTGGACATATTCAAAGAGGGCAGATGGGCAGAGGGGAGAGGAGTATAGAGGCTGCTGTAACTTTGAACATGTGGTGGGGCCTTGAGGAGAACCTGGAGAAAGTTGAAACAGTGCTTTGACCAGGGTATTACTCATGTACAACAAAGGGACAGCCTCCCTCTGCTATTTCATTCAAGATTCAAAATCTTTTTTTTTTGCTCTGTTTCTTTCATTACTTCAAAGTGGTTCTGCAGACCTGTAGCTGTTGTGTTGTTTTGACCACATGCCGATGTGAAGTACTGACATTTATCATAGTATACCACAGTATATTATACTATAGTTTCAATACATTTACCAGAATGTGTTTCTATGCTATATTTTTACAATGAAATTGTCTCAAAGTGTTCAAAGAGGGAATTTGAAAGCCATAAAGCGCTGAGCCAATTGTGGGCTAAAATAGTATCTCTGCAGGTTCTCTGTAGCAGCAAAATTCAAACTGCATACACTTGAGGCTTGGAAATATTTATTTGAAGGCATCAATCAATCAATCAATTAATCAACCACTCTTCATTTTGTCTAAATAATCTCTCCCAGGGCATTTTATCCCATTACGCTTAGCAAAGAGTCAGGGCATTCTCCAATGTCCGGGCCAAATTCCCAATTTCCAATCATGTCCCAGTTTAATCGTCTGAAAATATCCCTCCTTCTCACAATCCACCTCAGTAGTCCATGTGTGGTGAGCCTTTATGATGTGGAAGGGCTGTGTTGTAGCACATGGCTGGTTGAAGTGAGTCAACCCCACCACCACCACATCAGCTGTAATTGTAAAGCGCCTTGAGATCCATGAAATGTGCTATATAAACGCTGGTCAGTGTGGTGGGGCGGGGGGGTGGGGGTTGTCTCAGCTGGCCAGGATAATGTCTGTGTCACTGCGACTCTGTCACCACTTGCACATAGTTCATCAGTAGCAGGGGGACACGTGTGACCCCAGCCATCCCAGACCAAGCAAAACAAGAGAAACCCCCTCTTCAAGATGACAAGCGGCGATGACGAGCGGACGCTGCTAAGTACATGGCTGACAGGTGAGCAGAATTCCTGACCGTCGCGGTAACTCAGTAACACAGGACATCTGCTGTGCAACAACTGTCACACAGGAAAGCAACGTTTCAATTATCTCAGCAGAGCAATTAAGGCCACCCCCTTTCACAGCCGGACGCTCTAATTGGATGACCTTCAAAGGAAGCAGTGTATGTATTGGGCCCACTAGATCCTAGAATGTGTGTATCCGCTATCTGGGATCTGTGTCTACATTGTTAAGGCTCCCATGATGCAATGGAAGGTCTTGAGACAGGACTTGGAAGGGGACAGGAGAAGACAGTGGGGCCAGTCCGACCTTTTGTGAGAAATACGAAGCATGCTTTGTGGTACTATTGGTAAAGAAGGTATTCTCAATATTGTGTTCTATATTGTATTCTCAAAAAAATTATATGTTTTTATACTAATACAATTGTTCATTTAAAAGTTTTGGTAAACAAGATGATATGTGTCACAAATATTCACACCCCTAACAATTATTTTGAAAAAATCTACTAAAAATATATTAAGCTCAATCTTAGGAAACGAAGATGACCCATTGTGGCCTCCCATGGCTTCCTGTTTTACTGGGGTATAAAAATGAGGTAACACATGTATAATCCATTTGTCATCCATCACCATGGTGAAAGGCAAAGAACTCTTGTTGACTCTGTTGACCTTTGCAAGTCGGGACAAACAAATAAATAATAAACTAAAGATGTGGTTAAATGCCAAATGTAAAGATACAACTTTCCAATATTAAATAATTAAGATATTTAAATCCATTGGAACATGGTAAGCCTGCCTGGTAGAGGATACAAGTGCAACCTGCCTTCACGCACAATTATGGTTTGGGAGGCAAAGAAAGATCAAAGGGTCACAGTTTTTTTCAAAACTCAGTTGCATCTTGGGGATTCAAAGCCTCCAAATCTACCATGAGACACCACCTCCATAAATGTCCCCCCACATTATGTTCACCAATTTCATAAAACACTATAGAAGATGACACAGTAGTGTTATCCTTGCAAGGGAAGGTGCACAAAGTATTGAAAACTGATGTGAATTATTGTGGCACATATCTTTGTGGAGGAAAGAAATACTTATTTTGTCATCTTTATCAAGGGTGTGAATAATTTCTAACGGTACTGTATACTGTTGAGTTGAGTCGATAATCTATTTTATTTTCAATCCAGGTTTTTTGTAATAACTTCTTACTTCTGCCTCTGAGCTGTTTCAGCCAATGGATGACAAGAGCAGAGGAATTGTAGGAAGATTGAAATTGAGCCCTGACATGTTCACTCTGTTAGCTTTTATAAAACACAAGGGGCTCAATTTTCTGCCAATTCTGTGTGAAATTAAACGTGCTTTAACAGTTTTCCCAAAGTGAGGCCTGTTGAAAATAAGTGAGGATTGTTCTGGGTGGGAATGGTTTTGCAGAACACTCTACGCAGAGGGGCCCCAGTATTTATTTAATCATTGCCTGTTTGCTGTGCAGGTGACTTTTCCCAGGGCATCTGACATGGCTTAAATATCATCCATTAACACAGCGGGATATTTTACTGAAATAATTCCACTTAAGTACCATTGATAAGCTTACAACACCAGTAATTCACATGGGAATCAATCTGGCAGCTAACAGTTTACATACGATGTTTCACAGACAGTACATTAGATGTCCCCATCCCAGGTCCTGGAAAGCTATAGGGCCTCCCATTTCTTGTTGTTACCCAGTCGCTAAGTCACTTCACCTGGTTTCTTTGGATCTGGTTGCTGATTTTAAGGTGAAAACACACACCAACAGGCCCTGTGGCTCTGGCCAGAGCTGTTGACACATGCACTCAGAGCTTCAGACTGACCAATGCGACCAAACGTTTTCACAGTGCGACCAAAACAATCTGTTGGTGGCACACGTGCGACCGTTATTATTTCCCCTGTGCAACTAAAGGGGTCTATGCAGTGCTTGCACTAAACAAATGTCTACGGACAAACAGTACAGAGATCAGATTTCAACTGCTTTCTACTTACAACTCCACCTTCAGGCAAAACTGCTGCTACTGACCTTGTTTACCCCAGACAATAATCACAAGCATACATTACGAGTAGAGTAGAGTAGAAGATGCCACTTTATGTCTGAAAAAAGTGTCTAATTAAAAGCAATTAACAGCAAATTATATTTCAGGAATTTTCAATTATGGTTGGAATGAAAACCAGCATACACAGGGGTCCCCCAGAACCAAATTTAGGAACCCCTGCTGTATGGAATGGTTGAAAGATTTTACGTGGTTAAGACATGATAAGGATGGGCCTCCCGCGTGGTCTAGTGGTTTTAACGTCCAACGCTGGCCACGGCAACCGGGGTTCGATTCCCCGTCGCGCCAGAGTCGGCCCTGGTCGGGAGTGCCATCGTGACACCAATTGGCTGTCCGCCCCAGGGAGGGAAGCCTGCACCCAGGAGTGGTTCTGGGGTACCGGAATTACAGTCAACGGCACGACGAGTGTTGTCTCAGAGGAGGCATCGCTTCACCCTTGTCACTGCCTGTCACAGGACTATGGCAGCGAACTATGAGGGAAGGGGGATTGAACTAAGCACAGCGTGTAATTGGCTACCAAATTGGGAGAAAAATCTGGAAAATAAAATTATTTTTAAAAAGACATGATAAGGATAGGGATAATGCAATGCACTAATGTAAAATGTGCAGCACTGACAAGGCTGGTAATGCCAAGTTTGTAACAGGCCAGGAGGTCAAACTACAGATCATGGCCACAGGCTATTGATGAAAGTGACGACTTACTGTAAAATGTACCTAAAATATACCAGTAAAATTCAATTTCTATGTTGCAATTTTTGCTTGATAGCGCAACCGATATGAGGAAAAAAGGTTAGTCTGGATTCAGTACATTGTACTGCTGTACCCTGCTCAATGTTAAGGTTGACGTGACCACATGATTGGTGTTGTGCATGTACTCCTTGATAGTTGAACGTTGAACATGTTTCAGTTGGGGCAGCCAGTGGCTCATTATGGTCATTTTATAATTTTTTATTTTATTTTTGCAGTTGGCAAATGTACTGATTTTTTAAATGTTTACAACTCTGAATCAGTCTGCCAGATGTTAACCGTCAATGTGTAAACATGAGGAATCTTGTTTGGATGCAAAAGAGGCAATAGCTTTGCATTGTCCTGGTAAATTTCAAAAGTTTAAGCTTTTCTTTCAAATAATATGTGATACATAGATTTAATCGGCCTACAGTACTGGCCTTGAAGGGAATGTGAACCACTGGCATTCAAAATTAGTGAACGCTGTTGGAGCAGAACAAATTCCCATGCTTATTCACATTTGACCTCAACTTCAAGGGAACTGTGATACTCCCAGCTCTCTCTGACACAGTGTTCTGGGAAGCTTTCAGTGGCCTTTGCAAAGAAATAATTGGGGATGAATCAGTTGAATTTCTGTCTGACGAGAATAATCGCTTACAGAGGACGAAAGTTACAAGCAAAAAGCCTTTGAACGGGGATTCCTGATCACATGCCGTGTCACAGTGATGATCATTTAGCGGTACGTGTTTCGATTCTGTATGATGAAAATAATCGCTGAGGAGAAACATTAGATGTGAAAAAAAGCATGTTCAGGGCTGTCAGCGTGTAAAATCCAAAGGTGAGGGGCTGATAATGGCTGTTCCTTAAAAAAGTAAGCAGGACATGCTCCTGCATAACCTCCCCCCCACCCTCCCCCGAATAAACTACGTACATTTATGTCCACAAGATGTTATGATAAACAGTGCTGTGTTCCTTTGGATTGCTGTTTATGTTTAAAACATAAAAAGCACAATCCACTGGCATGCTGGAAAAAACAGTCACTTTCAAGGACTGGTACAGTGCTACAGTGTGTGGTATGAAGAGAGAGCCTGGCAAAACATGACACAGTGGAATCATATCCCAAACAGATGTCCAGCATGCGTGAGAGAGAGAGAGAGAGAGAGAGAGAGAGAGAGAGAGAGAGAGACAGAGAGAGAGAGAGAGAGAGAGAGAGAGAGAGAGAGAGAGAGAGAGAGAGAGAGAGAGAGAGAGAGAGAGAGAGAGAGAGAGAGAGAGAGAGAGAGAGAGAGAGAGAGAGTGAGCTCTTCAGAAGAAAATGCCATAAAGGAGAGAGGGGGAGGGAGGAATTGCACCCCTGTGTCCCTGCACCACAATGCTTTTCAGTGTTGGGGAAGCCCTGGAATGGCACTCTGCACTGTAATGAGTTACAGGTTGCTCTAAATTAGTGACTGCTTGTAATAGATGTGATCTTATCTGGGTTTCCATGTCATGCCCTGGGGCACTGACTCTATCTGGTTTCATAATGAGTTCTATAATGAGGGAGCACTTTAATTCATCCCAAAATTTCCCCTTCTCTAACTCCCAAAATTGATCCAGCCCAACTGTATCTACATGCTTCAGGGTTAGGGTCCCAGGAGATAGGGGGCTGAGAGTGAGAGAGAGCAAGAGAGAGGGAGAGTTTATAAACTTGTATGTGTGTCTCCCTCTGTGTTCATGTATATGTGTGTGTGTGTATGTGTGTGTGTATTGAGGTGGTTAACTGACACGGCATGGCCCTCTGCCTTTGTGACTTAATTACAGACCTGCACCGGCCCTTTGACCCCACAGGTCCTCAATGAGGCCCTCCCCACTGCACCGTGTCATCTAAATTCGGGCCTGCTCCTAAATCCAGGCCTAAGCCCATTCCACTCAAATGTATTTCAAACGTACAGTGACAAAACCATAATGACAAGACTTCCTCTGAGGAAAAAATAATGTCTGAAAAAAAATGAACAAGATGCTAGAGGAAAAAAGAGAAACCCCTGTAAGGGTATTAACTTGTTCCTTGAAATGAGCCGGAGAGGCAGGGGTCATTACTGCCACGAGCAGCACTGGGTACAATGGCCTTCCTCCTGTGCCAACTAGGAGCCATTTAGTAACCCGTACCCCTGCGCATTAGTAATGTAAGATGACTGGGTGAGCTGCATATGACTGCATTAACCTTCAGTGTGTTTTGACCACGTCGGAGGTTCGGCCTGGCTGGTATCCAGCCCTCCTTTTTTTGAAGAGAAGGCCCGGGCCCACCCCACCCCATGGCTGACGGAAGAGTCGCTGAATGAGGGCATGCAGCAGCTGCGGGTGGCTATTTTTAAGGAACGGTCGGCTTCCTCTTCTCCCTGTGCGACTGACCCCTCCTGGCAACCGACCGGCCTCCGCCCAGAGGCGGGGCTCCCCCCGACTTCCTCCACCTTTGGCGTAGCCAGTCTCGCCGAACCCCTGCGAGGTTGGGCAACAGAAGAGACCGGCGGGGTTTGATGCTGGCAGGTACTTTCTGTGTTTTATCCACTGTGCGAGAACACGAGCCAAGCAAACGGCAGGCCTTCGCGTCAGCAAAGTTTTCCGAAGTGAAACTTCTGTTGGAGGGAATAATCTTCATTTGACGAGGCTTCATCTTGGTGCGGCTCTGTAATTAGCATTTCTCCCCGTTGCATCAGGTCTTTACATCATAAAACCAACACCATCCAGCGGGGTCCCTCGATTATGCCTTCCTGCTTCCGCTGCGCCCCACGTTCTTCTAACAATGAACTACCAACACAGAGCTCGTCTCTCTCTCTGTAATTTCACACGGCACCCCACTGACTCATCAAACAGGTGTTTTCACAACGGAGGGGCAGGATGCTGTGGGTCCCTACAGGCGTGAATGCTAATGGAGCTAGCACCGCTGTGTGCTGCTCCGTGTGTTACAGTACCTCCTGCATTTACACTGCATCTCAGATAAAATGATGACCCGATGATTATTCATATTTTAGAGTTAGTTTCTATATATTTATGTACATATTTCCTTACCTATTTATGCGGTTGGTTATTTTGCTAGTAATTTGTGTATTGCTTCATTGCCTTTTCTCCAGCTATGTACTGGCCTATATTCTTAACTTACAAATACATACAAAGGGTTAGTCTTTCTTTCATAATGTTCGGTGATCACTGAACTTGCAAACTTGTGAACAAAAAAGATTAGCACTTGCATTTAATTGTGCGTCAATGCTCAGGAAAAATGTTGAATGAATCTAGGCCATTCGTTTGAATGCCCTATCTGAGAGTCTCGTTAGTTTTAGATTATTTTCAAGGGGTCTAGGGCTTGGGCAGGCCATTCTGGATAAGGTACAATGCTGGTGCCTTGCAGACAGAGGGGGGCTATGCCAGAGGTAAGGGGGAACATATTGGAACTGGTACATCAATAATAATGCTTTAAAATGCTGTTTATATATATATACATTTTTGTTTCTGATTTTATCCCATTTTGGTAGCCAATTAGACCCGCTATTTTATGTCAATCCCCCCCTAGTAATGTGAGTTCACTGCCGTAGTCCTGCGACCGGTAGTGACGAAGGCGAAGTAACACCTCCTCCGAGATGGCACTCGCCAAGCCGTCGACCGTAACCCAGTACTAGAGGGCCACTCTTATGCGCAGCGAACATCATGTCGGCTTCCCTCCCCCTCCCTGGGGCGGACAGCCAATCACCGCCTCTAGTGGCACTCCCGGCCAGAGCCGACTCTGGCAAGACCGGGAATTGAAGTGTAACCACTGGACCACGCGGGAGGCCTAAAATACTGTTTATAAAAGGGGGAGGTTACCTTCATCACAAATCAAGGGTGCAGATACTTGCTGTCTGTCAGCACACTGAGCGTGTCATTACTGCAGTTTTTTTCTTTTCTTTCCATTGTGCATAAATAAATACCATGAAAAGAACTGGAATTATAAAAATGTCACCGCAAACCAACAAGTGCTGTTGATTCATACAGAGTCATTAAATTCATACAGAGGGAAAAAAGAGGAAAAAACCGACAGGAAAAAAATGTGATACTTAAGAGTCATTAAAATTGCATGATGGCCCACTGCAGGCAAGTGGAATATGATTTCCCCTCTATCAACTGTGCAGAAGGTGTAAACAGTGGAATCTGTCTCTCATGACTGTATGTAATGTCTTCAGCTTAATCTTTAGCCAGGGACAAACCAATCAGACATAGGCCTTTCACATGAAAAAAATATTATTGTTATTATTATTAATATTATTATTATTATTGACCCAAAACAAAATAAAGAAACAAATATAACAGCAACAATATTGCTTGAAAATGTGGTGACAAATGATTTTTTTCTCCAAAATGTTTCATTAAAAATATCCAGATATTTGGGCCATTGAGAATGATCCGTTGTTCAAACATTCCATCCTTATATCTCATAAGAGAGTAACATCACTAGTAACATCACACACTTCCGGCCACTTCATGATGAGTTGAGCCATACATCTCCAGTGCTGACCATATTTCAGATGTAGATTTGAAGGAAGAAGTCCCTGTTTTGGAGGAGCTTTTTAAGTAATTATAATAATAATCCGTCTGGAAGGCTCACAATGGTTAGGTTAAAATTAGCTATAAAACAGCTATAAAACTGTCACTTCTTTTTTCCCCTGTCTGTATAACATTAACAAACAAACAAATGTATTTAATCAAGAACTAAATAGCATTGTGCAGGGCTGTCAGAAAGTCTTTAACTAATATCTGCAACAACACAAATACAGCAGTGATGAGAGAGAGAGAGGGGGAGAGGGTGAGAGACAGAGACAAAGAGAGAGAGAGAGAGAGAGAGGGTCAGAGAGAGAGACAAAGAGAGAGAGAGAGAGAGAGAGAGAGAGAGAGAGCTCTTCAGAAGGAAATAAAGGCTTGCTCTTTGGTCATGTCCTGACAGCCAGTATGAAGGTATGATGAAAAACATGCACGCATATTGGAACATTATTCCATTTCATAGTAGAAAGAAAAATAATAATTAATATACAGTATACTGTATATACATGTTTATATATATGTGTGTGTGTGTGTGTGTGTGTGTGTGTGTGTGTGTGTGTGTGTGTGTGTGTGTGTGTGTGTGTGTGTGTGTGTGTGTGTGTGTGTGTGTGTGTGTGTGTGTGTGTGTGTGTAAGGAATAAAATGTTTAACAATTGTGTGTTGTTTGCTATATTTACTATATCTCATTGATACATTACTACATTACTTTTTTTTTGACATACAGTTCAAAGCTGTAGAAAAGCATTAAAAAATACAATGTAATAAAAGGCTGCATGTTCCACCTCACTTCCAGTCGCTGCAGTCTACAAAGAGGGAACAAGTAGGGCTCTAGCATCTCTTCAACTTCTCAAAATGGAAAATTAAAGAATCATCATTTCACCATATATTGTAGAGCATCAGCATTTTGGCAAAAAGAAAAAGTGTAAAAAACGCAAGACACTTCTAGCAAGGCATGGAGGCAGCCCACAGACTGAGACATGAAGGGCAAAAACAAAACAGCTTGTTGTGCAGTGTTTGTATCCATGGTAATTACCGCCACGGTGACATCTTCCCCTTTCATCTCCAAAGTCACATCACACATCCGGCCAATCAGTGAAGATGCCACCGACTCACAACTGCTGTCGTCTGCATCATTGTCTCACCACAACACAATGTCGGTGCACAGCACAGAGTCACGCTGCGCAACTCAATGGCGGTCTAAGTCTGCTCACAACAAACAATAGCACTACACTGTGCAACACAGTATGTCAGAGCACAACAGCAGCTATACACAAGACCGTTCCACAACAGTGAAGCACAACAGTGAAGCACAGTTTATTAATCGTTGATTGACCAGTCTGTCACATTTACATCAGCTCTGTCCCAAAAGAGGCCCAATCCAAGACACATATGATTTTACAATATAATACCTTTTTTTTTTCTTCAAACAATAATTATTACAATACTATAGCATTCCGTACAACACTGCTATACTTCACTACAAAACAATATTGTAGCATTCAGAGAGATAAGGAGTAACTGTTCCATATAAGTAGCAAGGGAATGCTCTGATTTATGATTGGTGGCTAAATTTGTCCTATAAGAGCCATGCACTGTCTGAAAGACATATGTAGCTATTAGAATAGGTCACTGATATGTACCAGAAACAATGAAACAACAACAACAACAAAAAAACTTGTAGCTTGTTGGCAGTATGTTGTTTAATGTTTCTAACTCCTCGTACTGTTTGTGTAATATGTTAAATAGATGGATTATCCTGGATAATTGCAAATTACTTCATTTAATTTTACTGGGAACTTGTCTGACATATTTTTGTGATTGATTATAAGGAAAGGGGAGGGAAGGGGGGTGGCTGTGTGAGTAGAACTGCATATTACCTGTTTCAGTCAGAAAGTAGGAAAGGAGGTCGTGGCAGGTAAAAGCTATCAAGGCCAAGTCAAGTTTCCTAGCCTGTTTGATGGCGTTTCAGGTTATAGTGCTCGGTGTCAGGGCTCACTTCTGGGTGACCAACTTTATTGATGACATGCCCTTGATCAACAGAACTATGCTGCCCTCTATTGGCCAGTAGAGATAAGACCACTTAAGGTCAAAAGTCACAAGGACATGAGTAGGCAGGAGTGTCCCGGAGGGAAGGAAGGGACGAATGAATGAGAGGAAGGGAGATGGCTGGTGAATGAGTGACAGAGTGGAGATGTGTAAGTGGTTTAGTGTTGTGCAGCTTAGCTGGTGCACTGCAGAGTGAAAATAAGCAGTGGTTGTCCGTTTGCATTTCGCAGGACACGTCTGCGCTCTCCCGAATTGACCGAGGATGCTGCAGCAATAGGACAGGCCAATAGTAACTGGGCTTTTCAAATTGGGGGATGCAAGAAGGAGGATGTATTTATCTATCAATAGATACATATATAATAATATATATGTTATATATATATAAAGAAGTCTTAAAATATTAAAATTAAAAAGATAAAACGATTTTTATTTTTTTCCATCTGAGAGGGAAACTGGATCGTTTGGCCAGTTCTTCTCTTTTCCAGAGTTTACGTTAGGATTGGGAGTAATCTGTTTTAGATGCTCTGCGATCTCTCAGCTCTAGAGGAGCGCAGGTCCACAATATGCCCCTGCCTCAATGGTTCCAACTGTTGCCCCCCAAAAAAAAATAAACCCAACCCTGCCAGCTGCTCAGCATTGTAGGTCCCTGGGTGCCATGGGCTATGTGGCTGTCACTGGACTCCTTCCCCGGCACTTGGGGAGGGACAGAATGGGAGTGCCTTAATCCTGTTTTGCACTTGTATGCTATAGGCAGTGTTTGGGAGGTTGGGGGAGGCGGGGGGCACTGTCCCAATAATAACACAAGACAAAAACAGCATTAGTCCTGCTGGATGCTGGACTAGGAGGCACACCAGCATACCAAATCATCAGTGGCTATCCCCTTTCATATCATAGGCAGATTGGAGCATGGGGGAAAGCAGACAGCAGTGGTGAACAATGGGCAATGTCCTCTGACCATATGGTTGTAGTGGGCAGGGGTCTGTAAACAGGCTTATCTAGGCCTGTGGTCTTTGCACAGGCTGAGCACTGGAAAGCGGTGTCTATGCACGGAGTGGACAAAGACAGTGGTGGTACAGACCCTTGTAATGCGGACAGCAGGCACATGGCCGTGCCCATGACTGGAATATGACATTTTACTCACTAATATCTTGTATCTTGCACATGTGTATTAGCTAAGGATTCCGTTTGGATGGAGAAACACGCTGATATTTTTGTACTTGATTCCGCACACATTTTTATTTCAATTAATTTTCTCCATGTTTTTGTTTTTACTGTGAGAATAAATACGACAACGGAAAAAATCGCGGTCAAGAACAACGACATTTGAACAACCCAAAAAAACCTTGCTTTCGTAACCATTCGTTGGTTTTATTATTAGTCTGGAGACAGACGTCTCAAATACGAGAAAGGAGTTGAGAGGCATCGCAAGGAAGTGTGTCTCTGAGAAACGCAGAACTGAAACCAGTGAAATGTTCAGTGGAGCGACACGTCACTCCACCGGCTCCTGTCTTTTTATGTCAACTCCATTGTTGCAACCCTTCACAAGTTGCACTCTTCTGTATTGATAAAGGGTTTTTCTTTTTTCCCCCCCTTGATTTAGAAGGAAACACTGTTCTCCCTCTGCCTTCAAAGCAATCAGCTTTGCTTCTGCCTCGTTCAAGCGTGTCACAGTAATGGAGACACATTTTTTGACATTACATTGTGCATGGTGCTGTTATTTTGTCATGTGTACTTGTTTGTGTCTTATGATGTCCCACCGCACACGGAAGTTAAAACTGTCTACAGTGTAGAGCTTGACACTTTCATGTTTGAATGGACAATGGTAATGTTACGGAATATCTGCAAATGTACATTTTGGACTAAAGTGTTTTTTTGACTGCCAAATTAAACCTGTCAGGGGAAAGAACAATATACTGTATTTGCTGTCACAAAACATCCAAATTTCTAAATACAAAATTTGTTATTTGGACTTTTTTTCTGAACTTTTAGGAAATGTTTCAAAATAATTTCACAGGAATTATATTTTGTCTCTGCTTGAAAGCCTTGCATAACATTCTGATTCTGTCACCATTCTTGTGATCTTCTCCACCTGCGTACGATTAATTTGATTGGTTCAGCTGAGCGCTCAGCTATGACACATGTGGCTTACCAAGCTCACATTGGGCGTTACGCAGCTTGACGTGTGGAATGAGAGAAAGGAAAAAACGTGTGGAAAAGGACAAAAGCAGTCAAGTAGTATCCTGCACAATTGGTTTAGATTGACACAATATTTAGATTTAGTAATGATGTGATTGTTTGGTGAAGCGAACTGTTTGCACCTACCTGGCCTGTTACTGTAAGAGCTGAACTAAAGCACTGAAATAGTATTGTCTCTTTAGGGTCAAGGGTCAAGTCGCTGGGGCCTAGGTATAATGGGAGTGTTGTAAAATGAAGAGAGAAAGCTCATCAAGGCGGACTGCAGCAGTATAGAGAACACAGGTAAACATAGCCACTCCCCCCCCACAATAGACCCTCATTTAGTGGCAGTATTGCTGTATTCTGCCTGTCTCATCCTGTCTCCATCAACATGTCTTATAATGCCATTCTTCTGTGAGAGCCAATGCTGTCATGATGCCACAGATGCTTTTATGATGGTGCAAATGTTTCCTGTGAATACCTATACACAGAGTTTTTTATGCAAACTTCTACTGATCCTCCAACATGTGCTGTTATATATTGGCTCATTGTTAAATGGTACTACTGCTCACAAAACTTATCAGTGGCCTATATTGTTGTCATTGTGCACGCCTGTTCATGCATGCTGTTTGTGTATTTTGTAAATGTCTAAAGTAAAACAGTGAAGCAGAAGGGAACAGAGAGAGAGAAAGTGAAACACAGAGGGAAGGAAGATAGATATGCAATAATAATATATTCAATAATACATAAAGCAAGACATCACTTCTACCAAAGAGTCAACCACATCCATATTGTAGGCATGTCTAGTCCTAATTGATGTCTTACAAAATGTAAGTTTGAAATCTTTCTGTGCATTTCTTTTTCTCAAAATAACTACATTAAATGCGTTGTTTGTTTTTCTCAAACTTATGAAGAAACCCTATTTTTAATGGAGAATATTAAGTTATGGGAGTGTTGAGGACTCCCTGAAGAAATTAAAACGGGGGCGGCAAACAAACATTTGTGTCATTAAGTATTCATTTTTTGGCGGTCAGTCAACCGTGGATGTCATTCAAACCCCCTTTCAGATGCTAAGTGTTCATAAAGTCCCAGCAGAGCACAGAGCTGATTGAGTTTTCCCTGGATCACAGGAGAGAGCGACGGAGAGAGAGGGGGGAGGAGGGGAGGGGGGGGAGTTGTGTGTCATGGATGGGGTTGTGTAATTGTTCCTGATGTAGTCCCTGCTAATTACCAGTGCAGAAAGCAATCTCCAAAGATTATGGCAGCTGTCATAAATAACAAGCAAGTGATTCCATGCTACATTACAGGAGCGTTGTAGTATGCACACGTCTGGGTGCTGTTAATGAAGCCCTTTCTCCTCTCCGCGGACTGACGTTTCCGTCTGATAGCAACGCGACGATGAATCCGAGGTTAATTTCCCCGACTCCGTGGGTTCATTATTTTACCTGACACGGACAGCACTGCCGGTGTTCTAATGGATGGCGAACAGAAATTAGCTTTGATTAATTTCGCCACTTAACACTTTCTCCCATTCCCCCTCCCCCAAACATCAGGTGGAAGGGTAGCGAGACCGGCATCTCCTCCGAGACTATTATCCTTTCTGAAACACTGATTGGAGGTGTGGCGCGTGGCACATGGCACCGGGAGTCAGGTCTCTGCGGGCTAACTATTGAGAGAAGCTACTTAGCAGACAGCACGGAGCGCCCATTGTAGCCATTGTGAGTGGCACGGTGAGCAAGGGGAAGGGGGGGCGGGGTCAGGGCAGCACCGTAGAAGGGCTCTAGGAGGGTGGGGGGGGGGGAGAATGGGAGAATGGGAAGTGCAGGTAATGGCCACAAATTAATTTTCTACCTCAAGATGTTAAGAGACGTGAATTGGTGTTTTCCTCAGAGAGCTGACACAGGGTTCATTTTCCCTCTTGTTCTCTTGTAGTCCCCCCCCCACCCCACCCCACCTCACCCCACCCTGGCACGCTCAGTGTTGGAGCACCAAAGACAGAACACCAGGAATATGTGCGCCGCCTGCTCAACAAGTGCACGCACCGGTCCATGGGTGGTGGGTCGGCCCACGTGCCAACCACTCCTGGTGACGTTCATAGCATTGCATCATTATGAATATTGGTCATACAAATCCTCTTACAAACCTCTGAAATAAAATAATATCTGTGGAAAAAGTAAACACGGTAAAATATACAAAATACATTATCCAGTGGTCATGCTTCTGACCATGTGCATTCTGATATTGAAGAAGATTTAAGCATAGCGACGTATGAGCTGGAGCTAAAGAATACATCTTATCTCATTACTGTCAAAAGCCTGGTCTAATGTTCATTGAGAAATTAAAAGTGGACGAGATTCCCTGCTGCTTCGATCTCAAGGGGAAGTGAATATAATGCATCTTTAAAAAGCCCAATCAATGCAAAGTGTTTTGTACAACAGTTTGTAAATCTGTTCTGCCTTATACATACACTTGAAGTTCCAATTAGCTTTTGGAGCACTCAAGTCCCTAAAAACCACACAGTCTTACAGCATTACGTTTGCAGGACAGGAATGGAGCAGTTCATGTTCATTGGCCTGTGATGCTGGCTTTTATTAAGCTCGTAAACCAAAGGCTGCCTGGGAATTTGTTGCACTCAATGACAATTTCATGAGGTTTTCCACAGCGCAGCTTGTCATGTTCACAGTCAACTACATCGCCAGTTCGCAAGCACTAGCTTATGCTAATCTCTGAGCATAAATAAGGCTTTGATGGGGGACAGGGTATGACTGAAGTAAAGTAAATCAAATAATAATAAAAATATATATATATCGGAAGATGAAAAAGTTAGTTGTTCTTCAGGTTCACCCACAGAGGGTTATAAGGAGAACACAGGATGAGTCTGTTATATGAACAATTGTTCAATTAGTAATATTCTACCCATAGCACCAGTTACCAATCATGCACTATTTTAGTAGATGGTTTTGTACCCTGAAAATCCAAGAACCTGGGACACTCAAAGACACCACTGTCAGGTATTTTCCCAGTTACAGAGTGACACTGGGGTGAAGTGGCCAGGGAACATGGCTTGTTAATAAATGGGCAAAGATAAAAATCCCATGTGGAGCTACTGGTGTAAAACACTCAATCAAAATACAGCACATGACATCAATTCCTTCATGAAATATTTAGCAGATAAGACTGATGAAATGTTGGTTATGTAAGTTATCCATTCATAAAGGTATGTAATCTGCAAATAATTGAAAAAAAGATTTCTTCATTTTGCAAAATCACATTGGGCATGGGAGTTAAAATGTATATATCTCACCACTCTGTCCTGATACATTTATACAAAAAAAGAAAATAATACGGTATGTATCAAAGTGAATGTAACACGGCCAAATGAAATATACTAAATGATGGAGCTGATACAGTAATGAAAAAAACTAAACGTCTACATTAATAAATATTCAGCTGTTTAGTAATGCGTAATATATGCTATACGTAAGTAAGCTGGAACGAGCCAGGGAGTCTGGCACGTTGATAAATAATGTAGCACCACTTACATTCCAGGATGCAGGAGTGGCTCAAGGAATCACGCACAGATGAAAACCTGCTCCTTGCCCCCTCCGTTGCATTGTCAGCGCTTTGCTCTGATGGACCGCACTCTGTGATCCTGGTGTGACAAGGGCTCTCTCGCTGTATCACTCAGAGAAGAAGTCTCTCTCTCTACCGTTCACCTCCGGCCATGGTGGCCTGAAGGTCGCACATGAAGGTTCCTGCTGGGTTGAGTGCTCACAGATCCTAGCAGATCCCACACAATCTGGACAAGAAGAGAATGCCCTTCCCTCTCCAGCATGGCGGCCTATAACGGAGGCCTATCCTGCGGTGCTCAGGCCTGTAAACCCCCTGTGGCACCAGAAGTAGAAGCAGCCGTGTGCGTTAGTGACTATGGCACATTGGGCTTGTGCACAGAAAACTTTAGATTCACTCCTCCGGTGGGGCGCTGCTGTTATACCCTTGGGTGACATACTTGACCTAAATACTCAGGTGCACAAATGAATAAATGATTTGGAAAAAACAAAAAACTATTGTAACCGCAATGAATCATTTTGTACGTTTTTTTGTAAGTTGAATAGGGGACTTGGCCAATAATTTTTTTTTTTTTTTATGTAGATGGAACTGAGCAGGAGCAGAGAGAGAGAGAGGCTGCATGTCAAGAGGCAGGGTAGAGTTTGTGCTGATACATTTTTAAATCATATTTTTGCTGATACTCTTGTAAAAAAATAATATTTTCCCCCCACACCTCTGTGCCCAGCACTACTACATTAAACATGACATATTTGGGTTGCGATCATCCTGTAAACATAATAATTATTGCCACTGTGCAACTCCGCGCTGCATCTGAAGCTAGGCTCCGACGAGGGCGAGCCAAGTGCGGCTCTCTCTTAAAAGAGTACCTCCTCATGTGAGCATCACTCAAGCCATCACCACGGATACTAAGCTGTCTCCTCGCATTAATCAAACAGCTGGATCATCCCATCACTGAGGTCTTCTCAAGAGCCCCATCTCTCCTCCTCCTCCTCTTCTGCGGTCTGACACTTCTCACACAGACAACCAGCTGAATACAAGGTGACCTGGTTGCTGCTCTCTCTCTCTCTCTCTCTCTCTCTCTCTCTCTCTCTCTCTCTCTCTCTCTCTCTCTCTCTCTCTCACACACACTCACACACACACACACTCATACACTCTCTCTCACACACACACACACACACACACACACACACACACACGTACAGAGACACACAAACATACACACACACACACACACACGCACCCACACACACACGCATACACACACACTCACACACACCTACACATACACACACACACACACACACACATACACATACAGGTAGCATACAGGTGGGCACAAGATCCAGAGATCAGTTCTGGACTTTTGAAAAAGGAGGAGAATGACTCTTGTTTTGGTGAATGTTTTTACAAATTTAAAGATGTTCACAAAAATTAGAGGAAATTTTTATTATTTATTTTCTATTAGCAATGTTGCTACTATGTATTTTTGCTCAACAGATCCCCTTAACAAGAGTGACTACTTATAGAGCTTCTATTTTATACATTATTAATTTACACAGCTGGATATTTACTGAAGCATTGCAGGTTATGTGCCATGCTCAATGACATAACAGAAATGCCCCACCTATGATCTGCACCAGCAACTCTTATTATTTAAGTGCTATAGGCAGTGAACAATGAATGGAAACACCAGTGTAAAGTTATTTAATAGGGTACACTCCACTCCCCTCCCACTGTCACCCATTGCTGATTAAGTCTTACCTTAGATGTTGACCTGAGATGTTTGTGGAACATCAGCTGTCTTGGTCACTGAAGCACCCGCCAAATGCACCCCAACAATCACCCTTCTTTCAAAGTCACGGAAGTCTCCTCTTTCAGTCATGCTAACCATAATTATAGACAAACAAACCTGTCAAGCATTTTATACATGGCCCTATGCATGCTGGGATGTTCTTTGCTTAATTAATGGGTGAGCCATACCTCTGTGGTAGCCTCTGCTTTGCAGATACTTGTTGTCCCTCATTTAGCCAGGTGTGTCCATGTATTTGTTCACTACCTGTACTTCTAGCCTGAATTCTACTACAACTACAACCACAACTACCAATAGTGCTACTGCTACTATCACTACTACTACTAACAGTGTTACTTATGCTGATCTAAGCACTAGTAGCATGGCAGATATCTGTGCAGAAATAGTAGTAATGCATTCAAACTAATAATAATAATAGTAATGATAATAGACATCTCAGTGATTTCTCTTTTGTCCATGATACAATCAGTATATCAATTTCTGAAAAGGCGAAGGGCAGTGTGTGTAGATTCCATGACTAATAGCTTATTGACTTCAGTCTGAATTTAATAAAAGTTTTTTGCCATTTATGTATTTATTATCATTTGATAGTGAGTTCTGCTCCTGATCAATTTCTTAAACAGGCCCAGATCAATATACAAGATTTATGGAAGATTTTCCTTAATGTAATTTCTATCGAAAAACATGGATATTCCCTTTTCTTTTCTTTTTTTCTCCACAATTTCATTTGATTTATGTTGGCAGCCCATTAACATAGCTCCACTCCAATAACTGCATATAATTTCAGGTTCTGTCAATTGCGGAATTCTTTGTGACTCGTTCAAAATGCCTTGTTAAAAATTAAAGCGATTGCATTCCCCTTTCTCATGCTAATGTCATCCCACGTGGGCATAAAATTAATATGAAGAGCAGAGGTATGATGTATGTGAAACAAACCCAACTTCTTACAGACGGGAAGGTGTTAAATAATTAATGAGGAGACACTGAGACCAGTGCTATCATCTCCCCCCACACACACACAACCTCATACAATCATAAGTCTAAATAGAGTATCTCTCTGTCATTTGGTAATATGGAATTTTGATTCCTTGCAAAAAGTGCAAGGTTGCCAGTATGTTTTTACACTTTATAATCACAGTTTTGTACACCTGCCCATTGCTGAACTGCCATGTTAACAGCACCTTCTATTTTCCTAATTTGCCACTGCCTGTTTTCACAGTCTGCCATTCACAGCGGAATAGACCGCTGCCCAATTCTGAGTGCGAAAAGACAGCGATCGCTGCTCTTCAACTGTCACTGCAGGCAGCCTGATTGCTGACTAAAACATTTTCGCACACGGCAGTGACAACTGAAAAATAACTTGAACAAGTAAAACCTGGAGCTATTTAAATGTATAACCCTTCAGATTGAGAGATTTCCCGGGGCTGGCAGACTGCCAGTTGAGCTTATCGCCCAGGGTCGATCAATAGACCATTATCCTCGATGCATCTGTTCCACAGCTTGGACGACAGCAAGGGAAGAGCTTCAGATGTGGCATCTCTTCAAGGTCCTTATCTGCCTTTTTCTCTTTTTTTCCTTTTTTTTCTGGAGTGGAAGTACAGAAACCTCTTTGCACAGGTGTGTCCAGTGGAAAGGCAGTCAGCCTCTTGTGAAAATGTGTGCTCAGAGATCTGTTTGAGGCTCTTTTCTTGAGTGAACAGTCCACTTGAGGAGGACAGTAATCTGTAAGGAGTTCATTAAAACAACTTTCAGATGGCATCACTCAAGGCAGTCTTAGATGACCTCGTGCTTGTTTGTGTAGGACTAATTAGGTTATATTCCAATGCTCCTTGACTCATGTCTATTTTTTCTGATGCATGTTTTATTGTCATTATAGTTTATTACTATCATTGTACAGAGGTGACCCATTTAACTGAAGTAGATGCTTTCCATAAGCGCGCAGAGACAGGGACACCCGTGTTTTCAACTAGAACACTGTCCTTGAATCCAACACCTTAATCTAAAAAGAAAAGGAGAACGGAAAAGGTGCATCTGGACCAAATTCCTGTTCCAGAAGGACAGAACACAGTACAATATGCAATAGGAACCCACTCCAATTTTTGTGGCGAGTTTGGCGTCCCCGCCGTATCTTGAATGGTTGTGGCAAGCACAATGCTCCGGCCGTAACCTGAATGTTTCGGTGAGTTCGGCAGCCGTCACAGGGGGGTCAGGGGCGCCCCAATCCCAACACCTGCCTGGCCACCTCAGCCCAGAGTGTGAGAGGTGGGGTAAATTATCTGTGTCATGTACAGCCAGGGATCAATCCAGGGCAGTTAGTTTCATTCATTTATAACCAGAGGAGAGTCCTGCCTCATGCCAGATCCATACGTTAGAAACTACAAATTAAATTAGGAATAATATGCCTGTGCTATGTATATACTCTATGTATGTATGTGTGTTTGTATTTATTTATTTATAGATGCATATGCATACAGTTTGTGTGTATGTGTGTGTGTGTGTGTGTGTGTGTGTTTTATTCTGTATATATTTTTTATTTTATTATTTTATATCTTGCCAGTTTTACCTTCTCTTGCCCTTTTTGACTACAGTATAGTTCAGTACAGAATACATTATACTATGTTATTTGGTCACATTGTGTCCTCTTGCCTGACACTACAGTCCATACGGTGATGCATCAAAGATTACACCCAATTACAGATACCCAACTCACAATGAAAGGCAGGAGGCTACTGCTACTTTTACAGTAGTTGTTTAGTTGAATTGAAAAAAACTTTTGCGAGTGAAAACGTAAAACCAGAATATATTTATATATATATATATTTATATATTTTTTCATCATGGCATAGATGGGAATCAGCAGTTACTGATTTGAATGTGCAGGCTTCACTTTGATGTGCAGTATGAACGTTACCCTATCTCAAGGGTCTCGGTTTGGCAAGGAACGCCTCTCTGTCGCAGGGGAAGGGAAACATGGAGAGTGGCGTGTGTTAAGTACGGGGCTGGCAGACACGCTTGAGAAAAGATAAATATCTTCAAGAAAATTAGGGCTAATTCACCGCTGAATGTTTGCTTTAATAAAAAAAAGCCAGCATCTGGGTTAATAGCAGGATTTTTTAAATTGATAAGGGCAATTAGGATTGGAAATCAGGAGAGCCTAATTAGTTTGAGCTTCTCTGACAGTCTGGAGTGCCATGCGGCGTTCCCTGTACACTCTAGGTGGTCTCCCAGTTCATTAGTTCATAAATAAGTCATTTGAAGTGTGGTCCTGAGGGAAATCTGGCGCCCTCAGTCTGCTCCTCTCCAGGTGTGATAGCTGTGTGTGTGTGTGTGTGTGTGTGTGTGTATGTATGTGTGTGTGTGTGTGTGGGTGTGTGTGCACATGTGCATGTATGTGTGTCCATATGTGTACATGTGTGTGTGTGTGTGTGTGTTGGTGTGTGTGCACATGTGCATGTATGTGTGTCCTTATGTGTACATAAGCGTGTGTGTGTGTGTGTGTGTACATGTGCTTGTATGTGTGTGCATATGTGTACATGAGTATGTGTGTGTGTGTGTGTGTGTGTGTGTGCACATATGCATGTATGTGTGTGCGTATGTGTACATGAGTATGTGTGTGTGTGTGTGTGTGTGTGCGTGTACGTGTGTGCATATTTGTACATGAGTATGTGTGTGTGTTTGTACGTATGCGTACATGAGTATGTGTGTGTGTGTGTGTGTGTGTGTGTGTGTGTGTGCACATGTGTTTGTGTTAGTGTGTGTGTATGCACATGTGGACATTTGCACGTGTGTGTTTGTATGTGTGTGTGTGTGTGTGTGTGTGTGTGTGTAAGCGTGTGTCTGTGTTTGTGCATTGCATATATGAGTGCATATATGTGAATGTGTGCATTCATTTGCGCCTGTGTGTGTATGTATGTGTACACATATGTGTGAGAAGGAGAGAGAGAGAAGGGTAGAGGGGGAAAAGTGAGACGTTGTGTGTGAGCCTGTTTTTCAGGGTTATTTAATTCATTCAATAGCTTATAGTGGCAAGAAAGACATGCACCAGGCATTCTGGGGTAAAAACCTGAATAGTCATGAGCAAAAATGTTTTACTAGTGCACCCCTATTTCATGTTAATAATGAAGTCCCTCCAGACAGAATGAGATTTAGACATTTTTGACTGACACCTTTGAAGCACTGTGTTATATTGGGGAGGTGAAGAGAGAGATTCCACCATAATCAGCAATAAAATATTCTCAAGATACAAGTAGTAAAATGAATTCCCATTCCATTTATAAAGACTACAAATTTTATTCATAATCTGCGTGTGTATACATTTATATTTTAAGAGATTGGCAGGAGAACTGAGGTATTGATCGACCAATAAACAGACAGATCGACAAGTTTTGAAATGCAGAGCCTTTGAATGCGGCTTGAAAAATTCATCTGAGTGGAGTTCTCCCGATTTTGATGTGTGCCGTCCCAGGAGAGAGTGATTTGGGAGAGATGAATGTGAAATTACAGTGCACATGAAAGTCCTCAGGCTCCCCATTGTTTCTGAAGGGGGAAACTTTCTGTCACAGTCCAGCAACAACAATCTTTTGAATGCAAAATGAACCCTGAAATAGGCAGGCAATTTTGTGAGGATGAGGAAAAACAAGTCTCAGAGAGAGAGGGGGGGGGGCTATGAAGATCTCAAAAGGAAATTCTGAACAGCAATTGAGAAGGCTGTGCTCTTTCTCATCACTCATGTCTCTCTCTCTCTCTCTATCTATATATCTATATCTCTCTCCTCTTTATCTGTTAAAAGATGCTGACTATTCAAGCTTTATTTATTCTTTTTTAACATTTAAGAATAAAAGTAAGAGTAAGTATGAGTATTATCAGTTATCAACTGAGAATGCAATGTATCACACAGATGCATTGACTTTAATACAATGAATACATTTTTTATAATTAATTTTTAATCAAATGCTACAAATATATATATATATATTTATTTATTTTACTCTGTTGCTTGTATTAGAATGGCACTAATTGGTGTATGTCTACATTCCCATCGTTCCCTCAGATGAGCTCAACATGTGCATATTTTCTGTCAGAAAACATAATAACAGAGAATCTACCACCGAGTCTAGGAATGAAGCAAACTTTCCAAGAAGGGATCCAAATAATCAAGGGGTTCATCCGTGAAACAAACGGCTTGGATCTATAGCTTGGTTGCACTTGGCTGCTCCATTTCAGGGAAACTGATAAAGCAGAATATGTGGGACTGTTTTTCAGCACGTACTTTAGCCTGCAGTCTATAGGACTTTAAAGACAGAAGTTGATAAAACGATAGTATATTATGGTCCCAACAGATGTTTTCGGCTCAGGAGAACAAGTTGCGAGGGCGCATATTCATTAATATCATCACGAGTCAAAACACGAGCCTGGTCTACTGTCTATTTCAAGTACAAATCGCTTTCACGTGAGAATGGCGCCATCTGTGGACGGAAAGTCGCTTGCTGAGACTTACTGTACCTGCCGGTGTAGGGGGGTCCGCTCGGCCGAGCGCTTCGCCGCTGTATTCTTCGTTATCGCAAAGCTGTGTGTGTCAAAGCGTGGAATTTCATTCAATAACCACCTCGACGTAATACAGAAGCACTGTTGCCAGTTTAAAAGGGCATGCTTTTTGTATGATATGGCAGGCTTTTTAAATAAAATATAACTGGTTGGTTGTTCTTATATAGCTAAATGGTTTAAACATAATTGGTTGCTCATTTATTCTAGCTGAATGCACGTTCTATAAGTCGCTTTGGATAAAAGCGTCAGCTAAATGCTAAGTGGCAGTCAAGCAGTATCTCTGCTCTGATTTGCTTAGTGTCTGACAGAAAGGAATTTCTCCATCTTGTAAAAAGGGTTAATTTCCAAATGTTTGCCGAACAAGAAGTCTTTGTTCAACATCAATTTTGTTGACAGGTCCTGTGTTTAATGCTAATTAATATTGTCTATTATTGGAACTTTTGTGACATTTGAAAGAAACATTTTCATACTGATGAATGTGGGAAATTTAAGAAATGTACATTATCCTAATCCCAATACCAGTTAAAACTTAAAATTTTACATATTTTTTTCACTCCACAACAGCAGCTGTCCCAATAGTATCAACTCTTCATCACGTTTGGTTTCTACCACAGCCGCTGAAAACTGTCTCTCTCCTTTGGTCAGCTTCTTGCTGTGGCATCATGTCCTTTTAAGTATGCAGTGGTGCTTTTGATGTAGATATGCCTGAGATAAACAAATTATGAGTGAATCCGCCTCATGACGCTCACCACCAGGGTTGATGTGTCATGTAGTGAAGGAGACAGTGAAATTTCAGTGACAACAAAAACCAAGGCCAAGAAGGCCAAGCTTTCACACAAGGACAAATAACCCCACAGACAAGAGGATGTCTCTACTGCACTTCATTGTGTGGACTACTTTCACTACTCTCTCGTGTCTCAACACATGGTAAGGACATTGTTGGCCACCCTCAATGTGAGGTCCCACAAAACGTGCTTTTAAAAATGTACTGTGCTGTGAACCTTCCTGTCTTTTTTTATCGTTTTGTTTGTGTGCTCCTGCAGGCGAACTAACAAGGACGCCCTCTTAACGATCGTACATCAACACGGAACTTTGCTCGTTTCTAAGATTTACGTTGTTCCGTTATTACAATTTCTTCACTTTTCCAAAAAAGTAAAGGAAGGCTCAGCCCCACTGTGAATATAAAAAAACTGGTCAAATGGAAATAATTCCCATCGCTAAATAGTCTGTGGGTGGCTTAAACTCTATTGCAGCTGAAAGAGAGCTCTGCTGGGCTGTGATTCTGATATTATAAACAGATGCCGGAAGGCTTAGGCTGCTAAGATGGGAATGGCAAGGATAGAGTAATATATCCAGGCACACTGAGGCTGTGTAACACACTGAAGCTGTTATAAGCCCAAATGCATTTGGCGCATGTTTGATTGAAAGATTCTCGCGTGAACAGTTTGTTTATTTTGATTTAGTTTTGTTAAGAGTATCAAATTAAATATTGTAGGACAATATTTACCACATGTGGAGAAATTGTAAGCTATTATATGTCATTTGTGAAAGATGAATGCCTTTCCTGGCAAGTATGTTGATTATAAAATGATGAGGTTTTTCTGGATCAGGTAAGACTTAACACATAAGTAAAGATAGCAGCACTGCCAGGGCAACATGCACACAACAACACACACATGCACATACACACACACCTGCGTTGTATTGGTTTTCTTTTTTGTAAGTTACATCTATGGAGATATTTGCTGTAGCGTGTGTGTCTGTGTGTGCGTGCATGCGTGTGTGTGTGTGTCTGTGTGTTTGTGTGTATGCGTGTGTGTGTGTGTGTACATACAGTTAATTCATTTTTAGTGAGGCTGCCTTTCTGTTGTATTGTTAAATTGGGCCAGTTTTTGCCCTTCTTTCTTTTGATTTGTCAGCTGTTCTAAAGCAATAGAGCAGACTCCTTTTTTAGTTTTTGGAAGGCATGGGTGATCTGCTCATCCTGTCGGCTAGAGGACAAGCGTGAGGACCGATGTGGAGATCTGCACATGCTCAGTCGTTCCCAGGGGAGACTGGAGTCATCCTGTCGTCATGGTGACTTGACAGACTCTTGAGGGTGCATTAAGGACAGTGCTGGACCAGCAGAGTCCATTAGACACGGTCCCTGGTGGGCGCCCAAAACAGCAACACCCTTTTATAACCCCTCTTTCTCCTGTTCGTCATTCCCTCTTTCATACAGTGATGGATATGGTGTCAGGGCAGGCCACTCTGCATGAACACAACTAGGGCTGTGTACTATATGCTTAGACAAGAAGGAGGCATTGTCAAATATCCATCCATAGTTCTAGATCAGGGATGTCGATCTCAAGTCCTGGGGGTCTACAGTGTCTGCAGGTTTTTGTGGTTTCCATTAAATTATTAATCAATTTAGGCCTTGGAAACAAGGTGTGTGGAATCTTTAGCCAATCATTTCAATTGATAATTTATCAGCTAACACACCCAATTATTTATAATATTCAAAAAATGTAATGATAGAGTTCTCCCAAGCATTAACAGATACTTTTCTCATGTAATTGAATGGTATATTAAACACATAAGGCAGACTAAACGTCTATGGCATGTCTTTGGGAACAGTGTATGCTGCTTTGAATGGCCTTAGTAGCTCCAAAAGCATCATGGGAGATGGGGAGGAGTCACGATGGAGGGGCTGGGACAAGATGCAGGAAGTATCTTGTGAACTTAGTCCTCGGCAGCATGCAAACACGCACGAGCGCGTCTTCTCACTCAACGCGCATGCCAAGACCTTCCCAAGTGAGAGGAGTGATACTCGTGTCCAGCTAAAATGCTATGATCTCATTTGATTACGTGACCTCTTATGGCATGGAAAAACTGATGTCTCCTTTTGGGATCTCAGGCAGTCGGGGGGGCAGTTGTGAAGTTTTGGGGGCTTGTTTGTGGGGTAAAACATCAACTCATTTTGGTGTGTGATCAAAAGGCAGCCTCTGAACTGAGGGTTGTTTATCAGTGCTTGCTCCGAACCACTGTGAAAAATGGCTCCTTTATTTAATGACATTCGGACATTGCTGCCATTTTCCTCAATTGTTCCAAGCACACCAGGGGAATTGTGTAGTTATTTTTGCTCAATTCCATCAGAGTCATTTGCCATTTGATTTAATATTAAAACCAGACACTAATTAAAACTCAAAAGACGCTTTTCTGAGCAGAGTTTGTTTTGGGGGAGAGGTGGGTTTTTTGCAAATCCCACAAGGGAAATATTTGATCTTTCAAATTGCATTTATTAATATATTATAATTTTTTTTAATTCAGGTGGATATTCAGCTCATGTTGAGGTAAATGACTGTATCAGAAGAGGTTATGTCAGGCAGTCATGAGGATAAATGCTTCTGTGCATTTAACATTTCCTAAAAATATACATCCTTATGAGGTATCACATATTTTACATAATTCTACATTTTTGTTTTAACACACTTTGACATACATTTCATTCTTATTGAATAAAATAATCCTCTCATCTGATTTTAATTTGGGAATCCCTTCAGTGGAAATATGAGTTTGATTTGTGCAACCCATTTCACTGAAATAAATCTTCTATACATTTTTCATTGTAAATCTCAACTCCAAAAACTGTTGTTTTTGTATGATGTCGTGCTTGTGGTAACTGTTGTTGTAGTTCAAGGATACGCTCAGTGCACCCTCATACTATATAATAATCGAAACATCTCTGCCTGACCACTTTTCACATGTGTGGAGAAGAAGAAAAAAATCTTTGAAACTGAGAAGGCGCATTGTGTTCACAGTGAGGTAAACATCTCTCAGCTTCCAATAAACTGAAGCGAGTTGCCTTGTAGAGTGAAACCAATATCCATCCACTGTAAGACACTATGAGATGATCAGTGTGAAAACATCCATTCTCAATCCCAGAGGACAGAACCAGGGACAGTTTCTAACCAGCAGTGTTGGCCCAGGCTTTATTTCACTCAAATTACTCCACACAGAATCAATATGTCAACGTGGCACTGAGAAATGACTCTAAAGCACCTCCAAACCTCTGACTGGAGCCAATACATACATTATTCCTTCGGTGGAACCGCTCAACTGATGCTCAGCGACTCTCGAATGGCACGCAATATAATTTGTACTTCCCTGCTATACAGCAGTTACTGTCATGTAGGGGCAAAGCCGGGTGAAAATCATTATTTTTCACTAATAAATAAATATGGTGCTGCACAGTACTGTATTTATTTCCTCCCTCTGACCTGCTGTCACTAAGTGCCTGAATAACACGTTCTCTGTTCTTTAAGCATTTTTCCCCCTATGACATCACAGGCGATGGATTGGCTAGTGGCACTGGAGGAGGACAAATCTTTATGCCGTTTGGGGGGGACATTTAACTTCCTTACATTTAAGTAAAGTGTGTGCAAACTGACAGCTTTTTCAGCTCTGTGGGCGAGCAAAGATAAACCATTTAATGTTTATTGAGATAAATGTTTATCAGCCTCTTTGGGGGTGTTTAAAAAATCTTTGAAAACTTAAGTTGTGATTTAAAATGCCTTGCATTCAAATGAGTTTGGTCATATAGCCATCCAATTGACTGATACCACATTTTCCAAAGTGAAAAGCAATACCTAATGTTTCATTTCATACTAGTCAATGTTTAACCTGGAAGCTAAATTTAAACACTTTGTGACATGTGACTGATTGGTTGTGTTTCACATAAAGGTTACATGTGAGGTTAGATGGCACATCATGGCACATCATCAAAGTGTGGGGCAGGCTAATGATTCGGGTACCGGTATATAGTTTTATAGTTTTATGTGGACAGCTATTAGTTGATAGCGGTAATTTGTTGTATGCTCTAGTCAGTGTATGAAATGACCAATTGTTCTTGGGGGTCCCCCAGATTTCCAATAATGTGCAAGCGCATGCACATACACGTATGCATGCACACATTTGTTTGTTTCTCTTGTGACTATATGGCTACAGGGTTGACATCGTAGCTAGCTCACATGACTATCGATAGCATAGCAGCCTGTCAGATCACTCGGTTTTAAAAATTGTGTCCTTCACACTTTTAAAATGGTGAATTAAATAATGTTTGAGACCCAAACTATTAGTTGGTGGACAAAAATGATTGAGAAATTGCTTTAATAATGTCTTTTTTTTTAAAGCATGCCCTCTCATGCAGAAATACAGTGAAAACCTTCAAACTACATGGACCACTGAATATTTGGCTACTTCCTGGGAGCAAATTCTAGTATTAAACCCCTCGACTTTTCATTAAAAATTGAGAAATTGTGTTATATTTGGCACACGCTGGTGTAGCACCTTTGCACTGAGTTAGCATGGCTACTTTCTACTTAATTTTAAAAAAGTCTGATTTATGCACTGACATCAAAGATTCTTTATGACATAAACCTTTCCTTTATTGTCTATGCTGACAGGGTGGCTTGTTATGTTTTTTAACTTGAGGAATGTATCTCTTACACTACAAATATTCCAACACAAACCTAAATTCGAAATACATTTCGAAACAGATGCTAGCTGCCATTCAAATGCTACGGTGATGCAACCCGGAAACATTTTGGCAGCTGGGCACATTTTGGCCTGACAGAACCCACAGATCTTAAATATTTCTTAAAGACCATTTCTATTGGTTGGTTCTATATAGTTATAATGTCCTGTTTGACTCGTGTTTGTTAAAAGATGTTAAAATAAAGAATAAGCCTTGCTTGCGGCTTATGGGTGGTCGCCCCAGACCCCCCTCATTTCGACCACTGGCTCTAGTGAAGTTCAGTGGGCATGCATGAGAGAGAGAGAGAGAGAGAGAGAGATGATTACTTTCAGTTAAGTAGGGTGTGCAACTGCTTCCCCAAAACCAAATGAAATCAGTGAAAGTTACCCGCTTTTTATTCGTCACACGGTCACTTGCCATTGGATGTTAAGATCTAGGCCATACAGCACCACTCCCAGGGTGCACAGCATCATGGGCTAGCTAACGTTACCCGTAGCCACCGTGCCACAGCATTCCTCTACCGTTTTCCTCACTGCTTTGCTTGGCTTGATATGACTTTCCGTCTGGAGCTGCAGCTGCTGCCAGAAACCACTCTTTCATCTCTGATAACTCCATCTGTGCCCGTCACAACAGATCTCTAATTATAGGGCTCCGGCACTCTTCCATCGTTCCAGGGCCAGGGAGCCAACAGGACTCAGTAGAAACGTTGTGCATGTTCCCATCATACAAACAACAGTTATTAAAGATATCTCATGAGTACGCACCCCCCCAGTTCTGGGGTCTAAGGGCTGTGGGGTAAACTGGGCAGTTAATTTAAGTGCAATGCATGACACACACACACCTCACACACTGACATACACACAAAAACGCACACACACACACACACACCACACACACTCACAGAAGGTATATTTGTAAGATCACTCTTAAATACTTGTGACCTCTTAAATATTAAATATGCATTTGTATTTACCACACAACTCATTTATACCTTGAATTGTTAAGAAAAGTTGCATTATCGTCATAAGACCATTTGTAATGCCCGATCCCAGCCCTCACACACACCTCGCTCCTGTCCTCTCTGATATCCCTGCGAAAGCGCTGCAGGGTAAATGCTGAAATGCGCTGAGCCACGCTGTACCCTCTACTCAGCCATGGCTCATTTGTCCGCCAATGACAGGTGTCCTTGTTCTCTGGTCCAGCTGTGCTGGCCAAACTGCGCAGTTGCAGCACTGGAAATATTTGACCTCCCAAAAGGTCTACTGCACCACTCCACGTGTGACAGATACACGTAGTGTCACCGGGACAGAGGAACCACACCCGAAGAGACTGAATGGAAAACTTGCTGGCCTGTCAATCACTTACTTGCACAAACCAATTAAAAAGACTTGGGGGGTGGATTAGTTCAAATTGGAGATTCGCCAATTGCACTTCATAGCTCCGCCCTCTGGGGGCCCTCTGTGTACTTGCAGTCACCTTTAACTCAGCCATTCCGCTATTGTGAGGAAACCTGGGCAAATGTTGACGTTCGATGGTGAAGTCAAAGATTTGGCAGCTTTACTGATTTCCACTCGTCCACTAATGAAAATTCTAATTATGCAATACATATAATTTACATTTATACAACCACCCGACATTTTTGCTTATTGTTATAAAGGATGGATGATGAATCTTCACCCCTTTCAGAGACAGAGCAGATGTTCAATAGCCATTTATATTTCATGTGAGATTTAATTCAGGAATGTCATTGTTGAAACATTGGACTGATTCAAATTAAGACGATTGTCTCAGGTCATCAATAATGCGAACGAGGAACAATTTGACAGATATATTACCCGCAAATGCGAAGCCCCTTTGTATTGAATTATTTGCACCATATGTACCATAGTATGTTTTGCACGATGCATGATATATCATTCATTTTCACAGAAAGCTAATTTACTGTATGTGGATTTGGGGTAAATATGTTTTTTCCTGTGTTTTACTTCACATTAACTATACTCTTGTCTATTGGTTGAACGTGCCAAACCAAGCTGTGTACTTTTGCAAATGCCTTTTCAGCCTTCAACAACATGTACTTCATTGTGGTTGAATATTGAGATGGCCAGCTCATACAGTACTTTCCTGCTATACAGTGACTGATATGGATATTTGTATGAAATGCTTATTCTAAGAGAATACCTCTAATAATGAATGGTCACAAAGACACACACAAACATATTATCCTACTTAAGCGCCATTTTATTTATCCACCTCCCGTCCCTGTGTCCCACCCCTCACATTATCTCTCCAACTTAAGAATTCCAACTGAGTCACCACTTTTCAAAGTAATGAAGATTTCTATACCAGGCCAATATGGTGTGGCAGGCCAATGGGCTGCACAAGAAAATGGCTGCCTGGCCTCCAACACATGGCAGCCAAAAACACTACATTTCCCAGCAGGCCACAGTAACACCTGAACCGAGTGAAAGTAACGGGACTAACGACCAGCTGAAGGCCATTTCAAGGCCTATTTAAAGGGCTGATTCCCACTACACTGGGAGAGGAGTAGGAACGTGTTTGGGAAGGAGTTGCTGTATTTGTTTGGAGAGTGAAACTGTGAAGTCGATTGACTAGCCAGTATTTGGAGAGAGAGCGTGTTTGTTGGATTGTTTTGTGTATGAAAATTGGATTGTTTTGAGGACCCCCTTTGGATTGACTACGGACTGGATTACGGAACTGACTTGGATTTGGAATTGGAACGGACATCGACAACGAGAAGGATTGCGGACTTTGTGTGTTTGTATTCCCCTGAAGACCCCACCCTTCGTTTTGTGTTGTCTAGAGTTTATTTATTAAATTATTGTTTTTGTTCTGAATACTGCCTCCTCTGTGTTTTTGAACTTGCCTACGCCCTCTGCAAGGTCCGTGAGTGTCGCCCAAACCCCTGGGGACACCACAATGGTCAATGTGGTATTACAGTTTTTTACAATCACTTTGGCACTCATTTCAGGACCTTGAGGTGATTTTCCAAAACTGTAGACACAAAAGTCAAAACAAATAATCAAAATGCACATTTTAAACAACTCAGCACTTTTGTCAATTGCCTGAATACATTACACATAACCCTAAAATAATTTGTTCGCTGAACCAAATCACTTGTTCCCAATGACACAAGTTAACATCAAAGTATTAGCATTTCAAAATGCAATACACACATTGCATATGATAGGACTGTCTTTTTATTTAATTACAGTGCATCTAACTATCAATGAATCCAACTGCTCAAAATGATAAGTAACTAACATTACTCCTAATGCATAGTTTTATGGAAACTGATTAACAAAATTCCATGTTTAGATCATGAATGTTTTGGGATAAAGAAATTAACACCAATTACTTTGGAACATTAACAAATTTTACTACATTATCTTTGGATGTCATATTTCATCATCATCCTTTATCAGACACTGTTCCTCTGGTTCCATATTCCACTGTTCCAGACAATGTTTTCAGATTTGACAGTATAACATATATGCCATTTAGCAGATGCTATTATCCAAAGCGACTTACAGGACTGAATGCATACATTTCTTTTTTCAGTACATGTGGTCCCAGTGGGAATTGAACCCACAACCTAAGCGTTGCCAACACCGTGCTCTACCAACTGAGCCACACAGAACCATGTATGTATGCAGGGCCTTTTCTTGGCTTTTCCAATAATGGCAACTCATTACTGATGATTGATTTCAAATTGTGGTAAGAGTATAAAAGGGTTTGTATCCACCTGCAACAACATAGCAACAACATGGAGCAGGCAGATGATCCATGTCAGAATAGAGGTCAAGCAGTGAGAAGAGGAGGAGGAGGAGGAGGATGATGATGAGGATGAGGATGACGACGACGACCTTCATAGAGGTGGCCATGGGCCTCTTCTTAGAGTAGGGCTTAAGCCTCATCAGAGAGGTGGCCATGGGCCTCATTTGAGAGGTACGGGGAGACGTGACAGAGGACAAGACCATGGACTAAGACAGCGACATCAACAGCAAAGAGTGTCCAATGAAATCCGAGCAATAGTTGTGGACCATGTCATAAATCGTGGCATGACAATGACAATGGCAGCTACAATGATTCAGCGAAGCCTCAGAAGATCAACCGTGGCCTCAATCATCAGAACTTTCCGCCATGTGAACCAGTAAGTCTTCAGCATGCATTATGCATTACTCTCAATTGTCAAATTACTGTATATTGCATGTCACTGCATACCACATAGTCAGTGATGTGACTGAATGTGTTCTTTGTTTGAAATGATATACACATGATATACGCCTGACCGAAATTCAGCAGTACATCATTGGCATTGACGACATGTTCAACAATGTGGAGGTCATAAGTCTGCCGACTATTGCACGCATTCTGAAAAGGCACCAGGTGTCTCTAAAACAGATGAAATGCAGATAGGGTGAAGTCTTGAGTATGTTCAGGTTTGTTCAGTTTCAAGATTCCTGTTGTGAAAGATTCAAGTTTGATCTACATTATTCTGTAGGGTGATTTTATTTCAATTTATTTTTAAAGGGTGATGGACCTGGATGCTGCAGAGAACCACCACAAATTCCTCTTTGTGGACGAGGCAGGCTTCAACCTGGCCAAAACAAGGCGGAGAGGTCGGAACGTTATTGGCCAGCGGGCAGCCATCCAGGTACCTGAACAACGTGAGGGCAACATCACCATGTGTACTGCAATATTGGAGGAGGGTGTGGTGGGACTGGATGAGGCCATGGATGATGCATGCAATGACATCACAGCAGACCAATGTCAAGCCTGGATTTGCCATGCCAGAAGGTTTTTTTTCCCGATGTATGGCAAATTAAAATATCCACTGTGATGTGGATGAGAACTTCTGGCCAAATCCACAAGATAAGCTTGATGGAAATAACTAACTAATGAATGTCATTATTTTGTTTTGTTTTTTGCTGCAGTTGAGGAAAATATTTGTTTTCACTTTGTAGCTATAATTATTTGTTGCTATAATTCAAATAAGCCTATGTTGTAATTGTATTTTTTTAAATTCAGATTTTGTTCAATGATTCCACTGTCTCTTATACTATCTCTACTATTCCTTTTATTTAGAACCACAAAAAGAACCATATTGAAACATGTATCAAGTATTTTTTACTGCAATATTAAAGGATTGTAAAAACAACTAAAGAGTGAAGCTATCGGTATCTTGTGTGGGTGATCTAAACTAATGTTCCTATTGTATTTCATGATACATCCGTTATTTGAATCAATGATTCTGAAGTGCAAGATTTCTTCAAATATATGAATGCCCAATGCAAGGTTTTGAACATTGGACAGGCTGTGTTACAAGTGCTGATCATTTTGAGTGTTGTGTCTAAGGTTTTGAAAATTAAGCACAAAGTTGTGAGATTAGCGCCAAAGTGATTGAATTTTTTGTATTATTTGTTTATATAATTAACATGAAACAATATTTATGTAAAGTAAACGGATAGTGGATATAGTATTTATTTTAAATATGGTTGAAACATTTTGGGGGATCGGTGGCCGAGACCCTGCGTTTCCTGTTTGTGTGGTGGGGCAGCTGTGCCACCTCTGCATTAATAATCCATCTGACAGCATTCCAGCCAGCGTAGGGGAAATGCATAATGAAATCTTGTGTAATGAATATGCCTGTAATGAGACGAAGGACCCATCAGTATAGAGTGAAGCCTGAGTGTGTGGGTGTGTGTGTGAGTGTGTGTGTGTGTGTATCTGACTGATGAATCAATTTTGCAATCTGTGCGTAAACTGACGTGTATGGACATCGACACTTAATAATTACAAGGTGTAAGACATTCCTGATATCAAAACAAAAATGTTGGGGCCCTTTGTTGCTCATGTTTAATTGTGTTCTGTTTTCAAATAAAGAATTAAAATGTGCGAAGTAGCAATGGAGGTGCGTTTACAGGCTGTTATCATGCCACAGAGTCCAGTCAGCTTTCAAAAAACAAAAAACAATCGGTTGGTTTTGCAGGCTTCATGGGATGTTTTCTGTAATCATTTCCTTCTCATAATTAAGCACAATTAATGTTGATGGTGCTTTGGGTGGCAGCCTGCCCCATGAGAGTGTTGCAGGTAAGCAGGAGATAGGTTGGCGTGGCAACCATTGCACCCCTGTAATCCACACACCCGATTAGCTGAGGCAGATGATGCTAATACTGGATAAAATATATATTGTTTCATTTTTTCCCCCCTGTAAAGTCTCTGGTAATAATTATACATATTTATCTTGCTAGTGAGATTCACTGAGTACCACAAGCCTCTGCCATTAACCACATTCACAAGCAGAAAATATTTTGAATGCTTGATAATTTGAGAATGTGTGAGTTTCAGAACTGATATTGAAAATGAGCTGTTTATGTGCTTGCAAAGTTTAATAATCCACTTGTAACACTAACTTACAAGCAGGAAGGTGTTTGGAATAAACTACGGAAGCCGAGAATGGCCTTGTATGCGTATATATTTTTGGTACCATTTTCTCTAGATCACAAATTAATTATCGCATTGTCACGAGATATCAAACTTCTTTTTTTTCTCAAGATCATGATTTCATTATCTTGCTATCTTGAGAAACCAAATAGTGGTTTAGAACAAGAATAATGTAATGTTGTAAAAATAACTACAATTTAGGATTTCTTAAATGATGTCTAAAATGATTGACAGAACAAAATATGTCATAAGGAGATGATAGAGTCAAAATCATTATACACACATCCCTTCTTTGGTGTTTGGTCAGACAAAAACTAAGCAAAAAGGGACATAGGACCCATAGTAATATGCTCAAGTTCTACCACTTTATTAAACAGACGTTTCAGCCACAGTGAGTTTTTGTGTGAGACCTAATTTGTGTGAGACCTGATGAAGGCCCACTGTGGCTGAAACGTCTGTTTAATAATGTGGTGTAACTGGAGCATAGTGTTGCGGGTCCTATTTCCCTTTTTACATAAGGAGATGGTACAACAGCCTGCTTTTATTATCAAATGTTGGAAGCCAATTCTGAGATCTGTCGGAGAGGCAATACATGCAGATGGACTGAGAAAAAATCTGGATCTTGAAGTGAGAATAACCACTAAATCATTATTTGTTACCTCGAGATAACGGGATATTTAAGTCGTGATCTCAAGAAAACCAAGTTTGTTACCTCGTGAAATGCGATAATTAATTTGTGATTTCAAATCACAAATTATCAAAAATATAAATATAAATATAAATATTTTGGTATCAAAAATATATATGCATACAAGGGGCATGCATGCAATGCATACATTCTCGGGTTCCGTAATATACTCTAATCTGCATGCTAAGTCACAGGACACTTACATAGGACTGTGATGCTTTGGTAGGCTTCTGTAAATGTAAGCAATTTTTTCAACAAATAAATAAGGCAGTTGAAAGAAAATGTTGATAGTAATCCACCTTTGATGTATGAATAAGTAATTATCTGCCATTATTATAAATATTTACAGAATATTGCACTTATCTTTAATATAATCATCCATCTGGGGAGTTAATTATATGTCAATTGCCTCACAATTCCTCTCTTGATTATTTTGAATAATTCAAGAATACTCACGCCACTTTTTTCCGACACAATGTAGAGACTCTGCAGTCATTCTGTCAGAGCAGTACATTTCAGCTGATGGCAGGCCGGCTCCAGGTGCTTGTTCCTACCAGGAGGAGTCGCTCTTGTGTGAGAAGATGGAGACAGCTCCCCATCCCTGGGACATGCTGCAGCCAATCATATGCCACCCTGCGGGGTTGCCAGCACAGTTTGGCACTGATGTGGTGAGCATTGAACACCAGTCTGTAGGGTGAATTACAACACTGAATCAGTGCTTTAGCAGGATGAGTCAGCAGGCAGCCTCCCCAGGTCAGGAATGGGCAACCCTGGTCCTGAAGAGCCGCAGGGTGTGCTGGTTTGCGTTGCTACTTACCACTCAATTGATCAATTAGTTGATTGCACAGCTAACTCACCTGGCCTGGTTTCGTTGGTCTGAACTGCTTGATGTTATGGTGAAAACAAAAACAGACCCTGTGGCTCTCCAGGACCAGAGTTGGCCACTTGTTCCCTAGGTGATTTTTTGTTATGACCACTGCGTCACATAGATTGTCTAGATTAATTTCAGAACATTCTCCACAGCAAGCCCCGGCATCTACATACCGTACATTCTCAAGCAAACGGGAAATACCGTGAAACAGTTCTGCATTTCTCACCTTGGTCTGGTTCTCATCATTCCAGCAGAAGATGTCGTTCTTTGTTTGTGTGAAGTTCCCACATGCACGGAGACATGCACATGCACAGGCATCATGTGAAGGCATTATGCAACGGCAGGAAAAAAAATGTCCAACCATTTCCTGTTCCTGCCCGACGCTGTGCCATTTCACACAGCACCGATATGATCCGCGGCAGCATGTAAGGTCATTGCATTCTCTGCGGGAAAATGTGTTAGACTAAACACAAACAAACAGGAGGGTTAATTTATAGCGGTCTTAATGGCAGAAACAGATGCCGTGACATGTGTGACTTTATTTTCCCTTTAAAGACAACCTCTAATTTTATGCCTCCATTACCATGCCAAAAGATTAAATGTTAAAACATAGTTTTTGCTCTTTCCTTAGGGCACATGAATCTCATTTGTAATTCACATCATTGGCTGATTTTATAACCACAGAACATGTTAGGTTACCCTTTAATTAAAACATTTGCTTTGGCAGACAAAAGCACAATGGGGAATTACTGTATGATATATAAGACTAATTTTAGCACAGTTTGGAGTCAGTGATGGTACACACACAGAAAGTTACAGTCAAAGGTCTGATAGCTTTATAATCGTTGTAGATGTTATATCATTTCCCCGTGTCTCACATATTCTCATTTTCCAATACAGCATTAAGGCACTGTGCAACAATCCTTTTGTTCAACAGATTACACCAATTAGATAAGCAGATAACAGCACAGATTTCCAGAAATAGCTTTATACACACAGGCACAGTCGTAGTATTCATGACTAGACAGTGCAATATCCATTCATTTGGATTTTTTCAACTACATCCCTTTACACTCAATTACATGCATCAATCTATCCATGATCTTAGTGTTTGTATGAATATTTTTTGCATGTTACAGGTAACATAATGTGATGTCACTGATTTCCTGTGATGACAAAGGTAAAGTATGGTTCATGTCAGACAATCGAATTAACATAACAACAATCTATATTTTTGTATTTTCCCTTAAAACCAACTTGAATCAGCCAGACTGAATGAAAAGACCTGATTTCACTCTGTATGTCTTAAAGAGGTCATATGTATGATGTTCACCAGTCTGGTACTGTTACTCGATTTGCACAAGTGTCACAGAAAGGTGCTATTCAAAGGGGGCAGGGGGAGAGAAAGCAATCACTATCGGCATTTCTTTCTGAAAAATAGTGGCTTTCCATTGATCTATTGAACTCGCATTCAGTTACAATTGTCCTGACAGTCTGGCTGGTTGAAGTGAGGGTGGGGGGAAAGATTTGAGGGGTGTGTGAAATGGGGTTCGGGGCTCGGGGTTAGAACGGTGCTTAAATTTGAACTCTGCATGCTCCATATCGCACCCCAGCACCGGAGCAGTCAGTCACATCAGACAGGAGCACTGGAGTGTGGAACAGAAGCCCTGTTACATGTGATGCATGGTAGAACCTGTAATGGCTCTCAGATGTGATGCAGGAGGGGTGTGTGAGTGAGTGAGCCACTGCAGCAGTTCTAATGCCACTTTTCAGTCAGGGTCCAGAGGGATTGCCACCATTGAGAGCAGTGAGCAGTCCTCCTGGACCTCTGCAAATCAACACACTGCCCATCACTTCATACGATCCTGTGGACGTACTGCCCAACAGGAGATTATTCACTCAGGCAAAAGTAGGATAGCAGTGGCACTGTGGCATTCCCACATTTTCAACAATTTCCTTTCCACAGCGGCCAAGGCTGACATACAGACGAGGCGGACATGTGACATATGATCAAGGAACTTTGACTTTGGTCCTGAATAGCTTTAGTCTCCTGGAGCTCCAGGTCAAGGTATTGGGGGTGGGGGTAGAGTTGCCTGCCCACTGTTCCAGAAATGGGTTACTCCCTTCTGCGTTGCTCAATTTAGGATGTGACTATAAAGCAGCTCATAGACATAGTCGTGTCAGTCTCTCACCCACTGACTGACTGACTCACTGAGAGGGTGGCGCACACCGTAACAACATTGTACCACCAGAGGTCCGAAAAGGCCAGCAATGGTAATTGAAGAGTATATGCTAATTTCTCTAACTAATTTTCTCCAACTGTTTTGTTTGTGGTATATTTCCAAATGAAATATGTTTACTGGCTGTCTCTCCAGTCTGGTAACCTTGCATGCCACCCAGCAGGGCCATGCCACAGTGAGACCCAGTGCTATGGTTCAATTCATTTTAATTGAAATGCTTTGTTGGCATAAAATACACATTGCCAAAGCAAACAAAAAAAGTTTTGCAGGATAATAATCGATTTTTCTTTTTTTTAACTCAAAATAAAGTGTTGCTCTGTCTCAATTTCTCTTAGTTTGTAATATGAGCATATCCTTCCCTTCTCTCAAATTTAATTCAATTTCAATGTGCACTTTATTGGCATGACTTCACAACGTCTAGTATTACAAACAGGAACTATGACACAATAACAGTAATAGTGGCCAAGAACTCTCTCTCTCTCTCTCTCTCTCTCTCTCTCTCATGTCTTGTTCCATTTTCAGAAATTTTAATGCATCTTTCTTTTTCTCTGCTTTTATTAAAAAAGTGGTAGGAGAAAAGGGAAAAACATCTTTGTCACTTTTTTTGTTGAGGTAATTTCACTATTAGACTGTCAGAGCTTTTTAAATTCCTCCTATAAGCAGTCATGAATTTCCTTTTACCACTCTTTGATTTAGGGGTGCATAAATGTAAGCACTTAAATACTTTAAAGATGACTGCGCTGAAAATAATTAACACATCTTCTCAAACTTGTCTTCCTCTCGCTCTTGCCCAAACTGCAATAATATTTGTTTTGCCTCGAATGTCACCAGGTCACATCAAACATGCGAGAGTTTACTGCTTTGGCGAAACGACGTTTCAACACCTGACATTCACGGTCGGAAAACAGTTTGACAACGTTTTGTTGTTTTAAGAATGTATATTCCCTGGGTTGCTGCGGATCATTCCGCTCTCTCCCAGATAAATTCCCAAGGCTGTAAGATAGCTTTCCTGATGTAAATCTCCAGCACTAAAAATGCTCTTTGGAACCGGCCATGAAATGTTACACGCAGGACGTTAAGGAGCAGTTTTTGAATGACTTGTAATCTGGCAATGAAACAAGTTTAATGCTCCTCATTCCTGCCTTTGATTTACACTGTAGTTTTGTAAGCCACTTCTGCAGCCGAGTCAGCATTGGTATGTATTTATTTTGCTGAGAAATGTGTTCAGTATGCGATATTTAGGCACCACTCAGATAAGCTCTATTTTGTATTAGTGTTGTTGGTATGTCTACAGTGCATATTTGCACCGTGGATGCAGAAACACAACCCAGTCACATATCACAGTTCAAAAGTGTTCCTGTTTGCAAAGGCCTTGTGTGGACTGAGTAGATATAATGTCATTATGATAGTATATGTGTATATATGTGTGTGTGTGTGTGTGTCCGTGTATGCATGTACATACACCTCTGTATCTGTCAAACCAGCCAAATTATCAGACCACCAATTTATTACACTTCCAATTTAACACACAGGAGGGGAAAAATCACAGAATGACTGAAACAATTATTCTGCTTCTGTAAATGTTGATCTGGTCAGTTTAAGATACTTAATGTTTTAGCTGCGTTTGTGTGCAAGCAGGTTGAGATTTTTTTATTTTAGTTGCATCTAAACCTATGTGTTAAGTCCCCGGTGTTTGTCTTTTTATGAATCATTAAAGTATGTTCATGCGCACGTATTCACTCTGTGATTAAGCACTGGTGCTTCAGCTCAATGGAATATGTACTTAAGGGCCTCTTCTTCAGGAGTGGCTGTAAGAGAATGCTTTACAGTCTTATGGGAGTGAACTCAGACCTCGGTGCTTCAACCACATATTTTTTTTAACGGCATTTTCCAGAAGCCATCCAAAGGCCTGCAGGAGCCAAGAGCCTTGGTTTCGTAACGAGAGGCTCGTCACAATTTAAGAGATTAGTGTGGGACTGTGGGGAAACCGGGGAAGGTGAGTCCAAAATCTGCTCTGCACAGCGCAAGAGGACAAAACAGAGGAAACGGCAGATTCTTTACGCATCTGGGAAAAGGCTGAGGAGGTTGAATTTTTTTTTCTTCCCACGACCGCTCAATTTTGTTTTGATTTCATGAATTGTTCAACGCAATAGTTCCCGAACTATTTCGAAAGGAGCATCTAAAGATTTCTTACATTTGGCAGTACAGTACCTGCCACTTTCCTGTTAAATGTGTGTTGTTTTGCAAGTGCAATTACAAAATTCCGGTAGCCTAGTTTTTTTACACTAATAATTACAGATCAAAATCATGTTTGGCATCGCAGAAGAGTCCTGAGAGAATGCCACAAACCCTGACAGAGCTGTCACATGCGAGAGCCACGAGACAGACCCACACCCTTGGTCTCAGATTCTTTACGATATTTCATTTGTTGATCCTTTACAAGCTCTGTCTCTTTGAGCAAATGTTTCTTTCCCCAATTAGGCATATTTTCTTTGAAGTAAATAAATATCTGGATGAGTTACAGATGAACCTTGTCTTTAAAGGTTTGGTTCTCACTGTTCACGTGACAGCATCATGTTGCACTTTTCCAGTGTCATTAAAGAAGAATACAATAAGTCAATTAAGATAATAATGTGTTTATGGAAATATGATTAGCTCTTATCTTATTATTTGAAGGCCTCTCTTTGTGTTTCCACATACATTTAGGGCATTAACCACATTAACTACACACACATATCCCAGTTCTATCGTGGCATACCCCAGCTTTAGCTTACAATGGGCGCTGAGAGGCTCTCTGTCCTTGCGAGTCTCTCATCAGCAGATTTCCATCCCCCTCCTTCCTTCCTCCGCTTCTTCCACATTAACTGTTAACGGCTCCAGCTGTTCCGTTTCTCCCCTCTCTAGCTGACTAAATTGTTAATTGAATCTGGCCCTAAATGAGCAGATGCTTCTGTGGCTCAGGGAGGGAAGGTAAGAGGAGGGTGGTCTGGTCTGTACAGAGCGATGTCTCTGCTCATGCCGAAATGAGCTTCTTAACAAATCAATTCACCGATTGTCACTGAAATGGACTGATGACTGGATTCAATCATCATTTGTCCTTAGCTTTAAATTAAGCATTCTTAAAAGTTAAAAGAATAACAATAAAATAATAATGTTATCTTCTTGCCTTGAGGGAACTCTGTTGGCCATGTCATTTTAAATGAGAAATGGTTCACAATTGAACTTACCTGGTAGGCCTATAATAAGGGTTAAATAATTGCATTAAATAAATGCAAGTATTCTTTTTTTCTTCTTCACAGTTTTGTGAGTTAATTCTATTGATCACTGAAATGCCAAACTGTGTTGGTGAAGGCAAAACACAAAAACAAGGCTTGTATTTAAAAGTCAAGGTTAAGGAGACATTTTGATGGAATCCAGGCCAGGGTCTACTGCCCTACTTGCTGACAGGTTTTAGAAGTATTAACGTCACCGGATACAGGCACTGTGCTTTCCTCCCATACTTAACACTTTATAGTAAGACGCTGGATTGACTATAACTTTTGAGTAATTTAAACACGTGTTGACGTTGGAATAATTTAAACAAGTGTTACATTCTTTGCCGCTGCTTGCACAAGACAGAGAGTGTGAACCAATGAAAATGAATGCTATGTGTGAAATGGAAAAAGAAGCAAAGACATATTTTTCAAAAATCGTTGCTCAAAGTCAAGGACAGACCACATTGCGGTTCGTTTGAATCTGGGACATGGTGAGTGAACAAAGCGTTTAAATCCAGAGAAGGCTCCCCCAGAGCTCGTGTCTCACAGAGCTTTTCACATTCCGAGTGTGTGCTAATGACAAGGCCTTCTTTCTTTGGCCATGGGCTTATTTTGTTACAGCTGTGGAATGCCTTTGTTTTCTGCTTGCCCGGAAAGTGAAATGATGGTTTAATTACAGCTTTTAGCGAAGAGTGTCGCAAATAAACAAACGCAGCCGACAACAAAAACGACCGCGGACTGACGCGTAACTGAGACGGCGAAATCGCCCGACGGAGGCTGTGAAGCAATACAGCCGTTTCGAGGGCGTGTGTGTGATGGCCCACTTTCTCTTTCTTTCTTGTGGGCCAATATTCTCAGAAAAGACAGGTCTTTTCACAATTTGTATCCCACACTGACCTCTCCACTACATAATTAATGGCATATTTGACCACAGCACAGCAAGTAAGAAGAGCACACAACACCGTTTATGCCTTGGAATGCCAGCCATATTTTTGTGGATGGCGGAAGGGGGGCGCACACAAAGAAAAAAAACTGTCTACACATAGAATAATTTACAAAGGATTAAAAAAACAACAACAACCTCAAAGTAAATGCATGTGAATATAATCAGAATTTAAAATTGGCATCAACGTCTAATTTTCTAGCATGGTCTGAAAGTGACCACAATTCATGTTACAGCAAATATATAGTAGGCATGCACCTTCCCCAGCAAAGGGCAGGGACTCGGGGCTCCCTTCATGGTTAAGAATGTGGACATGATAACCAGAAGGCTACATGTTCAAATCCCCCAAACGGTGGAATGAATAGCGTGGGAGGAAGGGACTAGAAAGGAGGGAGCCGCTGTCATTTGCTGGGAATTGACCTCCTTGGATATTCAAAATCAGTGAAATGCAGCTCATCAATCATTGAACTGTGCCTATAACCTATACACCTAAACGTTGCGGGTTCACACACCTTGTGGGGCACTGCCATTGTACCCTTGAGCAAAGTGCTTAAACTCGATATAACCGGCGGTATGGATAGTATACAAAATGTACACAAAGTAATGCAACTACGGATATAAGGGCATTTGACAAGCAATAAATAATGTGTTGTAAATGCTGATGGTGATTGATTTATGGACTTTCTTGTGGCCCGGGACGCAGTGGAAACTGAATACACAGCTACACATGCACATCTACATTACGTTTCTCACCTGAAGAGACATGCAGCAGTCAGGGCACCACTGCAGCCTTAGCGCATACTCAGAATAGCAGAGCAAATCTAAGGCCAAACACGGTGAGGTGACTTCAGAAGAAGACTAACCCGGAGAATGACAATGAGCTCTCCTCATTCTTCTGGCTTGTCTTTTATCAAAGTTTCTCAGGTAGGGATTCTTTTATGTAGCCTGCGTATATGGTTTTCCTGGCTACTGACCACCATTCTATTCCTCTTTGAAGTAGCTGGGCTGAATCGCGTCTGGTGCGACCTTTTTCTACTCCTAAGGGGAAGTGACTGTTTTCCTCAGCTTCTATGACTGTTAATGTAGCGTCCCTGGCGGTCTAATTTCCCATGGCAGATGTGATCAGATTGTCATTTGCGGTGGAGAGCGCGGTCCAACTTCCTTGTTAAGATACCCAATATAAAATAAAGAGAAGACATAAAATAAACAAATAAATATAAATGAAACAATCCAAAGTTGCTATTATTCTTTTTTCAGCATGTGGTTCCAATTTGTGCAACGCTGTGAAGCAGTTTTTTTTCGTCCTTGCCATTAGAATACAATGTTCTTTGTTCATATAATTAGCTCTAATTTTACTGCATTCCAGACCCATGCCCACGACTTAGTTCTCAGGTTTGAAATCACATGACTGGACCATGGTATCTTTCTCTCTCCACGCTGCTTTATTTTAAGGATGTTATCGTTGGCTCCTGCGCAGAACGCAGTCGGACATTGGCTTCTTTTCCCAAGCGCGATAACCACCCACATGTTATACATCACTCGACCCTTGTCCGCAAGACAGCTCATGTCACTTTTTCCTACTTATTCACTAAAACCGCTGCATACCGCGGAGAGGGAATCAGCAACAGAGAGGGAACCAAACCAGTTGACCAAAAATATGTAGAAACACAGAACAAATAAAACAAATGGGAAGCAATAACTGTGTAATAGCAGTTCCATTTTTAAAACAGGTCATTTGTAACGATACATTAGCTCTTATATTTATTTAACAATTTAGGGTTTTGAATACCAAATACAATGTTTTAAATGAATTAAGCTTAAATTGGTAAAACATTGCTTTAAAAGGTGTGGTCTGTGTTTAGTTTTCTTCCAGGTGGAAGAGGTTATCTGATAATCTCTGTGTGTCTGTCTGTCTGTGAATAAAGGAAAAACATGGTAATGGGAAAAGCTAAGGACCATTTTTGATTGGAAATTTGTGAAATGATTTGCTTTTTGTTTATGGAAGACATGATTTAATTTTTCTATTTTGCTTTCATTTTTGTTTAGTTGCTAAGGGTAGTGGAGGGCTACCAAGTGCGACATAATAGTTTCACTCTATGAGGGCCAAACTATAGTTTAATTCCTGTTTCTATTGGACAGAGCTAAGTACAACTTTGCACATTACGCATGGCAACAGCGCCCCCTTCTGAAAGTAACGGCACAATGCATGAAAATGATAATGCAAACACAAGTGATTTTTTTACAGCCAATTGAAACATAAAACTCTGAGGTACAAAATTGCCAGTGATTGTTATGCTGAAAATACACCTCATAACATTGCATCTGTGAAACATATTTCTGTTCAAAAGAGAAACAGTGTCCAAATCCATTTCATCCATGCTTTTTAATGTCTTGTAATTACAATTTCTGAGAGGGAATAACTGCAACAGCCCCTTCAAGCTGATGGTGGCACAACAATTTCAGGAATTAAGGAAGCGTATAAAAATTCATACTCTTGCATTTACTGTTGTGCTGTAAAGTTTGGTATACCCCTGATTTAGAGATGAAGCTTTTGACCCAGAACAGCTTAGAGAAGCAGTTCTGGTTTTGCTCTTTCAGGAGAAACAATTTCCAATGAACAACACCAGCTCCCCCTTCCTGGCCTCTCATTCAACACCATGCATTCCACCATGAGGAGGTCATATTTATTTTGTCTAAGCTAACAGCAAGATTTGTGTTGGTCTCCCTCTCTCTGATAAAAATGTCAGTTATTCTGTTTTGCTACGATTGCAATGCGCTTAGCTCTTGATTATGACTGCTGTTTTAAGGATATTTCTTCCAGCTCATACAGTATATCAACACAGCAAGCTTGGATTCATTTTTATTTGTATTTATTTTTTTGTGGTACAAACTTTGAAGGATGATACTTTTATTATGATAAATGGCTCCTGTTACAAATCTTACATTAAACTGAGGCACATTGTTCTCAGTGTTTTATATATATACTGTATAATGTGAGCTTTGTTTCTGTTTTTATTACTTTATTGATTCAGAGTTCCCCTTCATTTCAAGTCACTATGAATACATACATGGCCCTGCTTTGTGAGAGTCTGTTAAAATGGCCATGGTACAAATCATTTTGACATCATTCATATTTTACTCAATGGCATTTTATACATTTCTTCCCTCACCTTTATTCAAAATTTAAGAAAGCAACTCACCATTTCCCCCTAATTACCTCACCCATGTTTTATTAGGTTTATTCTTTATTTTTAAAATTACTTTAATATCTTTTCAGATTAATTAATGGCTCTAAATCATTATTATATGTATTTTTTTGTCAAGTAGATTTAAGCATATATGTGTGCACATGCCTGTGTGTGTGTGTGTGTGCAGGTCTCTGCATATGTTTTGTCTTACAAGAATGTATATGAAAGGGAGGGAGGGATTATAGAGATAATATTAGTATTATTATAATCAGTACATTTAAGGATAATCACCATGTCCTACAGACTCAAGTTGACTTTAAATGTTATTTGGGTGCTGAAGTGTGAATACAATTTTAGAAATTAAGTAAAGTAAGTAAAGCATAAAAAAATCTGTTCTTTGTGAATATTTTCAGCTAATTCCATCTCAGCGTCATTATTATCATCAGTTGTAGTAGTATCATTGTCATCATCAAAATCATCAAAGTCATTATAAACTGACCAGAACATACAGGCAGGAGTTTCACAAAACAGAGATTTGAGGTTATGGATGCGAGGTTACTGCAGATGGTGCTGGACCAGAGAAAGGAGAAAGTCCATCTAAGTATGTTTTTTATTGATGGGTCTCCACTTGGCATTCTGTCATCCAAGTGTCTGTGAGACATTGTTTCCTACTTAACCCACCTCTTGTTTGTTGCTGCACTTTTTGAATAGTTTATTGGAAGACCCAATACAGTTTTGTAGATAAGTGCAAGTCAATCACTGCCACTCTTCAGTGTCCAAAAAATTGAAATAATTTTTGATGGATCTGATTACCACAGTCTTCCTCCAGCCTGACCATGTCTCCCTATCTGAACCATCAGATAGGTGGCTTCGTCGGACCTTCAATGAAAATTAAGGTTACTCCCCAGGGGGGAAGTGCATTTTGGGACGTTAAGTGCTGTCTCTTGTCAAGTTGTTTTCTCACTCAAATGGGTCTTTTTTGGTGGTGGGTGGGTGGGGAGAAGGGGGGGTGTTTTTTTCCACAATTTTATTTTTCATTTCTTTCTTTATTTCTTTAGTACATGTACTTGTACGAGGGGGCGGAGGCAGGTGCAGGGACAGTTTCTTGTTTTCTGTCTGATTCCGCTCACTCCCAAGGGGAAAGCCATCAAGACTTGAGAGGCCTACATTTTGATTCTCCGACACTCCAACCTCCACTCAAGACCCCCGTGGCTCCTGATATATGGGCCTGCAATTGGAGCTGACACCTGAAAGTTCCCCTCCATGTCCCACACTGATGTATCCTTTCTGTGTGGAGCCAGGCATGATTGAATCCAGCTGAGTGCACTGTCTACCATCAACATATTTGCAGTGGTTGTGTCATTCTTCTTCAATGCATCAATGCCATTTTTTCACAGAAGAATGACATGGTTTATAGTCATGTTTTTTATGCATTGTTTAAAATGTATGTGCAGTTTTCTGGAAAGCGATGATTTTTTGGAAAGCCTCTGGAAAGCAATGATTTAAAGTCAAAATTAAATGACTTACCTATTACTATTAGTAATCAATTACTAATAAATAACGAATCAATTACTCATAATCAATAACTCATTCTTTGTTTATTGGTTTAATTTTCATTCTTGATTGATCACACCATAACTTTTTTAATGCCTAATCAGCATATCTTATATTGCTGCAACTTTCTCTGTCATTGTAGTGGGGTACACACAAGCAAGCACTTCCTCTGGAGCATGTGCTGTCACCTGACTGCTTAATTTCCACACTGCAATCCACCAGCTGATTTGTATGGTTACTGGTCTTGGGTCTGGTCTTAGGGCAGCTGGTGTAAGCAGATTGCTGGTGCCAATGGACCAGAGTGGCTGATGAGCGATGAGGTGGAAGTTACCCTGCCAAATGAAACCCTTCCTTTCTGGTCATTGCTATGGCCAGTTGTGTACCACCCAAGGGAATTTACAGCCACAGTCAGTACAGGAATGGTTTGGATTTAGTTCAGGCTGCAGGGCACTTCACAGCACCATGCATGACTGCATTAACAGGATTTACAACTCGGGAGCTACAATTCAAATTGCTTCAAGTGGTCAGTTACATCCATGCCTTATGCTATAATTCTAAGAAATATGTTCATGCTCATCAATGTTTTTGAACATTTCCCCAAAATTGGAATCAAATTAAGAGTACTTGCCTGTGAACGAGTGTCAACACCTTACAGGCCATACATTACGAAAAGAAAGAACAAGTGCTGATCAGAGGACAGGTGTATAATTCAATTGTAACTTGAGGAACCCTGGCCAACTTAAACCAACCCTAACCCTGGTTGGACAAGGATCTTGCCAGTGTGGATTCATAGTCATAGACAACTAATGTCATGGCCATGGTTGAAATCTGTGACAATAGGGCCCAGCCTGCGCTCTTGGTGGATTCACAGACTGAAGCCCATCATTAGTGGTTTTTGAAAACGATAGATAGCTGGAAGCCTATTCAGATTATGAGAATTGAGAAAACATGACTCAAGTATTTGTACTTTGCAGTAGTGGACCTGCAACCAACCCAAAGAAAAGCATCCCGATTCGTACAGCAATGTGTTCTGGCCATACAAATTTGACATACCAAATTCTGTTCCTTGGCTAAAGGAACAATGCATTTCTGCATCTGCTTGTCTATTTAACCAGACCAAATATCTAATCTCTACAGAAATTGTTCATTGAACAAATTGTTTTTATGTACCATGCATGCTCCATGTTAATTATGGTGAACCAAAATGATAGGTTACCAAAAACTGAAAAATAATGTCAATAACAGTTAAATAATGATTAAATAATTAAATAATGGGTTAAAGTGGGTTAACAGTCACTCTGTGCAAGTTGCTGACTCTGGATCCAGCAAAAGAGCCCCAGACCATCACGTTTCTTCTTCCATGTTTGACAGTTGATGTCACACACTGAGGAACCATCCTTTCGCCTACTCGACGGCCTACAAAAACCTTTCAAAATTTCAAGATTTCAATTTTTGATTCATCGGTCCATAAGACCTTCTTCCAGTCTTCAGTAGTCCACTGGCAGTGCTTCATGGCCCAGGCAAGCCTCTTTTTCTTATTTTTCCATGTTAGCAAATGGCTTTCTTACTGCCACTCAAAATGTCAAACCTGCAGCTTGAAGTCTTCTCTTCACAGTTGAGACTGAGACCTCCTTACTTCAACCAGTGTTAAGCTGTGCTTGAAGCTGTTGTCCTATCACGCAAGCTGTTGACTCTCAGAAACTTGTCTTCTGATTTTGTTGTGGCTTTTGATCTGCCAGACCTCTTCCTGTCAGAGTTTCCTTCAGTTTCCAAGTGTCTTTGATGGTGTAGGAAACTACTCACTGCCAAAAAATGTACATTATTTTTCAGTTTTTGGTAACCTAAACTTTTTTTTTTTACCTCTGGCAGTTTACCGCTTACCTTTGTACCATTTCAGGTTATTCACTGGACTTGAACTGCTTAAATTTCAGTAAAAACTGGAAAATGGGGGTGTTCTAAAACTTTTGACCAGTAGTGATACCACCAGCCTGGAATGATTGTTGGTGCCAGACGGGGTGGTGTGAGTATCTCAGAAACTGCTGATCTCATGGGATTGTCATGCACAACAGTTTACAGAGAATGGTGTGAAAAACAACAAACATCCAGTAAGCAGCAGTTCTGTGGGGGAAAACGCCTTGTTAATGAGAGATTAGAGGAGAATGGGCAGACTGGTTCAAGCTGACAGGAAGCCAACAGTAACTCAAATAACCACGCGTTACAACAGTGGTATGCAGAAGAGCATCTCTGAATGCACAACACGTCGAACCTTGAGGTGGATGGGTTACAGCAGCAGAAGACCACACCGGGTTCCACTCCTGTCAGCTAAGAACAGGAAAGTGAGGCTACAGTGGGTACAGGCTCACCAAAACTGGACAGTTGAAGATTGTCTGACGAATCTCGTCATGTTTTCTTGGCACACATTAGGCCCCTTAATATCAATTGAGCATCATTTAGATGCTTACCTGAGTCTTGTTGCTGATCATGCGCATCCCTTTATGGCCACAGTCTACCCATCTTCTAATGGCTACTTCCAGCAGGATAATGCACCATGTCACAAGCACACATCATCTCAAGCTGGTTCCACGAACATGACAATGAGTTCAGTGTACTCCAATGGCCTCCACAGTCACCAGATCTCAGTCCAATAGAACACATTTGGGATGTGGTGGAACAGGAGATTCGCAACATGAATGTGCAGCCGACAAATCTGCAGCAACTACATGATGCTATCATGTCAACATGGACCAGAATCTCTGAGGAATGTCTCCAGCACCTTGTTGAATCCATGCCACAAAGAACTCAGTACTAGAAAGGTGTACCTAATAAAGTGGCCACTGGGTGTATATGTAAGGAATAAACCAGACAAGCAGTGCTTTCTCAGGATATATGCGCACGCCTGGGGTGATGCTTAACAGCCTAGTGCCATTCCCACCCCAGAAGTGCGTATCCTGAGGATGCATGGCTTGGAGTGGTTTATTCTGCTTATACTACGGCTATTTGCCACAAAATATATTGAAATGGAAAAGTATTAAAAATGTGAACTGTTATTATGTAAAAATGATCATATTTTGGCACGTGTAAATCCGCCAAGAAATATAGTTCCTCATTTGTCCAGGTTTAGGAACAGATGAAAGCGTTCATTACTTGCACAGTAGATGGCAGCAATGGGGCAAAAAAAGACAAGCCAGAAATTAAAATCAAACGTGAGAGATATTTGTAAAACTGTTTTGAGCCCCATTCCCACATGCACCTTAATCCGTAAATGTTTAGGTAATTTTCCAACTTTCCAAACAACTGACGCTAGTTTATGGAGGCTATTTTCCTAACATTTCACATCCATCTATCTGATAGCAATTGCCTGCAATATGAAAATCAGATTACATTATGCAAATGTATAGCTATGTGGCATAGCAACATTGTATTAACTAATCCCATTGCCAAATAGTGAACATTAGCTAGCTAGCCGATTGACCGCGTGGCGGTCTAACGCACCATATCTTGGCTGGTCCGATACGAGTGTGCCTATCAGGGATGCGGCATGAAACCCGTCTCTGCTCAGTGAGTTCTGTCTCGAAGGAGGCGGATCTTCGCTGGCCTCTGCTCGCGGTCACTGAGGCTCTCCACTCAGCAAAGTCTCAATCACTCAACTCTGTCCTCCTCCTCCTCGACCTATTAGCTGCATTCGACACCGTTGACCACCAGATCCTGCTGTTATCTCTCGCCGAGATGGGAATCTCTGGATTTGCACTGGAATGGTTTGAATCATACCTGGCTGACCGGTCCTACCAGGTGGCCTGGAGAGGATCCCTCTCCTCTCCTCATACCCTCTCTACCGGAGTCCCGCAGGGCTCGGTGCTAGGCCCCCTCTTATTCTCCCTGTACACCAAGTCACTTTCATACCACTGCTATGCTGATGACACTCAACTCTTTCTCTCCTTCTCCCCTCCTGAGACTCAGGTCCCGGCACATATCTCTGCATGCCTGGCAGACATCTCTGCTTGGATGTCCACCCACCACCTGAAGCTGAAGCTGGGGAAGACAGAGCTGCTCTTCCTCCCAGTGAAGAGCTCCCCAATGATTGATGCTTCAATCACTGTGGAAGGCTCCATATGTCTCCGACCCAGTCTACCAGGAGCCTTGGAGTGACCCTCAATGACCAGCTGTGCTTCTCGGGCCACATCGCAGCGATTACCCGGACCTGCTGATTCTCCTTCCACAACATCCAGAGAATATGACTGTTCCTCACCCAAGAGGCCACACTACTCCTGGTCCAGGCCTTGGTGATCTCACGTCTGGACTATTGCAATTCCCTGCTGGCCGGCTTACCAGCCTGTGCCATCAAGCCATTGAAACTAATGCAGAATGCCGCCGTAAGTTTAGTCTTCAACCAACCAAAATTCACATGTCACCCCACTACTCACCTCTCTGCACTGGCTCCCTATTGCAGACAATTTAAATCACTGGTGCTGGCTTATCAAGCTGCTAGGGGAAATGCTCACTCCTACCTCCAGACACTCATCACACTCTACACCCCAACCAGACCCCTCAGGTCTGCCTCCTCTGGCAAACTGTCTGTTCCATCCCTCCGGGCGCCCGACAGCTGCTCCTCGCGGTCTTGCCTCTTCTCTGTCCTGACCCCTCAGTGGTGGAATTATCTTCTGCACTCGGCCAGGACCGCAAGAGACTCAAAACCCACCTCTTCAGACTCCACTACCACTGATTCTGTATATTAACTCATTGTCATCACCACTGGTTACATGTTTAATACTGTGTTTCGTATTTTGTATTTGATACTGTTAAAAAAAGAAAGAAGCTTTTCTGCAGGCACTACTGCACTGCACTCTCTTGCGCAAACTATGATTGTTCCTACCATGTATTAATGCACATCTTGTAAGTCGCTCTGGATAAGAGCGTCTGCAAAATGCTTAAAATGTAAATGTAGGCACGGTATGCAGCTGCCAACAATGATGCATATTGCTGTATTACTACACTGATCTCTTGCACGAACGATGATTGATCTTACCATGCATAAATGCACATCTTTTAAGTCGCTCTGGATAAGAGCGTCTGCTAAATGCCAAAATGTAATGTAAAATATAATGAATTCTTTCCAAAAGAAAGCGCTCCTGTAAAGAACTACAATTCATACAATGCTTTGAGAGTATATCGTCAGCACGCATTCTGCGCCTCTGTGCGTGTCGATGACGCTACAAGGACGTCTCCGTAGTAACCTGCACGGCCCTGCTGCCGCTGAGAAAGCCGGAGTGGAAGGGAGTTGGGGGTCTGGTGTTGGTGTTGGCGACGGCGACGGCGACAGATATCCAAGTTCATCTGTTGTTTTAAACGGACTGGACGCTGTGTTACTGAGGCGGAGAGCCCCTGTTAGAGAGCCAAGATGCTGAATATGTGGAAAGTCAGGGAGCTGGTGGATAAAGCGTGAGTATTCTTGCAATTTTACGTAAGAAGTGGGTTTTTTTTGTGTAATTGCGAGGCCCCAGGTAGTACCTGTTCAGTCAGAGACACGCATCCAGCTGGTGACGTCACACGGTGTTCTCAGCTGATACAAGCCCATCATTGCTAACGTTACTCTGACAGTCTTCACGAGTGCAACAACACGCGAATTAAATACTGTATGCTTTATGTCAACAAACTTTCTTCCTCGGAACTCTGCTTCCATCCCTTCGAACTCTGTCCTCTCTTAGATGCAAGTAAATACACTCATAGCTAGCTAATCGTGTGTCCGACGCTGGTCTGCTAGGCAGATAGCCTGCTAGCGATATGTATCTAGCTGCCAGCTGTCTGTTTCAAACACAATCATGAAATGTAGTTCGGGAAAGCTAGCTAGCTATGTCACAAGTCTTATTGTTTTGCAACTTAACGTTTTTTGTGAAAACGTCAAATTTGACGTTATGATTCTACGGCTATGTGTAAACTAACCAGCTAGGCCTCAGGTAATTTATTATGACTCCCTGGATAGCCAGCTAGCCAGCTGCCGAACATGCCTTTGTGTAGATGTCGATCTATTATCAGGACAGATCGATGTCTGTCCTTATTATAGCATTGTATTACCCGTCGCTGTTTTTTTAACATTGTGTTTATGCGGGCTGGCTAACTAGCGAGTTCGCTTTGTTGTTTTAAATGGCACATTATTAGCTAGCGTTCATCATTGTAGCTAGCTAGCTAGCTAGCTCAAGCTTAGTGTCAGGACAGTGGTATTACGCTTTAGTGTGAGATAAGGTATGCCCAGTTAGCTAAGTAAGCTAGCCAACTAATGGTAGAAAACAAACACGAAGATCTCTGAAATATGTCATAAAAAGCCTCAAGAATGTAATATTCGGCCCAGCTCGGTTGGAATATCACCAGATATTATTGTACCTACTTCCGATCGAAATCCTGCATTATATTATATTACATATTCTGAAAAATGTATGCATTCGCTACTGTAAGTCGCTTTGGATAAAAGCGTCTGCTAAATGGCATATATGTATTATTATTAGCTTGTTAGCTATCTGTCCACCTAGTTAATTTATTATCTAGCTAGAATCCAAGACAAGCTGTGAGTTAAACCAGAACTGACAGTTCCTTCTGGGATTGATTCGCACCCACTGTTTATTTTTATTCATTTCGAAATAAGCAGCTGTGTCCGTATCTACATATTAAATTGATTACACTCTGGGACATTTAGCTGCAGAGGTTGATTTTATTTTATTAATCAGCTATTCGACTAGCTATTCAGCCATGCTTGCGAATGTAATTAGGCGTCTTCGGTGTCTAACGCTTGCGAAATGGTTGAGAACATGCATTTGACTTCAACATAGCACTTTAGTTTTATGCAGTAGAGGTGGTAATAGTAGTAGGGCTAAGCATTCTTTCTTTGTGTATCTTATTCCAGAGCGATTATATCACATTTCTCTCTCGAAAGAGAAAAAAAGTAGCTCAACAGTGGCTTTTTGTCCTTAAATGAAAAGCCTCTTTGGGGGTAAAGGATTTATTTTACTGCAAGTCTTGCAATGAATAGTTAGCTTTACTGTATGTTCAGTGGTTCTAGTGTGTCAGATGCCAGCTCCAGTTTGTAAGGAAGTTGCCCAGACTCAAAAGTGCTAAGCTGGCAGGGTAAAAAAGACCCTTTGTTTGACCAACTGAAATCCTCTAGTAGACTTCTCCGGCCTCTGTGACTGCTCTCTGAGTAAAGATGATTATAAACGTATACTGTACTGTGAAATTCCACCACAAAACAACACCCAGTAGCCTAAATGGATCAGTACACAACTCACAGATGAGAACCATCTGTTGAATTAACATTATTGTACATTTATGTTAACATTATTGTTTAATTGGCAAAATCTGCTTTTTTTTTTTTTTTCTTTTTTTACCCTGCCTTGTTGTGACAGGAATAAGGGGGGCTGGGGGGCTGTTGTCGATTTTGCTGCTAATTAAATCCAGTGATTGTTTCCTGTGTGAACTGGAAGAGTGACGCTGCAGCCTATGTCCTGTGGCCATTTCGTTGTATACAGAAATGTCGACAAATGTGCATGAAGCAATGCCCACAAGGCAGCATAACTTGCCGTCAAATATACGGCCACTCCGCTGGAAAAGAAAAGTGAGAGTGCCTGATAATACCACAGCACTCCCTTTCGTTCACCCTCAAATTATTTAAATTATACTTGTTTTATTGGCACATCAAGCATTTATTTAGTACACTGTGGTGATATAGCCACATTAAATAAGAGTGCAAGCAGTAGAATTATAAAACGTATTCACGGTGAGTGACGATAATAAAATTGGGGATAATCCCAGCAAACGCACAATGTTGTCACAACGTAGCAATAAGGTCCCAGCAAACAAAAATCTCTCTGCGCATCAAGCTCACATCTCCTCTTTCATGGGAATCCCATGCAAACCAAAGGTAGTGACACTGTCTCTCTTAGGGCTAATAACAGCATAAATGGATGTGTAATGAAACAACCATAGGACGCAGGCATGTACATGCTGTGAACAGCAGGTGTAGAACGCACCGATATCGGAAGGTGGAAAACAATTTGACTCTCTGAGCCTTAACACGAGCTGTGGAAGTGGTCCTTCGGTAGCATAGACTTAGTTGCGCTCAAAGGTTCTGTGGCAGAGAAGGAATTATCTGCCTTTTCTTCCTGTGTGGACACAGCCCGCCTCACCCCTGCACGTCCACACAGGATTGTGTTACAGGTAAGACCCGCGGATGAAAGATTGCTCATAAAATGGGTGATGGAGAGGAGACCCCCCTGGGGACGTGATGGGTTTTACATGTGTGTTTGTGTAACGTGAGCCTCCGCCTCCTGATCAACGGGCCTTTGATGCTGCCCTGCCCTTTAGGACTCGACGGAAGCGGGGGTGGGGTCAAATTATGGCCTCGCCAAGGACAGAATCTCCCTTTGATGTTCTTCAGAGTAGGCGATTAACTCACTGGTCTAGTGCAGTGTGCAGAACCTTCTGGATGTTTTGTCGCCGGCTTCACAGAGGGCCACGGTCATGGAGGAAGCAAAAGCCTCGGTCCCCCTGTCCGCTTTTCTGAAGTTATTTTGGAATGCTGCATGTAGAAAAGGCTCCACCCGCCCTCCACCCCACCTAATGCAATGCTCCCTGCCAACATGAACATGCTGGCAGTGAGCAATGGAGAGACATTGCATTGCATTCAGAGTTTTTTTTATTGTTATCTGTGCAGAGAAAAACATCTGAAATTCACTGTTTACTTTGTTAAACCATCAAGTTCGTCCTCCTCACTTTCAGTTCTGCCTTGCCTGTCCTGGGTTTGTGCGTTCCTTTGTGACGATGCTAATGGAAGCAGATGCAGGCCGCATCGGACAAGCACGCTTTATTAGAGCTAAACAATGACGCTATTGATACAGCTGGACTGTACTTTAGCAATAGTATCATGGCCTTTTCACAGCAGATGGGAACAGAAATTGAGGCTGTGCTAGGACTTGCACAGTACATTGCAGCACCATGGATCACAGGGATCATAAATATTCTACAGCACATGCTTGTGGATTCAGCGCACTGTTACATCTGCTCTCCGCTTGCCCCACAGCGGGTGTGGTTCCAGAGTGATGTTGGGCACGTCTATTTTGCAGATAGCAAAAGCAAAGCTCATTGTTTTAAGTTTTTGAATCTGTTTGTGTGTCAAGTCATGTGACCATCTCCCCCAGCAAATGATGCTTCCCTACCGAGCCCCACTCAAGCTCACCTACGTCAGTGTGTGAAAAAGGACCATTTCTGGGTTTCACCCAAGTTTCAAAAATAAGAGAAGAAGAACTAGGGTGTGTCACGTTTGGAGAGAGTGTAGGCCGCAGATATCTTTAAGTTGGTAGCCGACAGGCCTGCCCGGAACAACGGCTTCCTGTACAGAGACCCCCCTGCGTGCTGATTCGATTGGAGGGATTTTAACGAGTAGTGGTAAGATGGGCTATATAGCCTTGGGGACTTTCAGGGACTGTTCTCTTTGAACTTCACGTGCTGAAAGCGGACTTCCTCGAACAGCTGTCCGCTTCTTGGAAGTTGCCCCCCAGGAATGTAGAGCACGCTGACGGGCTGCATCAGCAGACACTGTAAAACAAAATCACGACCCACCCAAACATTGAAGTGTTGAAGAAGTACCGATGTCAAACAGAACTAATATACACAGTCATACCCTTGAGTCACTATTTTTTTTTTTTATTTTTTAAAGGAATAAAAGAAGGGTGCTTTTTGTTAACCTGAAAGTCAGCGGAAGTCCTGACACCTCTTTTGTTTTTGCTGCTCTGTGTTTGGAGATAAGATCTGCAGCTTCTCTTTCAACTGCCTAATAATGACTGTAGCTCTCCTCTTTAGAGATGACACCAATAAAATAAGTGTTTATTTTTTCCTTCAGTGTGTAAGGAGGGGGGGAGCCAAATTATTTTGTGAAGGTTTCTCAGTTACCTCTCCTTTCCCCTCTGTACTTCAGCGCTGCTCTGATCTCACTGTGGCCTTTAAAGGAAGCCATCTCTGTCCGGTCTCGCACCAGTCAATGAAGCCTTGTTCCGGCTCCTCTTGTGCGCTGATAGGTGGGGTTCACACTTCGTCATGCGGAAAGTTAATATGAGCTTTTCCACTGTCGGGGCTGGAGCTGTGGAATCCTGGTTCTGCATGCTTGCAAGTGACCACCCTATAATAAGGCCAAACGTCAGCTGTCTCTGGGAACACTGTGTGCATGGCTGAAGTGCGCCGGGCCTGGCCTGGGCCAAACAGGACCCCAGGGTCTGCTTTCTAGGCTGCTGATGGCCAGCTGCTGGCACCTGTTCCATAAGAAGACGAAGCACGCCGACTCTTTAAAATGCACAGCCATTATTATTTGGTCAGTCTGTTCATCTGGCTCAGGACTTTGTCAGATGTAGTTTGTAATTAGGTCTTTGATGAAAATAAATATCTTCCTTCGGCTGTTTCAGTGATGTCGCTGCCTTTTACATCACAAAACAGTTTAGCTCCCTTTATAGGGGGACCAGTTCAAGTGTCACATTTTTTATTGTCGTGGTAACGGTTCCAAGTGCATTTCCCCAGCAAACCGGAGCCTCCAGGGGGAAGGGGAGTGGGGTGCCTGGAGAGACCTGCTCGACAGGCCTGTCCGTGTGAGGGCGTTTTAGGGAAGCGCCTCTGCTCTGCCCAGGTGAGACCCACCCCAACCTGCCCTGCCACGCTGTCCTGTTTGTGGCGAGGCACTGTGTGCCGCTGCAGGTAAACACTCCCCAAGCTGGGAGGGCACTGACCACAATGCGCCCGCATTGGCTGAGACCGGCCAGGTGCAGCCTGTCTATTTAGTGCACACAGCAGGCGCGACTGGTCGGCGTGTTTAGGATTGTTCTAGAATGAGTGCCTCACTGTATTCATCATGCCTGTCTCTTCACTCTGTAAACTTGGTGTGGTGTGGCTGTTTATCTTTCGTAATTAAGCGCTGTAAACATACAGATGCTCTTTGTTCTGCCTCCTGCTCAGGTGGCATTTTCGCATACTGTTTGCGGAATCTTGTCCTTTCTCTCTTAAGGTAAAGCGAGGGATGAACTTAATCATTTGTGTAAATTAAGGCGACGAGAGTATGTGGACAGATGCGTCACTCCTGCTCCCGCTCCAGCTTAGAGAGGCCCTCATCATTAGCGTTTCCTCGCCTGATACGATGAAGGGGGGGAGGGGGGCGTGCCGGAGATGCATCACTTTCACTGATACTGAGGGGTGGGGGTGGGGGTTAGGGGGGACAAAGAGATAATAGATCAAATGCATTCAGTGATACCGGGGGTGGGATTAGTCCGAGAAATTACATTTGATTGGAGGGGTGTTCGATAGCTTCCTCCGCCATCTCTCGTACTTTCCTTCATTTATTTTCGCTCACAGGCTGCTTAAGCGGCTGATTGAGTTAAAGGTCTGCACGTTATCCAGTACCCCATGTTGTGAGCCATCAGCCTCCCCTGGTTTGTGCTGAAAGTATTGCTGGTAAGCTGTGAGGGTAAAAAGCCCACAGTGGAGGTGCTGAGACCCCCTTAGTTCTGGGACAGGGACAGCTGTGCTCCCTCACTGTGCCCTTCATTTATACCCCCTTAGCTGTGCTCCCTCACTGTGCCCTTCATTTATACCCCCTTAGCTGTGCTCCCTCACTGTGTCCAAACTCCCTCACTGTGTCCCATAGCTGCAGCCAAACAGCATGCTGGCTAATAGCAATGCTCTGTACATTAAACATTTTCCACTTGTCTTAGACTAAATGGAGCTTTCCACACAAAGCTCAGGCCAGTTTTTAAATGTGCTGCCTGTAATAATGTTTGATATGTGGCTATGTACAATTTTAGTGCAAACCCAGACTTGCCGTCAAGACGTTTGTAACTTGAGATCTACAACGCGTAGTAAACCCAAGTCGGGTGCAGCGTTTCCGTTATCCGATAGCTATCCGTTCATCAGATTCTCCGTGACCAAGTGAAACATATCGCTTGGGTGTTTGACAGGCGGAACGTGTCACTTACTGTCACTGTTTCATTCTTCAAAGACTTGAACTTTCCTGTGGAAAAATAGCATTGACGGTCTGCTCCATTTGAAACCGCTTTGACTGTAGGTACACGGCACACAGTAAGTCACTCATGAAGAGGGAGTTTGTCACTTTGGGCTCCATTTGTATTAAAGGTGCTATACAAATAAAGTTTGTTGGTATTATTATTATTATTATTATGATCAGAATCCTGTTTGAGTGAGTGTATAATAACATTCACATTAATAGAGAAGGCCTGTTTGAGCACCTGTATGTACACAAGAAGTCTGGGATAGTGCAACACTGGAACATTTAATCAATGTAAGATTACTGAAATCGAGTTACTCTGGTCAATCAATGGAACTGAAATGGACTTCCTCTCCAATAGCTTTAACTGAGCTAGGAGTGGGTGTGGTTAAACCAGCTCAGGGGGTTGTGTGCATGGTATTGAACAAACTGTACATTTATGTGTGTGGGGTGTGGGGGGCTTGCCAGCTGTGCCCCCCCCATATAAATATACAATATGTTCAGTACCATGCACACATGCCTTTTGTCTGCCCTCCCCCCCCCAATGAAACATTCCTGGGGCCAGCCCCGCTCCACAGCAGTGTAGACTTGTGCCTTCTGAGTGTAGCAGTGAGATGTTCCAGTGTAGCCTTGCCAGTAATGGTACTGTCCTGAGTAACTCGTGTTCTGCTCAGTTTTTGTGAGATCGGCCAGGCACTACGCCACACCGAGTCCCCGCAGGGAAAGTGCTCCACTGGAGCTCTCGCTTCTCGAAGACATCACTTCCCTCTTTCATCGCCGCGCTACCCTGCTGCAGTCCCCGCCACCGTCACCATCCTTCTCATCTCCGTCTCCCTGTAACAGACGCTGCCCGGATCGGCGGGCGGCGTTCGCGCGGGAGCAGAAGCGCTGTCGCTGCGCGGGAGCCTTTAATCTGCACCGTCCGGGCCGTCTTCGAATGCGTAGGCGTCCCATCGGTAGCACGGGAGGAACAGAGGATCGGCAGACTGGTGGCGGTGGGGTGGGGGGGACAAATGGGGTTTCCCAGAGCGCGGGAGTGTGAGGAAGGGTGGTGGGCCGCCTCCCGCCTCCCGTTTGAATCGTGTATCTTTCTAACGGCGCCGCTCCCTCTTCGCGTCTGCTGAGCTGCCTGTCTCCGCGCACACAGCCGGCTTGTCAGCGCTCCATCGGCCCGCTCAGACTGAAGGCCGCTCTCTCTCTCTCTCTCTCTCTCTCTCTCTCTCTCTCTCTCTCTCTCTCTCTCTCTCTCTCTCTCTCTCTCTCTCTCTCTGCTGATTCTCTGTAGAATGCAGACTGTATTATTATTCTTATTATTTTAATCTTATTAGGGGGTTATGGAAATAACTCCTGCCCTTCACGGCGCTATTGGAAACCGCACACAGAAGTCTGAATGCCACGTGCAGCGTGGATGCGTTTTAATATGGCGGGTGGGAGAAGAAAGTCATTTCGGCTGAAGGGCAAAACATTTGTGGTTATTATATGAAGATTATAGATAACATCCAGGCAGTAGAAATGCATTTGTTGACTGTTCAGGGTTTGCATTCTCGCAATACACACACACACACACACATTGTCTGCACACTGATAATAGTCACAAATCATGTCCGCAGACCGAAAGCTACATGGGTTTGTAATGCCTTGAACTGGGAGTGGAAATGGGAATTTGGAAGCCACCGCGGGTCTTGACCCACAGTTTGGGAACCACTGACCCAGAACGCTTTTCTGTAGTGACTTAATTATCATTAATAAATTGCCTGAGAACGGCTGCAGGCAACATGTGGGGCCAGTGATTCACCACATTCAGGTGTCTGGCTGAGTTAAAGGTAAGCCTTGTGAAGAAATGTTCCCACCTACAGAAGATTTTAGGTGGGACCTACATTACGTCTTATCCCTCTTTGGGGTTTATTGATCAATACATTGATCAGTACAGAATTTGCGGTCAGGACAAGCGCGGATCCTCTCTGGTTAACAAACGCTCACTGTGATACCACAGAACCCTGTGCGCTGAGCGTTTCCTCTCCGCCTCACATCCGCCTGGGGTTGTCATTGGCCTTGAATCAAAGGGCCCTGCAAAATGCATGCGGCCGCCTTTGTTGTCTCTTTGTGAGCGGTGCGTTCCAGTAGCCTCGATGTCAGCAGGAAGCCGTACTGAGGTCATACAGCTTCCTGTGCGTGCGTGCGTGCGTGTGCCTGTGTAATGGCGGTTACTTGGTTTGTTAGTTGGATAGTTTGGACAGAGTTCTGTTTTGCCACATTACCAGGCACATAGAGTAAAGGTCTGAGATTGAGGCGGTTTGGTTGCAGGAAGTGCGGTTCTCAGCCAAAAGGAAAGTGAGCTTGACAGCTGTGAAAGTGTAGCGATGTAGATTTATCCACAGTACCGCTCAACAGAATCAGGAAAGAGGCACAGCCTCTAAGGGATGCTCAAGCAGCACTGTTATACATAAATGTGTATATGCACAAATGAGCTTTGTGCAGCACTGTGTATAAATCTGTCTGTTCCACACCACAGCTTCGTTTCAGTCAGCAGTTTGTCGGGTTTGTATGTGTGAACGCAGCAGGCAAGGTTGCACCCTTCCTGGTCTTCCTGAGGGACAGCAGGGGGCGCAGGTGTATGCCCCCCCCCAATTAGCCTGATCCCATTGTCTTCCCATCTGTCTGACTTTGACCACTTGACCCTTGAGAGGCACTGACCTCATGCCCAGACGGGGCCCAGATAAGCCAAGTGACCATTTGTGTGTATTCCAATCAGCCGTCAGGGTCACGGATCTGACCCCTGCAGAGTGAACCTTAAGACCAGGAGATTTGATTATGCTGCAGTTTGGAGTGTGTGTTTTCTGATGGTAAGCTAAGATGCTTTAAGCAGGTTAAAGGCTGTGCGTATGGTTAAGAGTGCATTTAACGTTCAGTCTACAGTCCCCAACCCAGCGGGTGCCTCCGCCAGCTTCACAATTGGATTGCATGGAAATTAGGCCTTGGCAAAAAAAGCCAGCCTTGGGATGTTGGCCTGAAGGTCTCTGAATGTGGGCGGGGCCTGTGGCCTTGCAGTTTCTGCCAAGGGCTCAGGAATTGGAAAATTAGGTTTGTTTTGAGCTATTCAAATTTGAATTTGTTTACCAAAATGAGATTGATTCCACTTGTGTTTGCGGGACCGCTTCCAAGTCTGGGATTCGGTTCCAACGGCGACTTTCTAACAAATAAAATAAAATGCGGTTTCTTCTGATAAACACTATGAACACCATGCTATGTAACCCTGCTCTCCGGAGGCCAGGGTAGGTGCGGGAATGACTGTTCACTGCCGGTGTACTTAGTGAAATTGCAGGCAAATCCCCATGCAATCAGCAGTTATGGTGTAAGCCTGGTCATGTGATCCCACACGCTGAGGCAAGCAGGTGCTGGGTGAAGGCCTTGCCTGGCCCACCTGCCTGCATTTCTGCAGCAGGGCGCCGTGTTTCTCCAGCTCTGCTCTAATGGCTTCCAGAGAACCTGGATTACTCTGGATTGTATTCCCCTGTTGAATGTATTATGAGTGAAAAGGGGAATGGTTAGGCCACTTTCTTGGTCTAAATCATATTAATAGTGATTGGGAAAGTGCTTGCAGCTGGGTTGCTGAGTGCTTTGAGCAGATGAACACACGCTCGGTTTAGTGTGCGCGCGTAAACATGTTATGAATTGTGTCACTACCGCCGCCATCTTGAACCTGGCTGGCCAGTGTAGCGCAGCTGTACCCTTGGTACCTTTTTTTTGTTGGTAATAATTTTGTTGTGCGTTTCCATGGAAATGCTTTCTGTGAGGTCAGAGAGGCTGAAGAATATATCGGAATATGAATATGTCCCTCAAGTATGAAACGTTTATCCTCGGGATGAGTCTGATCATCCGACCATGAGATCAGCGGTAGGCTACTACTTGGACCAGTCAATTGATTAATGAGGCATAATTAAAAATGAATAAAAGTCCAAAGTTGTATTCCTCCTCATTGATAGTTGTGGAGAGCCAAACCGCTGTGTGATGAGCACAATAATAAGCGTACTCAATGAGAGTGTGAGTGAATGAATCTCTTGGCCGTGAGTCAATTTGTACTACACAGAGAGAGCTGGAGTTTGGTAGTGTGCGTTGGAGAGGGGAGAGAACAGGGCTCTATTATTTTAATATTATATCCTGGGAACCATATGCAAACATCAAACCAGTGTGAAAGAATAAAAGCACATGTGAGGTGCAGTATTTACTACAGCACTGTAGCACGTCCATCCTGAGCATCAGGGCTGCCAATGTGGTGATTTGTGATGAGGCATGCTGTTTGGTTCAGGAGGGTTGTGTTACTCTACTGCCATAACTATGAGCCTGGCTAATTTACTCATTCTGACGAATCTCGCAATGGAGTGGGTGCATAAAATGATAAATTGCCCAAGCTAACTGTAACCAAGTTATACAGACAATATCAGAGATGGAGCGTCTGGAGTCGAGACTAAGTTTAAACTGACCACAGCACCACAGCACCACTATCCACCCCCAACCACGCACCCAGCCCCCCAAATCTTCCTAATTTATGTCCTCTGGCACATGTCCCTGTCCCCTCCTTCTCACATCTGGACAGGGGTGTGAGGCACAGGACACAGGGGACAGGAAGATCTTCCTCCCATTGCTGTGGCTTGGGCGCAACGCCAGGCGTCTCTTTTTTCCCTATTTTTCATCAGTTATTGTGATCGTTATGGAACGCTCATGGTTCCAGCTTCTCCGCGTAGTGCTTATGTGGGTCCATACATTCAAATGAATCCGCACTCCTCTGGGTTTTAAGCGGCGTGTGAAGACCGGAGCTGGTTTGAGGCAGTTTGGATCAGCTGCTTTGTGTCCTCCAGTTTGATTGACAGGTCCCGGGATGGGAATTCTGGGTGAAATGATGCCTGGCAAGAAGTTGATTCTCCATTTTGGCTGCTGGTTCCTTGCACAGTGCCGGGCGGAGTTGTTCTCTCTCTGGCTAGTCTCTGTTGGGCTAGTTCTGGAACAGGACTTTTTAAAGATCTGGGGTGTATCCCATCTTCTCCCAAAACTCAAACCCCAAATCCCTAAACACACTGAGAACCGCCTGCAGGAAGGGGCGAAGCCACCCTGTCACTGCACGCCAACTTGGACCAATGTGCTGTCATCATGTCATTATCCGTCATCATGAGGTCTGGATTTAATGGCTGCTCCTGGTTTCTGCTGTTACTACTGTTTTACCACAGTGTAATCCAGCCACCTCCCCTCTATAGTGGTACCAGCTGCTTCAGCTTCATTTCTGTGTCACACTGCAGTAAGTGCTGAAGAGGTTTCTCAGGTGGTCTGCTGAATAACCGGTCTCCCCACACTAAGCACGTCTGTGCTGAAAGGCTGTGCTGTTCGATGTGAAGCAGTCCCCTTGGTCAATACTTATCATCTGCTAAGCTACCGTGTTCATCTGTAACCGTTTGGGAGAGTTAAGAGAACTGGGAGGTGGAGTAAACATTTGTTGAGTTTCCGGCAGCAACAAAACAAAAGTTTTTTTTCTCTTCTGTCTATTGTTCCCATGCAATGTTTGTGTTAACAATATATTGATGTCTGTGGAGTGTGTACTGTAGACATTAATTTGAGCTTGTAATGTCTTCCTGGTGTGAGCTCTGCAAGGAATCTTCTCAGTTGAGGACAGATGTGATGTAGGCCTAATGAAATTAGAGGAGGAGTGAAATGCTGCCACTCCCCGCGCTTATGTGTCTGCTCCTGTCCCCGTCTCTCGCAGCACCAATGTGGTGATGAACTACTCCGAGATTGAGTCCAAGGTTCGAGAAGCCACCAATGATGACCCCTGGGGGCCTTCCGGACAGCTCATGGGGGAGATCGCCAAGTGAGTGCCATTCGGGAGGGGCGGGGTGCCGCATGGGGCATGCGGATACTGGCCTATTTGTATGCGGATACCACCCTGTTAGCATGCGGATACTGACCTGTTTGTATGCGGATACCACCCTGTTGGTATGCGGATACTGACCTGTTTGTATGCTGATGCTGTGCTGTTTCCTCACAGTGTGGGCTTGCTCACCAGGTTCTTACTGGAGTTATTGATGTGGCATCTGTCTGGCGCTCATGATATATTCTATATTGACATGTATTAATAATTGGGCCTTGATTAAATGGGTTTGTCAATATTTGTTATGTGCCTTTTCATTCAGTTAATTGATCTCCATCAATCACCCTGTTTTTTATGCTACAGTGACATGCTTATTCGGGACTTTGATGGAGAAGGCAGTGTTTGGTACACTGGTTAAGGAGCTCTGCTAGAAACCAGACATTCCGTCAAGTTGGGCTGCCTTTGTTGTATCCCTTAGGCTTGACGTGAGTTTGTGTTTGTGTGTGTGTGTGTGTGTGTGTGTCCTGTCGCTCAGATCCACGTTCATGTACGAGCAGTTCCCTGAGGTGATGAACATGCTGTGGAACCGGATGCTGAAGGACAACAAGAAGAACTGGAGAAGAGTCTACAAGGTCTGTCTGTTTGGGGAACGTCTAGGGAATGTTTAAGGAATGGGGCTTACAACCACAAGGTTGCAGGTTTGATTCCAAAGTAATGTTGCACACTGTACAACACCATTGGGCAATGTGGTTTCCGCTCCAATAATGGATAATAAGAAGTCAAATTTAAGCCATCTTGGACCAAGTAAGTATTTATTGGGTAGCTACAAAATCTTTATGTTGGGGTGTAGAAGGTATTCATGCAGGTACACAAGGAAATAGATTAATGGGGAAAATCCGCAATTTCTTTCCACAGTTGTTACTCACTGTGACTTCAGTGCAGCAAAATTCCTGCTCTCCAGCATACAGGCGATGAATGGACAGTTGATTTATAACTTTCTGCAGCAAGTCATTTTTCTTCTCTCCTCTGCATGAGTCTTCAAAGCATGTGCTGTCCTGCACCATTTCAGCCATCTGTTCTTTTCAACTGTTCACCTTCTGTTTTTTATCAAAATTCTAGTTCTCAAAATTTGTAGGTGAAGCTGATTTGTAATCCCGCTCAATTTGTTCTAGTTTACCTCCCCAGAATGTGCAGAATGCAAACTGGCCACGCTGCCAGCATGATACGATACGATATACTTTATTTGTCCCCATAGGGGAAACTTGTCTTGAACTCTCAGTAGCTGTTTCACAGTAATTACATAATTTCTTTTAATTACAAAAAAAGAAAAATAACAGATTCTGTACAACAATATATCTACACATTCTCATTAAAGCAAAACATCTACACATTCTCTACACACAATACAACTACATAGATACATCTACACAATACATCTGCACATTCACATTGTTTCATACACAATCATTCAGAAAGGTGTAATGGCAGTGAAGACATATTGCACAAACCCATGCGGCCAACAACTCACTTCACCTCTTAGCGTTTAGAAACTTAATTGCCATAGGCAGGAATTAGTGTTTATAGCGGTTTAGTCTACACTGAGGGACCCTGAATCTTTTACCAGAAGGTAAGAGCTGGAATTCTGGGCAAAGGATGTGATTGGGGTCAGACACTATTTTCTGTGCCTGTCTGATGACAGATTCCTCATAGATTGCCTGGAGGGATGGGTGTTCCTTAACCCTCATAATCTTCATAGCAGTCTGCCCCAGCAAGCAATCTGACATTTCATATGTACAGACAAATTACCAAAATATGCTGTTATGCCATATCTGATTATGCTCTCTAAAACAGCATGATAAAAGAGTAGCATAAACTTCTGCTCAACTCCATAAGCCCTGTAACGTAAGTCTGTAACGTAAAAAGTACACCCGCTGTTGTAATCTGGAACAGAGACTTTAAACATGGGTCCTCCAACTGAGTGAGTTATCAGTGTGGACCCCAAGGTATTTATACGATGTTAATAGTATAAATGAAGGTAATTGATGTTAGCCTGTGACTAAAATGAACTGCTTAACGAAATGTGAATTGTTTGAGAGTTGGTTACAGTAGCATGTAGTTGGTTACATAACCTAAAAAAAAGACTTAAAATCAGCTCATATTCCATTTTCAATAATGGGACCCTAATGAAGTAAAGGACGAAATATAAAAAATGAAGTTTAAATCTTATCCTCGCTTCTTGAAACACTTGCTGTCCTGTAATGCCAGTTGTCCTTACAGAAGGAATGAAACCTTTTAGAAAGTAATTAGCAAACACTGCCCATTCGTACAGCCAGCAGGGTTGGCAGGCCGATAGTTTCTGTCCGTAAAGCATTCAAAAGTGACTTTTAAACCATGTGCGTTTGAAAGACGGCTAGGAAAGTGTATCCGTGCTGTCTTCTTTACTGTAGAGGTGTGACACGGTGTGTCAGGTTCCTCACCACGGGTATTGGAGGTATTGCAGTATTGAGTCTTTACCCTTGAGGCCTCCTTTGATTTAGCCCCCTGTGTCTGTAAGAATGGAAGCAGTGTTCGGTCGCGCTCTCTCTTTCCCTCCCGATCTGTGTATGCATCTTTCCCTCTCACTCCCCATCTATCTGTCTACGCATCTGTCTCCTCTCTCTCTCTCTTTCTCTCTCTTCCATCTGTGGAAGGAGAGGGTCGCCCGTCTTCCTCCCATTGGGTGAGAGTGACAGGAAGAGTGAGTTCAGGGTGCAGGGCCAGCGTTTCTGAGCCCTTCCCTCAAGGCTTGTTGAATCACATGTTCAAGATGCTGCTAAGGATAATTACGTGCCGTGTCCTGGGGCTCTATTGCCCTGGCCCTTAACCCTTTAATGGTCGGCTCAACCATTTGATAGGGCACATTGTGACTTTTGCCATTGCTTTTTTCTAGGTGAGACTATTAAAGGGTTAAAGAAAGCGTGCCTCTCTGTGGAAGCCTGCATTAATCAGGGGACCCAGTCATGTCACCGTGTTCTACCGGTTAAAGCAGCGCGGCCATCGGCTTGAGCCAAACGGGGAAGAAATAAAGGGTCGCGGAGTGGACCCTCCCCTTCCTTTAAGCGAACTGGTGTAGAAGGGGGAAGCATGTGTTTGGCGGTCTCTGAAATGAGCCTCTGTGTTTCTGTCCTCCTCCTCCTCTCCTGCAGGCCTTGTTGCTGCTGGCGTACCTCATCAGAAACGGGTCTGAACGGGTCGTCACCAGCGCCAGAGAGCACATCTACGACCTGCGCTCCATGGAAAACTACAGCTTTATCGGTGAGTGCAGAGCAGGGTGACACATGAGAGAGTGGGCCCCCAACCAACCAGAGGGTCGTTCAGGAACTGCATCCTGGAGCAAAGAACGCAGATATCCGGCCAGCTGTATGGATGTGTAATATGTAAGCTATGCATGTCTCTGGATTACAGTGTCTCTCATGCAAATAAATAAGAATAATAATGATGGTTATTAACGAATAAATGGCAGAGCAGAGGTAACTGGGGGGTCCCCCTGGCTGTCAGTCATGTTGCCCCCCCCGAGCCAATTACACCATCACTGTGTCATCTGCCATAACAGCGCTGATTCCCAGGGTGAGACCCCAGAGAATTAATTAGCCAACACCAGAGCTCAACCATGTGCATAGAACTGGAGAGCTGGCTTAACGCGTGCATGCGTGGTATTTGAAGATTCCAGTAAATACTTGAAGAAACATTGAATTGCTGAAGGGCAGGAGTCACCGAAACACAGATCCAGGACATGGTCCGAACAAACCCATGTGTGTTCAGACCGTAGAGAAACAAAGCCACATCTATGTGTGTACATGAAAACACATTGGTATTATGTAATGAGAACACCTCTTTTAATGCTGCGGTGTATCTGCATTTGCTTGTGTGCGTTTTCTGGTACGCTGTTATGGCGAGAGCCCGTTACATGTGTATGAGGTTTGCATATGATTACAAATGCAATAATATCCCCAGGCCTGTTACCTGAAACAATGGCCCCAGTGTTTTCTCACCAAAGGACCTTAACCGCTGCTTGGACCTCACTGGATGGCTTTACCAGCTGCCGCTTACGCCATAGTGCTCTCTTTCTCTCTCTCTCTCTCTCTCTCTCTCTCAATCTCTCTCTCACGCTGCGCTAGCCAAAAGCCACAGCGTCCTACAAACATGCTGAGATGAGGTTTTTTCTTAAAACGCTTCATGCCACAGCACTTTTTGTAAAGAAATGTAATCTTAAACAAAGCCTTAATCTGCCAGTGCAAATGGGTTGAAGGTGGATTGGGGTGGCATTTACAATGCCAGTCTTCTGTCATCAGTGAGGATGGGCGGCAGTTATGATTTTTATCATTTTTGTTTTCAGATTTTTATCCCATTTTTATCCCAATTTGGTAGCCAATTAGACCCACTATTTCTATGTCAATCCCCCCCCTAGTAATGTGAGTTCGCTGCCGTAGTCCTGTAACCGGTAGCGACACGCGACCTGACGCCTCTTCCGAGACGGCACTCGCCCAAGTATCAACCGTAACCCGGTATACTGCAGGGCCACTCTTATGCGCAGCGAACGTCATGTCGGCTTCCCTCCCCCCTCCCTGGGGCGGACAGCCAATCGCCGCCCCCGGTGGCGCTCCCGGCCAGAGCCGACTCTGGCGAGACGGGGAATTGAACCCCGGTCTCCGTGGCCAGCGTCGGACGTTGTAACCACTGGGCCACGCGGGCAGTTATGATTTTTGAGAAGAATGGATGTTTAACTGCGGCTCAGGAAAAGGATGTATTGGATGGAGCTGATCTGTGAAATAGCCTGTACTGGCCTGCCTGGCCTGCCTGTATTTGTGGGTGTGGGTGTGTGTGTGTGTGTGGAGGCGTGGGAATGGCTGTGGGTGTTGGGGGTGGAGGCATGGGCATGTGCAGGTATGGATGTGTGGGTGTGGAGGCATGGATGTGTTGGGATGATGCTCACAGCAGGTCCTCCTCTGTAGATGAAAATGGAAAGGACCAGGGCATCAACGTGCGTCAGAAGGTGAAGGAGATGGTGGAGTTTGTACAGGACGACGACCGGCTTCGAGATGAGAGGAAGAAGGCCAAGAAGAACAAAGACAAATACATCGGGGTGTCCTCGGACACCATGGGGACGTTCACACACAGTGAGTGCCTCTATGATTGGACAAATGCATTGGGTGTCCTGGTATACATTCTGGGCATTCAGCACTGATTGGACAAAAGTCAGGGGGACGACCTATAGCACAGGGGCATTCACACACAGCGACTCTCACTCTGATTGGATAAATACATGGGGTGTCCTTGTATATAGAACAAAGTTGCTCACACAGTGAGTGTCACTGGTTGTAGATTGCGGTGTAGGAGTAGGGGAAGAATGATAGAAGAGGTTGTGAGTGCCAATGGGTTTTGCCACCTGTAGCTGCCTGTTGCCCATCATAAGATGGCTGCTTGCATTAAGGCTTGTTTTGCTTGAGTCGCATTAGGTGAAGTCTAATCTAGTGGAACACTAATCAAACAGTTGCTGGGACTCCTCAGTGAGAGTTTTGGGGCTTGCACATGGATTTGGCCACTGTAGTAGCAAAGTAGGAGCAATGTCTTTTTAATTACTTTTTAACCCCATTTTTCTTCAGTCACTGTAATTTGCCAAACGCAATTGTAGGCCTGTCCCATCATTGTGACATCCTACACGCCGATTTGGAAGCAAACGAGTCGTCTGAGACGAGCGCGGCCTGCCATCGCTTCATTGCACTCAGGACCTGCACCAGAGGACTGTGCAACTGGGCCCCAACCAGAGGAGTCACTGTTGAGCGATGAGGCGAGGATTCCCTGTTGACTTGAACCCTCCCTCCCTGGGTGAGGTTATGGACTATTGTGCATTGCCCCACAAGGCTCCCAGGCACAGTCAGCACTGGCACGGTGAGAATTAGGTCTGGACCGGACCGTACAGGACATCGCAGCCCTCAGAGCTAGGTCCTTTAACCAGGAGCCCCCCAGTGGGAGAATTTCTGGTAGATCGACATCAGGGCATTTTTTGAGGCAGTGAGGGTCTTTGAGAAAGGAGATGAGGCTCCAGAGAAGAGCCTTGTTTGGGTGGATCCAGACGCAGCAATCCAGTAATCTGTAAGCAGGCTCAGATCCCCCACCCCCCACCGGCTGTGTCCCACGGGCGCAAACCGAAATCACAGCGTTTCCAGCCCTGCCACAGCAGCAGCACTCCAGAGACGCTGCTCCCTCTGAAGGCTCTGATGGTTTTCCACACGGCGCTCCCCAAATCCCCCTGGTTTCTTCTCTTTTCCCCGGCTGGTTTCCACACTCCAAGATGGCTGATCTTTTGATTAGGCTTGTTTTGATTCCCAGGCTAAAGCTTTTTATTCTTGCTGCTCGACAGCATATGTGGGATTTGCAATGTTCATCCCCTCCCCCCGCCCCAGAGAAAGCTGTATTTCTTCTTTCTTTCTTTTTTGTAGGAGAATATATTTTTTTGAATTGGGTGCTTTCAGATCTGAGATTCATGTGTCTCATCAAGGGGGTCCCCTGACATTTCATTAATGTTACACAACATGTGAACATTTTTCCCCAAACATTTTTTTACAGCGTGCATCACTCCTCTCTCTTCCTTCAAGGAATGTCGATGATCAGACGGGGAAAAGAGAGATAATGTCTTTGATTTCTGTGCTGTGATTTTTCACTTAATTACTTCTGGTTTAACGCTTAGCGATACAGCAAACCTTGAAGCAGTGTCGTGCGATGGAAATGACAGAGCATATTGCATACTGCTTACGTTTTGAACACGTTTGCGCTGGAGAAAGGCTCTTGAAAACCCAAACTGAACCGGCTCCCCTCATCTGACGGTGTTTCACATTTTTTTATTTCTTCATCTTGCAACCCGACGGCCAGCCAAATAAACGTATGAATGAATGAATTGATCATTGATTCAAGAACACTAAAATTGAGATGTAGGATAGTGTGTGAAGTCTTTTGCATAAATGCTTAGTTTAAGGCGAACATTTTGATGTTCCCAAAATTGAATGTTATGGGTGCGGTATCTATTGAAATGTTGTAATGTTGAAAATGATAGTTGTTGGTGCCTCCTAGTGACCTATGATCACAGTTTTGAGCCTCGGCTGTGTTGTTAGGTGACTGTGACTGGGGGGCATTTTGATCAACCGAGGTTCCGCAGCATTACAAGTTTAGCACCAGGCACCCTCAGACTACCCGTTACTGTTTGTGAGAGATGTGCTTCTCCTCCGATCAAGTTCTCTTGTAGTACTGTGTATGGCCTGTAGGGAAGTAGTCACTGTCTCGTGGGTGTGTGGATCAGGTAAGGGTAAGCGCATTGGCTAGAGTGCCACAGGTTTCTCCAGAGACTCAATTGGCAAAGGTTCCCAAAGATGGATCCAAAAGTTCGACAAGTTTTATAGTCCCGGTGATAACTGTCTATGTATGCGTAGTGGTAGGAGGAAACACTTATAGGCCGAGGGCATGTTTTACCATGTTTTTCCTCAGCGGGGGAGCGATCGGAGCACTTCGACTCGGAGTCCAAGGGGAAGTGGGAAGAAGACTGGGACAGGAGTAAGGGCACATTCCCCTTCAGCGAGAAGCTGGGCGAGATCAGCGACAAGATCGGCAGCACCATCGACGACACCATCAACAGGTTCCGCAAGAAGGAGCGCGACGACTCGCCCGACCGGTGCAGGTAGGGAGGCCCCGCCCCGCCGCTCACCCACACAGCAGGCCCGCTCCCGCATTCTGCTCTGTAAACACTCACGTTGGAGAGAGTCCAGATCGCGCCTGCATGTTCTGCGTCTGTGCAAATCGTGCAAATCCCTGCGTGCGCTCCTTCACCCTTCTCCCCTGCACAGTCAGCGTTGACACATCCGACAGTGCAGTTGGGCTTAGGGTCGAGGGGCCGTGAGGATTGAAAGTTTGAAAAGCAGGATGGGACAGTGGTGGTAGAGAGCAGCTTTCACAAAGCTTTCGTCTGGACTGCTCCTCTACGATTCATTTTTTACTAATGCAGATGCAGAACATGTGAGTCATTGTGTAGTGGATGTAATAGTCAGCAGAGGAAATCAAGTGTGTGAATGTGTCCGTAGTCTAGCTGCAGGCTAGAGGCCACACCTTTCGGAACAGCCATTTCTCAGGTCTGCCATTCATCCCCGGGGTGTCCATCTTTTGATTCTCTCTTCTGCCTCCAGCGACAACGAGGAGGACCGGGACCGTGTCTCCCGGAACGGTCGACCTGGGAAGTCGTCGGAGTTCAAGGACGAGGAGGAGACCGTGACCACCAAGAGCATCCACATCACGCACGCGACAGAGACCACCACCACCACGCGCAAACGGGGCGGTGTCCCCTCCAAGACCGTGGACCTGGGGGCCGCCGCCCACTACACGGGGGAGAAGAGCAGTCCTGACAGCGCAACGGTGGGGTTGGGGTCAGGGTCGGGGTCAGGGTCAGGGTCGGGCGCATGCACAAGTGTCCGCATGCACAAGAACAGTGTGCACGTGGCAGCTTATGAAAAGTGTCATATTCCAGCATGGCAAAGAGATGTGTAGGATGCATTTCCCCTTCCACTAAAGGTCTGAAGGAAAAAACACTCATCTCCCTCTGTACTGCTTAGCACAGCCTACACTGGGACCCGTTTTTGGAATGAGCCTTTTCACGATGCGTACACAAATCACTGATGATCAAACAAGACCAGATGGATGAGTCGTCCCTGGAAACGGGGTGGTCGATTGGCCTTCATGAGGCCCGCCTTGATAATTAAGTAGTCTGGAGGGTGAAGCAAATAGAGAAAATAAACTTTCCAGAACCCTCCGCGCCTGCTGTAACGGCGCTCATCACGGAACACAGCAGGGCTCTGCAAGCGCTGATGGTAGTTACCGCGTGTGAGTCGCATTCGCTGTGTTGTCAAGTGGAGAGCATCTGTTAGGACGTGGCCATGTGATTCATAAAGGGCCCTCTCTTTGCCGGGTCACTGAGCCTTCCAGCTCACCACATTCCAAATGAAGAGTCATAAACGGCACCAAAAATCCTTTTTCATTGATTTAATTTGGCCGAAACTTTGAATAAATGAAACTGTTCTGGCTGTCTGCTTCATCAATGTGCATGGCTGATGGCCTTTATTATGGAGCTTACATTTTGCACATTGTCAGTTTATATATCCACAATATATTATATATAATAATATAATTATATATTCTTAAGCAATTCAGGTGCCTTAAGAGTACAACTACAGTACCCCACCAAGGATTAAAACTTGCAACCCTCTGATTACATGTCAAGTACCCTGTACACTACCCCACACTCACACTTTTGGTATGGGAAAATTGACAACAGGGTTGGTTGTTATATCATATATATAAATCAAGTTTCTCCGATAGCTGTTTCCCAGGCTTGTAATGTCCTCTGGTGGTGGCCAGAATAACTGCAACATTCTTCACATTGAAGGCTTCCTGGTTCTAATAGCTTCATTTCCTCTTTCTCTCTCCCCCCCCTTCCTTTGTCCCGCGGGTCCAGGCGACGGGTGCGGGGGTCAGCCAGACGTCCAGTAGTGGCCTTGCGGACCTGTTGATGGTGGACTCTGGATCCGTTCCGGCGGCACCAGCAGGTGAGGTTCTGGGTTTCACTGGCCGGCTCATACTGTATTACACCCATTTGGGGTAATGTGTCATTATTCAAAGTTATTGACAAAGGGCTGTCGCTGAATCAGAGCTTTGATGGCCCTGCATGGGGAAACAGTGGTCAAGATCTCGAGGCCTGCAGGTGGTTTCAATACTTCGGGTGAAAAATGAATCCCTTCGGTTTGATTGAAGTTACAAAGGGAAGCTCCTTGAAGTTTTAACAGTCCCTCACCTTTCACGTGACAATTTGCCTGGGCGTGGTTTTCAACTCTTCTGCGCCAGCCAAATGGCTGCCTATATCTTTTACTTTACTTGGCTTGGTAATTAGGGTTTTAAAAAATGAAAGTCATCATGGCATGGTTGTTGTATTTAAAGTATCAAGGTGTTTAAAGTCGTGTTTTTGTGTCATGGATTGAAGAGGGTGGCACAATTCACCAGGAACTCTACCGAACGCCCCTGAGCTGCAAGCGAGTCCACAGTTGCACGTTTTTTAAAACTCAGAAGAAGAGGGCCTCCCGCGTGGCCCAGTGGTTACAACGTCCGGCGCTGGCCACGGAGACCATCAATTCCCCGTCTTGCCAGTCGGCTGTGGCCGGGAGCGCCACCGGGGGCGGCGATTGGCTGTCTGCCCCAGGGAGGGAAGCCGACATGAGATTTGCTGCGCATAAGAGTGGCCCTGCAGTATACCGGGTTATGGTTGATACTTGGGCGAGTGCCGTCTCGGAAGAGGCGTCAGGTCGCGTGTCGCTACCGGTTGCAGGACTACGGCAGCGAACTCACATTACTAGGGGGGATTGACTTAAATAGGGGGTCTAATTGGCTACCAAAATGGGAGAAAAATCGGAAAAAAAGAAAAAAAAACTCAGAAGAAGAACATATTGTATTTGCAGGTCTGTTTCGTCGCTGAAATGTTCGGGAGAACGATGACAAGAGCACTCTCCGCAAAAGCCTGCAACAGCCAGCCTTGCCCCCACACTTTAAAAACTGATAATGAGCAATTTCACCAGGCCTCTTCCCTCCCGAGGTTGCTTGTATAAGTAACTTCATCACTGTAGAAAGTTTGACAATCCTCATGCGGTTGTGGTTATCGGGGGGGGGGAACGGGCTAAGTGCACCAGATGGAGCATATTTATGCACAGGGCCAGATGTTGGAGTGGTCTCCTGTGGAAGCGCAGTGCAAGAGCTGCTCATCAGACCCCACCTCCGCCAGCCAAACAGCTGGCTTACGTGTGTGTGTGGCTGAGATTGTAGTATCCCCACGGTTAAAGGAAGCTGATGGCAGGATCCATCATTTGCCTTGCCATTGGCTGCTGTAGATGAGGTGACTCGTGGATTGTCTCCCCAGGTGTAAGCTCAGACCTGATCGCTGGATTCGCTGACTTCTCCTCTCTGGCTGCCTCTGCCAGTTTCCCCTCCGCAGGCGGTAAGAGTCTTCCGGCCCGCTGCCATACACCTCTCCCACATACGCTCGTTTATCAAACCTCCATTGCCAGACCTTTCCCCAAACACACAGCCGCTTCGCACCAAACAAACGAGGTGCAAGAGCTTTCGCATGCCTAACGCGTGACTGTGGACTGAGGGAGAATATAACGGTCGCACCGTCTGACCGGGCCTCGCGATCAGAGAGCATCGCGACAGAGGGTTTCCCGTGTGTACACGGAACGCCTTGCGGGGGGAAAAAGTCCTTAAATATTGATGAGGGAGGGGAGCGGTGCAGATGGGGATGCTCTCCGCTGAGGGTAACGAGGACGGACACATTTCAGTTCCCGTTAGGCACGATTCGCCTCCCCTCATCCTGCGAGCAGCGCAGAGCGCAGAGAGGGGCCAGATGCCAGCAGGGTAATCTGCTAAATCTGCATGTGAATTTGGAGCAACTCCAGTACTGACTTGTTGCTCTGTGTGTTACTTGGTACGTAAGATTGCCCAGTTTTTTTAATACATGTGTGCGTATTCACGTACGCACACACACACACACACACACACACACAATTTTCATTGTTTGTGGTGGTCGCCCAAAGTGAGTTCAGGAAAAGATCCCATCGTTTTCATCGATCTCTGCACTCAAAGCTGCTTTTGCCCTCACGTCGACGCTCAAGAACTCGAGCAGAGGCAGGAGTCGAAGCTGGGTGTGCGTGTTTTCCATATAAAATAATAGAGGCAGCTGCTCGTGCTGGCAGCTTGGGCTCATGTGTGCGGCCGGCTTTAGAATGTGACAAACAGGCCCCGTAGTCACGATCTTACAGGGGTGTCCAGTGTGGAACAGGACAAAGAGCCTTATCATCGCCCTCGGTTGGTGTCTTCCTTACCCCTGCTCCTATGCCCCCTTCTCTCTCCAGGGTCGGTGCCCAGTGGGAACGGTGAATTTGGGGACTGGAACGCGTTCCCCGCCGGTCAGCCGGCCGCCTCCTCATCCCAGCCCCTAGGCGGCGCTGCGACGGACCTCTTCACCAACATCCATAGCCCGCCCGCCCAGGTGTCCTCCCCACCCTCTGCTGACCTCTTTGACCTGATGGGCTCCTCCCAGCCCACGCTCAGCGCCTCCCAAAGCCTCAACTTCTCCATGTGTAGCACACAGACCATAAGCAGCAGCACCGGCCTGCCCATGTCAAGATCTCAGGTATGGCGGGAAGATCTTGCACATTCCTTAGATAATTGGACCATGGATTCTATAGACTAACGATGGTCGGCTCCTGCATTCCTTCCATCCTCCCTGCTTCTTAATGACAGGTGCCAGAGTTTCTGGTGCTATGTTACAGTACAGAACATTGCCACAGTGTTGTACTTGGTAATGCCTGTTCATGAATATTCATAAGATGTAGATTGTAAGGTTTTGGGAGACAGAGCGTTCAGTGTTCAGTGTACAGAGCTAATTATCAGATGAGTGCGCTCTTTTCCGAATGTATCCACCCTCTTCCAGCCTTTGCAGAACTTTGGGGGACCCATGTCTAATGTAGGGGCCCCTTTGTTGATACAGCAGATGGGGGTCCAGAAGCCTGGTGGAAAGGTGTCGCTTCCGGCCACGTGGTCCGACCCCAGCGTCAACATCAGCCTTGATTTCCTGTCCCCAGGGATGCAGCCGCCGAAGGCCTCCCAGCCCACCCTCAACACCATGATACAGCAGCAAGGTGAGGGCCCTGCTGTTCATCACTGCTGTCACTCATCACCCGCACCGCTGTCACTCATCATCCGCACCGCTGTCACTCATCATCCGCACCGCTGTCACTCATCACCCGCACCGCTGTCACAAAAATCACTTATCTAAGACTTATTTTAACTAAGACTTCTAGAAATTAATTGATACTCTTAATCTTAATGTCTTCTCACTGAGCAGATTCCCCAAAACATTCTGTACACTAACCATTTTCAGGATGCATGTGATTAGTAATACGTCTGTCTTTGTAGTGCAACAGGTGTTAAAGTGAAGTCTTCTCTTTTTCTCGCACCCTCCTCATCTCCTGAACCCCTTTCCGGGGCTAAAGATGATGTGGGCTGTGTCTGAAATGCTGTGCTCTGAGGGCTACCCTCACGCCGACCTCCCGGTCACCCTCCTGTTACCTGACTTATTTTAACTAAGACGCTGCAATCTTAATCTTCTCAAACGCAAAACATTCTGCTGCCAGCTCCCCCTCCCCACTCCGGCCCCTTTCCGGATGATGTGGGCTGTGTCTGAAATGTCCCTACCCTCACGCAGGAAGCCTCACCTGGCCCTTGCTCCGGGGCCTTTCACATCCAGTTAAAGCCATCTGGAATCGTCTCTCGTCTGATCTCCTTTAACAAGAGGAGGCCTGCGCTGTGTTTGTGCGAGCACGCAATATTTCCCCAGTGATTCGCGCACACACACTTGTTCCTCTGATGTCATTTCTTCTCGCGTGCAGTATTCCCTTCTGGAAGCACTCGACTGAAAAGCACAGTTGGCACGCTGGTTTTTGAAGCCGAATTCTTCACGAATGTTCGGGCGTATCTGCGGGACAGGACACACTGTGAATCCACGCATTGGTACCAGACCAGAACTAAGCAGGTCCATTTGCTTACATGGCTATTTTACTTCTGGTCTGGCACCAATAAGTGGATACAGTCCCAGTCTGCCTTAACCCTATTTTAACAGCGCTTCCTGTACCTTACCCCTGTGCCTCTCATTCCTCCAGGTGTCCAGCCGCCCTTGAACATGGTCACCCAGAGCTTTGTTGGCCTGAACCTCAACACACAGCCCACGCCGGCACCCGTCAGACCGCCCGCCAACCCCATGATGGCAGGAACGGGAGCAGCCATCGGCATGCCGTCCGCCATGGCGACGGGTACCATGGGAATGACCACCATGGGCATGGTGCCTCCAGGGGGAGGGCCGCTCAGTCAGGGAATTCTGGGGATGAACTTGAGCATGGGCATGCAGCCTGTGGGCATGGGCTTACCCGGCTCCATGGGTATGGGCCTGCCGGTGATGGGCATGGGGCAGGGCATGACCCCCGCCATGATGCATCCCAAACAAGATGCCTTCGCCAATTTCGGAAACTTTGGCAAATAACGAACGAAGAGCGAGCAGTGAGAGAGGCGCTGTTGAAAGGAGCAAGTTAGAAGTCATAGCCATGAAGGAATCTAAGAGCTGCACACGGACTACTTGAAAAGAACACAAAAAAAAAACAGTGAATGCCGTCACCCTTCGGTCCTTTTATATTATATTAATGTATGTATGTGTATGTATGTACAGACATGCGTACATATTTATTTTCTTCTGTCGAGGGGAGGGGAGGAGGGTGGGTGGGGGTGGGGTGCGGGCAGATTTTGTGTGCAAGTGGCAGGAACTGAGTGTGAACAAATATATTTAAGAAAAATGTTCTGCTGTTCCTCCCCTGCGTGAGTGGGATTTGCAGTCATCACTTTGAAGAGAGAGAGAGATATCAATTAAAAAGAAAAAAATCACTTTTTTGTTCCCCCTTTCACATCCCGTCTCCCCCACTGATTTGAACCTATCAGATGTAACCCTGGAAATGACCTCGCATCTTTCATATTTCAAGCTGTGACTCAAAGAATCATGATGGTCTACCTTGTAAATATCTTTTGATGTGCAAGAAATAAATTATTGGGTTATTAAATATGTTTTTGGACTGTGCAACCTGGAGAGGAGGCAAAGAATGACAAAAGAGCTTTTGGTTTACTTAATTTATCTTGGTTTACTTCCTTGGAGAGCTGAACATATTGACATGCCATGTCAAAGCAGAGTATACTTTATACTTTCCACTGGAGCTGTTCTCTGTAGTGGTGTTATTATTATATTGTTTAATAAAAAAATAAATATAAATAAGCGAGCGATGAAATGGGAAGCTGAAAGGTGGTTTTAACCATCGGTGACAATTCGGGTGGCTTTTAGTTTTTTAAAGACAATGCAATCAGAGGGTTGCATCCAGCTGCGGTTGTCTTCGAGAGTGGGTCTTTCCTCTCGGTTCAACCTGGGGGCACCTGCCTGTTTGGGAAACCACTTGCCTTGTGCCTTCATGAAAACAGTCTTAACTGCAGTTAGTCAATGGAACAATTCAGTATTAGTCGCATACCAGGGACACAGGGTAATGGTATGTGGTGGTAGAGACCAGATGGAAGATCGTGTTGAAGAAGACTGATGTGTGGAACTGGGAGCGTGACAGGCAGCAGGGGCACGCGATTGTTGAGCGCAACCTGGACAAGGAAGGGTACCCAAGTGGCCCCAAAGGGGTGTGTATGTCTCAGGCTACATGCCCTATAGGCACTCCTCAGCTGCACTGTGTGCACAGATGAGCACGCAGAACTCTTCCGTCGATGTCTGAAGCATCACCCGTTTAAAAAATGGCCAAATCTTTATTTTATTAGTAGTTTTATATGATCATTCCGTTGAGGCTAGGTTCATGTTTTTTTCAAATGCTTAATCTTTGACTGTAACGAAGATCCAAGTGTACCGAATAGGACTGGGAACATTACTAAAAACAAAAAAGGCCTCTTTCCTAAAATGTACATTAATCATTCATCTTTGCGGTCTTAAGTATGTTTTGATTGTACTTAAAATTTGATGTATTACCTTTAACACTTCATTAAAACACGTTTTCAGCTTATTTCAGATGCGTTGCTGCTGGGAATGGGCCTGGATATTTTACAAGATCGTATAGTTTTGGATTGGAGCAGCTGGGTTTAATTTCAACAATGACTGCCCAATCTGTTTTTTTCTGTGTTCTAATTTGAGTTCAAATTAAGCCCATTTTGGCTAATGTGAAAGGGGGAGTAAGACGACGCAATTCAAGCAGTTGTAGCAATAAATGCTCCTATTTTATATATATTTTTAAAACAATTTAATCTAAGACCCAACCTCCCTTGACCAGCTTGCTGATTATATTCTGCCCTTTTAACCCAAATACCCATAAGCCTTCACTACAGGAGCTGTGGCCTTTTGGGGGAAGGGGGAAGCAAGCATTTCAGTCATTGTCCCGTTTGTGTCTCCTATCCACTTGCAGTGCACTCTATTTTGTTAAGCAGTTGGGGGTTTGTTGCAGCCAAAATTATCAGCCGTACTTATTAATTTTGTTACATATGTAGTTGTTGGTTGTTTTCTATTATTACTGAACACAGTAACATGACACACACAAGTTCATCGTTGGCCATGTGTCTATTATAGGTAGTGTACCAGTCTAGTCTGGTCTCTGGAGACCTGATAAAATGCAGTTTACTTTGAACTCATTTAGCAGAGAGATTTGACTTAAGGTGTTCTCTCTGAGAGGGAAGTAACTGTGCTGAATGCATGTGTGTTTGCATGCAGTTGGTGTAGTGGAAACATACTGTAGCTAATCTTCAGAGCTGCTTTGGTCATTTAGAATGGGGGAGCGTGACCGAGGTGCAGTCTGTTCTCCTGGGTTATAATGATGCAGGAGTGAAGGCCTGGAGGGGAACACGCTCGAGACCTGATACAGGTGCCGCAAGCGCCATGTCAAGAAGGGCAGGCTGCTGAGTGTCGGCAAGGTTTGTGCCAAATGGACAACTTGGAAGACTGAGGTGAGGTGGGGGGGGGGACTGATTTTAATTCAATTTAAATAATTTAATAGCTGAACATCTGGGGGATGAACTGTGAAATCGACTCCTCTGTGGATTTCACCACTTGAGGTGGAGAATTGGTATCAGTGTCACCTGTATCCCTCCATATCTGGGAATAGGTATCTGTGATTTTTGTGCCCCCTGGTTATTAAAGGCAGTAATGGGTCAAGAAGATGACAGTTTGAGAATTGGGCTTACAGTCCCCTCTGCCATTGGAGCAAGTGCCCATGTCCCCCTTCCCGTCTCTAGGAATAAGCCCGTGGCTCTATGCTGCAGTACCCCAGACCGATGCGGTGCGCTTCTGAATGAGAGCTGATAAAACAGTCTTCCTGTTTCACAGAAGGCAGAACAATGGTTCCCATGAGACACACAGGGCTTAAGTCCCTTTGTGTTGGCACAGCTTGGCTGCTGCGTCTACTGCTTATCATGCAGGTCTGTGGAAGTAACGCGCGTTTCTGCGGCTTCAAAGGGAGACGTTCCGGGCCCCTCTGTGTCGTCAGCCCACCTCGCTGTGCCACGTTCAGCGATTGATGTGATGTTGCCATTCCCTTGGAATCGTGATTGACAGGGAGTCCGGATGGAGGGCTGCCGTTTTATCACTCCAAACAGTGCCAAAAGACCTGGGAGGAATCTGCTGGTGATGTCACTCCCAACACACACCACCTGGACTGCCAGACCCGTCTGTTTTATCCATTAGGTCAGGTGGATAAGCCAAAGGATGTACATGGTTGTATACCGTGTAATGCGTTTTCAGTCTCTCGCAAGACCAACTCGGCAACCAGTTTTTGATCACACTTGTAAGTGCACTGTTAGACAAGAATGGTGCCCTCTAGCTATGCACCAGAGCAGGGAGCTGCCAGTCAGCCGGGTAAGTGCATGTTAAAGTGCTGTCAGGGCTCTTAAGAAATTGTCAGGAAGGCCTCACAAACTGGGTGACATAGAATTTAAATCCATTAACAGTCAGTTGTAATGCAGCAAGAGGTTTCATATTTGTGGTGTTCATTTCATTCGCTTTATTCTGGAATTCAAGCAGAATTAAGTTCAGAATGCAAATGAGGATACTTTATTAGGATTGGAAAAGTTTGAAAAATATCATTTTTACAATGATAGGTTCAACTTACCAATATGATGCAAAATCTGGTAATGGTTCATGTTTGGTTTAATATATCTGTACTTCATTAATCTCAAAATGTGTTTGTGTTGACTTTTTAAATCATCTCATGCTTCCTGTGGATAAATATATACACATTTTGTTTTCTTAAATAACCCGAAGTGCACTAAATATTTTAATTCTGCTCAAACTTGCTGCCTGTTTTGCTGGGACTGGAACAGAATGATGTGAAAGTACAGAACAGTCAAACAGAACTCTACCTTCCCCTGGCTTTCAGAACTCCACTAGACATAGTTAGCACTGTGTTTAGGAGTAATGCATGTGCTAAAATGTGATTCACATTCAGGGATGTCAAAAACAATAGTGACAGCTGATTGTCACGTAAAATGGAAAGGAAAAAAGTTAAATAATTCATGTTGCATTTCATGAAATGCTTTTAGACCATGTAAGCCATCTGTCATGATAGACAAGAAAATGAGATTAAAATGTCATTCATCCAAATGGCATTTTTCTTTCTTTGTTTAGATTTTTAAACCATCCGTGTTGACCTGAATATGAATCTGAGTAATGGCTCTTTGTAGCATTCCATTCAAAGGAGAAACCATGTCATCTTGCATAAATAAGCTTAAATATTACTGGTTTATTCTGTAAAGTCAGTGTGCCATTGTTTTTAAGGAACTTCTCTTGTAACAAGAGGGTTACAGGATCAATTCTTCAGTGAGGCACTGCCATTGTGACCTTGGGCAAGGTGCTTGACCAGAATTTCTTCTAAAACTATCAAGCAGTATAAATAAATATGATAAATGTAATGCTAGAAGTCACCCAGAAAAAAAAGCAATAAAAAGTACTAAAAAGAGTTTTCCATAAACAGTTTGCTTAAAAAAATAAAAAACCTTTGAGCAACATAAATAAAACATAAATGTGGCTCAGTAGGTAGAGCATGGCGCTGACAATGCTTAGGTTGTGGTTTCGCTTTATATTGGGACCACATATACTGAAAAATGTATGCATTCATTACTGTAAGTCACTTTGCATAAAAGCGTTTGCTAAATGGAATAGATTATAAATATAAAGAAGGGTTAGTGGAAATATTACTTTTTATCTATATTAAGTATATTTACTTTGCACTGTTGTTCGATGCCTCCAATAAGAACTGTAAAAGAGCATTATAAATTAATTATGCAAGTTGCAACTCTATTTCTGCATTGATTAAATTATAACGTTAATATACTGAATTGAAATAAATGTCCTTTTGCTTGCCATTCAATCTTTTATCTTGGCCTAACCCAGTAAGAATGAGTCAAATACGCCACCTAGTGGGTGGACGTATTCTTGTATCCTTAACACCACACAGATCCCAAATCTTGTGATCAGTATACATTCAGCAGTGTACATTCATCTGAGCAGCAGAAACAAACCAAACGGAACATTGGGTCTTTAAAAATAATGGCAATGAGATGCGCCAGTAAATGATGCTGTAAATTACAGTACTCATAATCAACTTCACTGTACTTATTTTAACATGATAGATTGCAGAGTTGACCTGTAAATCTAAACGTAATTGCAGTCAGTGCATTCCTCTGTACATTTTTTATCTATATCTACATATTCTTTTTGGATTTTTCTTTTTCTTTTTTTAAATCCCCAAAACATTCTTAGAGGATTCTTGTCTTGAGCAACTTTCACAGCTTGCATGTCTATTCCTTAATAAAATAAGCCATCAGTTTAGCTGTGTATTTATTGAATTTAGTTAAAATACTGGCCCACCCAAGATTTGATCATACTACCTTCTCATTAAAAATTCAGAATTTACGAAGTACTAGGCCTAATGTACTTAGTTGGTGCTACCTACAGACACTTGTAAGTCCATACAATAATACCCGTGTTGTAATAAAATAAGTCAAAATGTTACGTGTTTTGGGGTTGTTAACGGTCAGTGTCAGTAGCGAGACTCCTGTTACACGATTTGTCTGGTCATGTTGCGTGCGTTTTTAGCTAGCAGTGGGCGAACTGAGTTTACGCTGTAGCCTATATGAGGCTATTGTTACATCTATCACGTGATTGTAGACATTATTTATTTGATAACAAAGCATCTCGGGCCAAAATTTGAATTCTGGAAGTTCGGTGACCGTTGTATCGTTTACAAGTCAACTGAGCGCAGATACCAGTGTCTGACACAATGGCAGCAACAATGGACAATGATACACAGTGCGGGCAGTTTACAACTAAATCCGAGAAAGACGAGCAAAATGAAAACGGAGAGGGGCTTGACTCCAGGCCAAGAAACAATTTCAATTTCATCAATTTCAATAATGTTACAGGACCCTCAATGGCAGGCGATCACATCAGCGATGCACAAAAGCAACTGAATGAGATGAGCGGGAAAACCTGGGAGGATTTTCAGTTTATGTTCACAGCCGATAGGTCTGTTGAACAGAAAACAATCGGGATTGAGATGGGATTTGGCGATGGAAAGATGGTAACGGTTCAAGATCGGCAAATTCCTGCTATAACGGAATCCTCCGATAATCTCGCCAGGTCTGGAGTATCGAAAGGAGTACCAATAAACCCTTTGCTTGAGGTACAATTAAAAGTCTCCCAAATGTTTCCGTTTAAAGATGGCCTGTTTAACGTTAGGCCTCAAACCACCCAACCGACAGTCCACACTGTAAACGCACCGACCAGAACCTCAAATAACAGGTTTATGATTACAGCAAGCGCTGACCACTCATCATTTTTAAAACCATCGTTTGAACCCCGTGTCATCGTAAACACAGCCGGTTTGAATCTCACAGTCCCACCCTCCGAAACAGGTAACGTTATCTAACCAGTTGGTATAACATTAATGAAATTTGTACTAGGCTAACGTTAAGGTAGTTCGCGTCACGGTACTATAGCTAGGCTACATAGATTAGGCTAAATTAACGTTTGATTAACGTCTATGTTTGCTCTGTCAAAATCAGTCAGAAGACTAATTTACCTAACATCTAAGCTAATTTATAACTTTAGCTGCTAGCTATTCTAGAAATAAAATCATGCAAATTAGCTAGCTAAATTACCTAGCTATAGCCTATAGGTCAAGCTTGATTTAAATAGTGACATGAAGTTATCTAAATGACCGCTTTCGTAATACTAAAAGCTTTTGTCTCTCACAAGGGGATTTCCAAATACCTCACAGTAAGAACAGCAGTGGCTACATCAAGAGACCGATGAACGCGTTCATGGTGTGGTCAAGAATTCACCGCACGGCAATGTCCAAGGCCAACATGGATGCCACCAACGCGGACATCAGCGTGCAGCTGGGAATAGAATGGAGTAAGCTGTCGGAGGAGCAAAAGAGACCTTACTACGAGGAAGCATACAGACTCAAACACAAGCACAGCCAGGAGTTCCCCGGTAAAGCACCACAGGCAGGCTGACACGATATTCATACGGCCCATACATCATTCTAGCTAGTTTCTCCAGGATTTGTTCAAGCCACACTGTCGACCCCCTATGTACATCCACTCTTTTACTTAAATTCAGGGGCTGTGTGGCTGAACAGTCAATACATTGGAACTTTGTCAAAATTAATTTGTATTTAATCAAACACATAGCGACCCCTGTCACTTCTTATGCCCAACTAGCAACTAAATCAGGTTAACCCTGTATGAATATTCATTGCAGCTGTATACTGTGGATTCAGTAATGTGTTATTTGGCATGGAATAGAGTACACTTGACCACTAGTTAAGCAACTATACTGTTTGATTATCTTTTGTTCTGGCTTTTTGGGTATGTTTTGACTGGTTTTTTTGGTCTTCTGGAAATGTTTAAAGACTGGGTTTACCAGCCAAAACCTGGGAAGAGAAAATGTTATGGCGCTGGTGTGATGGGCTCCACAGCACCCAGCTCCTCCCAGACCCCTGCCACTCCCTCTATAATGGGCAACAGCAGGCCAGTATCTTACCCCATGGTCAACCCTACCACTTCGCTCAACAAGAACTACTCAACAACACACATTGTGACTGCAGGTAAAATGCCATGTGCACACACACTGTCAACAGCTTTACATGTCTTCCGCACTATTAATATACACACTGCATTCTGACCACCACAAGTGAGCAGACTTAGTTCGGTTATAGTTGAAAAATATATATATTTTACTGAATATAGAGTATGCATGGTCCAGTTAGAAACAATTTTATTTGAACTTACACAAAGTATCTTTAACATAAAGTTATTTTGTATTTGACCCCTGTGTAACAGATATACTGTACATAATACTGTCCTGAAACATTTGAAAGCCAATTCTTGCACAAACATGGATTCTTGTGTCTTTCAGGACACAATGGGTATGCTGTCCCCCAGGTTTCTAAGAGCATGAATCTCACTCTCCCCCATTCCACCAGCCCACCTGTCATCTACCTTCAGAGCAACCCCTTATCTGCCTTCCAATCATGGGTCAAGCTACCAGATCGGGGCGAGGCTGGTCACAGCATGGCCCTGCCTGCCTCTCTGCCCAATCTCAGTGAGCCCTCACTCTCTCTCATGACCAAGGAGGTATTGTCCAATCCCTTCCAGAGGATAGCCACCACCCAGCGATACTACGGCCCCACCCCAGAGGTGTCCATAGATCTGCCTCTTCCCAGCATGCCCCCCTACACCAGCACTCTGCAGCTGCCCCTCCCAAACCTCTCCAACCTCTGCATGTATGGTCCGCCCCCCCTGCCACACCCCACCAACCTCTTCCCGTATCATCAGGCCTATTTCATGCCTGGGCCCCAGTTGTACCCACCATGGTGAGCGTCATCTTAACACCCTTGTAGTAGCAGGGAGAACAGCAGAGGGAATAAGTAGTTATTCCTGGGTACTAGGTATTCTCTACGCCAGTTGTATTCCCTCTTGAGAGCCACATGATTTGCAGGTTTCCATTGTTACTCAGCACTTAATTGATCAATTAAAGCAGTTAAACACAGTTAACTCACATCACACTGAAAGGTTGTTGCTGATTTTCAGGTGAAAACAAAAACCTGCCACCCTGCAGCTCTCCAAGGCCAAGATTGAATACCACTGTTAGAGACAATAGGCAAAATGATGAGCCTAGATGGGCTGGATGGCCTGTTCTTGTCATCAAACACTCTAATGTTGTAATGAATATGTAGTTGCAGTGCTATCTGCTCTTTAACAGTGTACCATTTCATTGAAATAACCAAAAGGACAGGTTTTAAGTTATATCCTACACGCTTTATTGAGAAAATATTGGCTTAATTGTGAGCTTGTGATACTGAATATGTGAATCAAATCATATTCAGTTTGGTGGTTATGTGGAGGATTTGAGACATGTCACATCAGTGCATTTCTGATGATCTGGTCAAATCAATGTGAAAATCAACCAAGCAATGTTTTATTTTTCAGCCCGTGCACTTACCCTAGTGCATACAGCTACACAGAGTTATCTTACCCGGCGGGCAACCAAGTCTACTATGAGGATGGTTACCAGAGGTATGAGGCCATGGTCTCTGCTTTTAACAGGGAATACATGTTCAGGGAGTGGGGAGATGGTTATGGGCACTCCAGCAGTCAGGGGGTGCCCGGCCCAGAGTTCCTGAATTCGGCCTCTACACTAGGCCTGCGTGCCTTCGAGGGGGTCTACAGCACCCCTGCTGCAGAGAGCACGTCCTGTCTGCAGACGGTCAGCATCGCCCAGGAGGACAATGAAGAGGAGGAGCAAGTGCTGAGGATTCTGTAGCACTGAACTCTGCACTGTCACTGTGCATGTTGATATATACGCATGTACTGCGATAACCTTCCGTTAACGTTACCGAAATGAAATTGTTTGTTCATTGAGTTAGGGACTATGCTGTGTTAGAGTTAGAGTTAGAGTTGTTTTCTTAAACTCTTTGTCTTGGGAGTGTTCTCCTATATCTTATACGTGTGAGGTGTTTTAGAAGTTCATATCAATCTAATTCACTGAGAATATTGAACTGTGTAAAATGTTATGGCTCAGTTGTGTTTTTGCTGATTTTTTTAATCTAGATGCTTGGGGGATAACAAACATTTTGGGGAAGTATACTAATGGTGACAGCATGAAAGAAAGCCAACAAATGTAATTTGATATATTAGAAGATATATTATATTTGTATTCATTAAGTGAGTGGACAGTATTGGGGTGCTTTACATCACAATCAAAAGCAAACACATTTTGCAGAATCGTGCTGATTTAGGGTTAGTCTCAAAGGCCCAGTCCTACAGCCATGTTTGATGCCGATTCAAGCCTGCAGGAAGGGAGAGACAGTGGTTAACATTGGTTTAAGTAAGAGTCTTCTCCAGGCACTGATATGGGATTAATATTAGTTGTGTGCCGAAGAGCATGTTTTTTTTTCTTTTCTTTTTACAATTAACCTGTATTGCCACCTTAACATTGTTGCAGCTTGAGTTTAGTGTGGTCTTATACTTCAATCTTACCACAACCTATTGAATACATAGGTATTTCAAAATGTTTTGTGTTTAATCTTGTGCATACTTGGGTTGTTTAAACCATAAACAGTAAAATAAGGTTTAAAGATTTCTTGATCTAGTGTGACTGATTACTACGCATTGCACAATCTATACTGGAAGATTAAATCAGTAGCTTAATTAAATGAATCTTGTTATTCCAGCCCAACTAAATATGCAGCCAGAAACAACAGGTATACTGCGTTCATGTTATTCCTGATGCTGCAGTTACTTAACCCAATCACAAAAAATGATACGTTAGGTGCTGTAGAAGTTGCCTTGTGGTGATCGAGTAATACACTAATAGTATGAAAAAGCATAATTGAATGCTAGTCTTTCCTTCCAACAGTCATTTTATCAATTAAATTCGTCTATAAATGTTGGCAGTTAAGTCGCCAAAAGTATTAATCTTGTAAATATGTTTGTAAATGCATCCGGGCGGCAGGAGCTACAGCTAACACGTGATTTTGATAGTTGGGCTTGCTTCCTGTTTCAGGCGTACAACAACCGTATGGCTGGGCGGGCAATGTGGTATGACTGACATGATCGTCTTCCAATAAGATTCCACATGTGACCATTATTGGTGCTAAGGTTTTGACTGCCATAAAATGTAACCAATAGGATATGTAAGCGAGGGTTGAAGTGGGTTCGCAGAGGTCTCGGTACATAACGTTAGTTTTCTGTAATGGCGGACCATGGAGAGGCAGACGGTATTGGATTCGACGACAACAGGTTAGGCAACGGGTGATAAACCAATTCAGCATATTCAGGGCCGGGGATTTTAGTATCTAAAAGATGAGAATTCTACACGCGCACGATATCGCTGCGCCCATTTATAAATATTTATAAGTCAAACGAGATGAAACGTATGATGTGCCTGGTCAAGCTAAGCAGCAAGCTAGCTAGTAGTAGTAGTAGTAGTAGCAGCAGCAAGCTCAAAACTCATTGCAACTCAAAACGAACCATGCTGCAGTACTCCTCTTGTATTTTTAGCTAGCTAACTAATTGAAAACTGCATTCAACAATTACAACTAAGACTCCTCACTGTCCCACATGTAGTTTAATGTGCACTTTCTTACATTTTAGTAACTACAGTATACCGTATGTCATTGTCTAGCACTCTACTGGCCTGCGCCAACGAATGAATGACTCGGTCCATAACTAGCTAGTTACGTTAACTGACGTTATGTTTATGTTCGTTTATGTTTAGCCATGAGTAAACCAGCATGCTACGTAGTATCTTGAATAACGCTAGCCCCCAATGAACTATACATGTGTGTAATCGGCTAGGCTAGTTGTAGCTAGCTACTTTTTACGAATAAAAAGTCTCACTTTGCGATTGATGCCACGAAGGGTTATCTGTCTGGTCTTGTAATTTTTTTAAAGAATTCCGTAAATGAAAGATTGATCTGTTCAAGTTTGTTCGCTAAATTGGCAAGCCATTTTGGTATTGAAGTTGATATGTTAAGATTAATTCAATATTGATTAAGCCCCAATATCTTAAACGTATTAACAATCAACATTTCTGTCACAAAGGACTTGTTTTACTTTAGTAGTTTAACTGAAATCATATGAAACACAGCTCAGTAATTAAATCTGTCAAAATCAATTGGAGAAAACTAGCCTACCAACTTGGACTAGGGTTGAGAAACTGCATCGCACTGTCGCCACGTATGGTAGTAGTTTCACCTAGTGTCGAGTTTTGCAATGTGCAGAGAAGAAAATCTTCGAGGCAGCAATGACTCCCAATATCCCTCATTGGAAAAAAAATCATTAGCTTTTCCGTGAATCACTGACTATGTACTAACCTGACTTTCTGTTTGTGCCATGTAACACATCCCAAGGTGATGGGAGAGTGATGCTTCACAAACTCCAAAATTGTGGAGAGGTCAAATGTTACCAGACACACACTGATTTGAACCAGCAATACAGTTTTGGTGTGGAGAGCAATCTCTATTGATTCCACGTAACCCGCACACCTCAGTTGTAAAACACACTCCCATGTCATTTTCCAACAGGATGGCGCAGCAGGCCCTGCGTTTCCGAGGCCCCGCCCCACCCCCCACTCCAGTAATGCGGGGCCCTCCCCCACTACTACGGCCTCCACCGCCACCTTTCGGAATGATGAGGGGACCGCCGCCACGCCCACCCTTTGGGCGCCCGCCCTTCGACCCTAGCATGCCACCCATACCCCCGCCTGCGGGCATGCCCCCGCCGCTGGGTCCCCCACACCTGCAGGTACAGAACGCTGAGGGGTTTGCAGACTTCTCGTTTCAGCTGCCTTGAGTTCCAGGGTTCCCACACACCTCAAAAACTTGAGTCCTCAAATCTAGAAAAAAAATAAAAAGACTGAAAAGTGCTTGAAAATAACATTCTGACAGGGATACTTTAAAGTGCTTCAATGTCAGTTGTGTCCTGACTGATCCTGGATCAGATGCACACATTCTACTCAAAATGGTCAGGGTTGAAAGAGCTGATTCTGGGGCAACATTCATTTTTGGGCATATTGGGGTCATATTTATATTGTTTTATTGATGGCCTGTCATGCCTACTGTACATTTTTTCTGTGTCTGAATTTGGGGCAATAGTGTCTTGAAAGGACTTTAAAAGTCCTTGAATTGGGGCAATAGGTAAGTGTGGAAATCCTCAGTGTATTTCACCTTTGACACAGAGAACATAACTATAATACATGGGGCAGGAGCACATCCGCTTAATGTTTTACTGTCTGTTTTGATTTCTGTCATACTTATCAGGGAAGGTGACTGATTTCACTGGCTGTGAAAGTTTGTTTCAAACCGCAAAGTAACCGAGACCCAATGTGCAGTCCTTGGGCAGTCAAAATCAGAACTTCCTCATTTGGGAAGTGTGCCTGTGAGGCTTCATCGGGCAATTGTTGCCTCATCAATAATGCACAGAGAGAACAGAGTGCGAAATGTTGCCGTTGCTGCACGCATTCACCATGGTGATGGTGGATTACTCATCAGAACAGGCACTTTTTGCCAATTGCTGATGAGTCAGAGGATCAGCAAGTACAGCAAGGTTTAATTGAAGGGTGTTTTTCCAAAAGTGGACATGATGAGTCTGTTCTATATTAACAAAGAGCATAGTGGGTGGTGATTTGGCATACGGCATGAAAATTCATTTATTTATTCAGTGTAAGCCAAAGCTCTCCTCTTGATTGTTCCTTCTCGCAATGAAATTTTTTTTTTATTCATAAGAGATGTGCTTCAGATATTCTCTGTTATCGTTTGTTTTTCTTCTCGTCTTTCAGAGGCCACCCTTCATGCCTCCCGATGAGCAACATGCCCCCTCCCCCTGGGATGATATTCCCCCCTGGAATGCCCCCCGTGCCGGCCCCTGGAACCCCAAGCTTGCCCCCCACAGAGGAGATATGGGTGGAGAACAAGACCCCTGAAGGAAAGGTAAGGAGCTCTTTCACCATTACGGTCACATGTCTTTCTCTCATCCCTCACGTCTCCTGAAGAGCCCACGTGCCATACCATGTCAGGCCTGAGCTAGTGCAACAATCCTCTCGGCGGAAACGGGATTGCTTTCTGTCCATGAATACACAATTAAGATTGATTTCACTGGGTCAAGTGTTGGACCCTGAGTGGTGGTGACTGGGCTTCTTAATTTTAGGGACACTGTTGCTGTAGCTCTCAAATAAGATTCCTGTCTCAGAACACACTGGAGTATTCTGTGCGAACTATGATTGTTCCTACCATGTATTTATGCACATCTTGTAAGTCGCTCTGGATAAGAGTGTCTGCTAAATGCTTAAAATGTAAATGTAAATGTAGTATTCACAGCTTGTTAAGCAGATTTTGTATTGTGACATGAGGTTAGATCTTGGCTGTGCCTCTGGACCACGGAGAGTTCAAAAGCACGACTGTTGCAGACGGGAATTTACTGCGCCGGGCTTTGGACCTGCAAATCTGTCTACAATTCGTATGTGTTAAGTGCAGAGGCGGGGACTGTTTCAGCTCTAGGGAGCTTCCATCTGTGCATACTGCACTGAATGACTAAAGCTCATGTTTCTCTTTCCCTCTCTCGCAGGTGTACTACTACAACGCCCGCACCCGCGAGTCGGCCTGGAGCAAGCCAGAAGGGGTGAAAGTGATCCAGCAGTCTGAGCTCAGCCCCTTGATGGTGACTCAGGCGTCAGGGGCATCGTCTTCCACCACCACCAGCCTCACAGCAGCCAGCACTGCGGCCACAACCCCCTCTCCACCCAGGCCCCCTCCCCCTCCCTGGCCACCAGCTCCTGGCCTCAGCACCGCCTCCTCTTCCCCTGCTGTGTCCCAGCCCATCTCCAGTAAGTACCTGGGGGAATGAAGCCTCTTGGGTCACTCTCAGTGACGTTAACCAATCAATTTTTTTTTTTATCATTGAAGTCAGTGATTGACAGGACATGGTAGCTCCACTCATGTTGGTGTTCATGGAGGATCACTCCTCCCATCACCAGTTAACACCACTGCAGGGGAGAATTTTGACATACAAAACATTTGCGTGAGGCAGTGCTGGATTAAAATCTACACTTGCAGAACACTTTGTTGAATGTCCTTTATTGGTGCTAAGTAGACAGTGGCTTCTGAAGTTAAGTTTAACCAGAGCCTTCCCAAATTTCTTGTGCAAAGACATGGTCATCCAAAATGAGCTTAATAAGCCTAAAGAGCCTCCTGTCAGGGGCAGCCACCACCAAGATGGCGGACGCACCAGCCCAAGCACTCTCTCTCTGGTGACACAGCCATGAATCTAAATAGCACCACTTCCTGAAGAGTGTTTCCAGAGCAAAGGCTACGTCCCGGATCCCTTGGGCTGTTGAAAATACTGATGTTCCAGGACCACTCATTCACTCACACACACTAGCCTCCGAACACTGAACTCAAGTTGCGTAATTGCACGTTTAATCCTCGTCCTTGCTCTTGGTGGAATCCGTTTATGAGGAGACCTGTAACCTGACCTTAGACAGTCTCAGGGCCAGTGGCCCAATCAGAACCGCTGTTCCCCTGCAGTCCCAGTCCCAGCCCCAGTCCCAGTCCCAGTCCCAGAACCAGCAGAGCAGCAGAACCTCAGTGCAGGGATGCCTGTCATTGTGGACATTCGCCTGGTCACCACCCAGCAGTATAGCTGTCCAATGCTTATAGTGTGGCGTATTAAGGGCAGCTTTAGTGTCTAATTACACTGTCAGTTCTGCCTCATTAGGTGTTGCTGTGAAAGGATTGCACTGTGATGCTCACAGCAGCTCTGCGAGGCTCAAGGTTAATTGAGAGGAGCATCGACAGGCTTGCAGTGCATCGTCGGCATTTCCTCTTCAGTGTTAGTCGTCATTAATGCTGCCTAGTGCGATATCGGTTTAATGACTCCAGGGACTCATGTGAAAGCTGTATCCATGTACACATTGTATATGTACGTACACACACACACCCCACGCGCGCACTGAAAGCCTTTATCGATCCTGAGCTCTTCAAACTTCCATCCACAGCCTCTGCTTCCATTGAGATGCCTCCTATGGCCAGCGTGCCGTCCAGTGTGGCCCCGGTCACCCCTAGTGACGGCGATCAGTGTTTCCGCGGTGACAGCCACGGTGACGCCAGTGCAGGCCATGCCACACCTGCTGCCCCAGAGTCTTCCTGCGGGGCATGCCCCACGCCATGCCCCAGCCGACATCCGCCTTCCCGCCCGTCATGGTGCCACCCTTCCGTGTGCCTCTGCCTGGCATGCACATCCCACTGCCTGGTATGTAGTGCCTTTTCACCTCCCCCCCATCACAACTCTATTTCAGCCACAGGAGGATGGGCTCCCCCTCTTGGGTCTGGTTTCTCCTAAGGGTTCTTCCTATTTGTTACACCTAGAGAGTTTTTCCTTGTAACTGTTGCCTTAGGCGTTCCTTTGTTGGGGCTCAGGCCGGGGTCTGCTGTAAAGTGTTTTGTAAAATGCACTATACAAATACAATTGTATTGATTGATTTCCACACCCCCATGGCTCACGGTGGCGTAACGGTGAGAGTCTGACCGGAAGTTGCCCACTGCAGCCGGGGTTCGAGTCTCGGCTGCGCCAGTCCGGCTCTGGCTGGGAGTGCAGCCAGGGGGCGGCAATTGGCTGTCCGCCCCAGGGAGAGGGGAGGTAAGCCGGCACCAGCTCACTGCAGAAAAGCTTATTGGAGGAGGCAGTTTGTTGTTCCTGCCACTAACTGTATCAGAAATAGGTTAGCAGCGGGCTTGTGGGGGGGATAGATGGAATAATAGAAGGTATAATTGGCTGTTATAGCTGGGAGAAAAACTGGAAAAAATCTGAATGGAATAAAATGAAAAAAAGCATACTCTAAACCAAGATAATATATGCGCAGAGGCTGAACAATCAGGAGTAGCAGGGGATTCGCCTGCTCAATCTGTGCACAGTAGGGGTTTTCCTTTATGTAACAGACAGTTGAGCGAAGCTCTTTCCTGCAGTTGGAGGCAGGAGTAAAATGAATTGGATTAAATAAAAATGTGGTATCTATCCGATCAGCACAGGGTTGCCACCAGACATGTGAGGCAGGCCTGACACGCGTCCCCTAAGTAAGGCTGTCCATCTTGTCCACAGGGCCTGCTACCAAATCTGGCACAAATCATTTCATATGCATTTATTTTTCTCTTCAGTGTTTCACACATTTTGCCTCTATTGTGCTAGAGTCAAGTGCAAATGTCAAATTGTTTGGCTAGTTTCTCCGCAACTACTTCCAACCACTTAAATTCTGGAGAGCTCAAGCAAGAACAGATCTGGTTCAAATAATTATTTAAAACAATTTAACCCTTTTGACATAAGTACAATTCAAGCAACAAGCTACTGTTCCCCAGTTTTGTTTATGTATCAGTTTTTGGGGTTTAAGTGTGGCTGTAAATATTTGACCAGTGGAGAAGCAGTGGGTTGGTGTCTCCCATTTCCTTTTGGTTTTTAATTGCTGTTTGTTGCTTTTCTTTTCTGTTATAAATTGACCAGCAGATGGCAGTGTTGTTCAGTAATTCATTCTGACCTCATGCTGTGTTCATGATTTAAACATGAGGGAAAGCCAGGTAAGGGAGGCATTTAATGAGCTCTTTCCGCCTGCACTGACATGACAGTACTGTTGGCCACAGATTATTTGGGTGAAGGGAAAATTAGTCTCCTTTGTGACATGCAGGCTTATTACATGTTAAGATACTTCAGCAATGTTCATGGTAAACAAACCCTCAACTGGGCTCACTCTTACTCTTTTATTATTTTACACATCTTTGTGCTGTTTTATTCTGTCTCTAGTTATTCAGTGTAACTGGAAGGGGGGGCTTTTTCACCACATTTCAGCAGTCAGCCACCTGCGGCCTACCACTCTTATTTTACTAAACGCAGGCCAGTTCCTATGATCCGCCCGATCATGGACACCTTGCCTGCTTTTAGTAAAATAAGGTAGGCCGCAGGTGGTTGAGTGCTGAAATGTGGTGTTGGGGATTTTGTGAGCTGTTCATGACTTGTCGGGCTGCCAGGTGAATAGAACCACCTGTCCGTTGTGGTATGTGTCCTGTCCTGGCTGCTGACCAGTCTCTTTGTCTCTTTTGCCCTCTCTCCCTCTAGCTAATGTCTTCCTACTGAACTCTAACAAAGGTAGTCATCTGTCCCTATATAAAAACATTCACACATGATTGCAGACCGTGCTGCTGGCATTAAAATGCAGGCTTCCCAGTGGCTTACTGTTGTGCGGTACTAATGTCTTACCAAAGTTAATAGTGTGTTCATGGGCTATCGTCTGAAGCTAAAAGAATCCCTGAGCCCACAAGCCAGGTACAAGTGACACATGCTGTGCATGATCTGGTTAGCCACACATTTTTGTTGTTTGTTTTCGGCAGTTCTGATAAAGTAACGACTGGAAACTGAAGGCCAATTCAAACTGAGTTAATGCTCATAATAGCATGACTAGCAACCATAGTCCCATAAAGACATTTGAATTCCCCAGAAGACATAATAATATTAACAGCAAACCATTTGTGCTTTCCTAATGAATTCATGCAAACTAACCGTGTTGAGTGCTTGATTTTTTAGTCTTAAAAGTTAAAGTTAGTCTTTTCAGGGTTAGAAATGCACTTAAAAAAAAAAAAAAAAAAATGTAATTCAAGTTGCACAAAATGTATCTTTATCAGTTTCTTGCAACCCTGAACTCCAGTGGTAGCAAGTAGGCTACACTCAACATAGCACATACCTCACTAAGAATAAGAGCACATAACACTGAAGGTGCTTACAGGTGTTGTTTCCAACAGATCAAATCAAATTCTTACCATGCCAGTGCTGATTGTGGATGAGAGTCCCTGCAGGGCAATGCATAATTGGCCTTCGCAACGCCCAGGGAAGGAGGGTTTCATTCGTCAGGGTATGCCCTGCCTCATCACTTAGCAGAGACTCCGTTGGTCGATCTACGGCCTGCCCGCACGGTATGGTCCCCTGGAGCAGTAACCTTTCAGCTTGGTTGGAGAATGAGAATAAGTGGCGCAGAGTGTGCATGCTACCAAATTGACGGAGAGCAGTGAGAGCGGCGTATGATTACGATTGGCCATTACAAGTTGAGGGGGAAACTTTAGGAATTAAAGCAAAACTATTCTTAAGCCAATAGGTAACAGTTACAAAGTGCTCAGAGAATGTTACACACCTACGGTTCGTTGATTGCTCTGGTACACTTGGTGATTGTTTTTCTGCTTTGGAGAGCATTAAATTGGGCCAGCAGCAGGCAGGTGCGTAAATTTCGCACGTTTAAAAAAGAAAGGGAAAAAACAAAAAAACCTGATGGATGATCTAACATGGTCTTGCTTCCCCACAGGAATGCTGCCAGCCATGGCCCCGCCCTTAGTACCCATGATGCACCCGCAGCTGACCCTTGCGGCGACACCCGCCGCGCTCGCCAGCGCCCTCGCTCTGCCAGAGTGGACAGAGTACAAGACCGCTGACGGGAAGACCTACTATTACAACAACCGCACCCTGGAGTCCACCTGGGACCGCCCACACGAGCTCAGGGAGAAAGGTATGTCTGTACTCAGTTGGGATTTAAAACTATTGGATTATTCCTCGGAAACACACTTTCAGGTACTGACTTCAAATCATTTTGTTTTCACAAAATACTGGGGGTAACTGGGGGTGTGTGTTCCCACGACAGTGACATCTATCAGTTTTAGCCTGTGTCTGCATTCTCCATATCATCATTCATTTACATTTACATTACATTTTAGGCATTTAGCAGACGCTCTTATCCAGAGCGACTTTGTTTTTTAATATTTCTTCACATACAATCCATTTATACAGCTGGATATTTTTTACTGAAGCAATTCAGGTTAAGTACCTTGCTCAAGGGTACAACAGCAGTGCCCCACCTGGGAATTTAACCTGCAACCCCATGAGTTACAAGCCCAGCTCCCTAACCATTATACTACACTGCCAACCCATTTAGCTTGCAGACGCCTCTCTCCAGGGCGACACTAGCTTGCGTGCACTGTGATCCATGTATACAGCAGGATATTTACTCAAGCGTTTCAGGTTCGCTTGCTACCTCTCAAGAGTTCCAACAGCCGTGACACAACTTTGATTCAAACCTGCGAACCAATTGAGCAAATCTTGATACTCGACTACACTCATCCTAGCACCATATATGTGCTCATACTCTGCTCTATAAACTCTTACACCCTGTTTCTGTGTGCTTTCCCTGCTTCAGGACCAGTGTGGTATAATGTGTGGTGTGACCAGTGTGGTATAATGGTTAGGGAACTGGGTTTGTAACGTTAAGGTTGCAGGTTCAATCCCCAGGTGGGACACTGCCGTTGTACCCTTGAGCAAGGTACTTAACCTGAATTGCTTCAGTTAATGTCCAGCTGTATAAAGGGATTGTATGTAAAGAAATGTAAAACTGTAAGTCGCTCTGGATAAGAGCGTCTGCTAAATGCCTGTAATGTAATGTAATGTAATGCTTCAGTTAAGGATGCAGAGAAGACCAGGGACAGGCCTCCAGTGGTGGACCTGGAGCCCATGGACATGGAGGAAGAGGAGCCCAAAGTGGAGCCTCCCAAAGAGGTTAAGGAGGTGAGTGAGCAGGCGGATCACACACAGCCACACGTTCATGCGCCTCAAGCTTTGGTTGAAGGTGATTTTGGCTCTGTACTGCTCATTCAGAAGCCTTTGTACGTTGAAGAGATTTGTCTCTGCATATAAACAACATTTGTTTTAATTTAAATGACAACTTAGAAATCAGAAAAAAACAGCAAGGAACAGTTTTCATAACATAACCGCCCTAATATTTGATGTTTCTTTGGTGGTGTTGTCATCTGAAAATCAAGCTGCTTTCTTCCTTTTTCTCTCTCTCAGGAGCCTAAGGAAGAGGAGATGACTGAGGAGGAGAGGGCAGCACAGAAAGCCAAACCTGTGGCCACCAACCCCATCCCCGGGACTCCCTGGTAGGCCCACACAGAGTCCTAAAACCTGCCAAACACTCACCCCATTGGCTCCTTTTAAACTTCCCAGCACACTGCATTACTGCTCAGCTGTCACACAATGTTTTTATTCCTAGAACGTAGCAGAAACGTCTGCAAAGACACAGAATACTGTAAAAGTAACATCCTATACGGTATATTTCCCCCTGTGCTCTTTAAAGTACACCGATTTCACAGGAATATGACCACTGCAGCAGTGCAAAAAATATTTTTTATCCTTAAAATGTCTTTTGAAAAGGCATGGGGAAATTAAGACTGATTTGAACAGGAACCCCAGATGAAGTCTCAGACTTAAAGCAGACCTGTCACATCTCTGCGTTTCGTGCGTGTGTGCTCCTGCAGGTGTGTGGTGTGGACCGGAGATGACCGCGTCTTCTTTTACAACCCCACCACGCGGCTATCCATGTGGGACCGGCCGGAGGAGCTGGTGGGGCGTGCAGATGTGGACAAAAGCATCCAAGAGCCGCCCCACAAGAAGGGCCTGGAGGACAGCCGCAAACTGGGTGAGCTTTATTAAGGTTTATTCAAATAATAAAGCATTCAATGAACAGTACTACACATGTGTGCATCGTGTTTGGTTCATACAATTTCTTCATCTACTAAAACAAAAACCTTTACCCTTTGCTGAAGTAAGTTTAAGTTAAACGTTCATATGTAATATATACTACTCACACACACACACACACTCAATGTATATATTAGGAATTCATTGTGACACATTTATTTTGCTATAATTTATTTCTCCTCAGAAGTGTGTTTGATTCTGTGTGTGTATAGATATATGATGTATGTGTGTGAGCACAAAGATGAATATCACTTTTTCATTGTTCAATGCTCAAATATAAAACTCATTGACTCTTGGGCAGGTTTATATTGATCTCATGCCCCCACACACACACACACACACACACACACACACACACACACACACACACAGTCGCTAATCTCAGCTTCATTGTCAACTCAGCAGGGATCAGCAAGGAGGAGCTGGAGGCGGCTGCAGAAGAAGCTTTGGAAGATGAGCCTATTAAGGCCAAAAAGAGGAAGTGAGTACCCACAATCCCACTCACTGTGGGGCCCATTCACAGGGCTTGGCCTTCACTACTGAAGGCAGAGCATATTATAGTGCTCCTGACCCATGCTATATGCTACATCATTTGAAGAAGAGAACAGAGAACTTGTTATATATATATTCAAGCTGATCTTAAATGTTAATTCGGGCTTCTCTATGTTTTGGTACAAATCGACTTTCAACCAACATAGGACATAATGTTTTGACCCAACCTGCATTTGAAGTAAATCCAGTGCTGATATCCAGTCATGCTTTAATGTGGGTATCTAACTGTCCCGTTGTGGGAGTGATGAATCCTTACTGTTCAGGTACCCATTCAGTCAGTGTTTCCCGTCAGTGGCCGTCAAGCCTGCTTCTCCCTGCCCCCCAAACGGTGTTCTTGTTGCACAGGAGAATATTTTTCAGGAAGCATCTGTAGAACTGGTGAGACCAACATGGGCCTCCAAGGTAACGACCTTGCTTGACCTCGTACTAGACTGTTCTAGGAATCACATGACTAAATCAGAGGGTCACTGGCTGTTGTGGTTTCATGTGATTGTGGCGCAGGGGGAACATTGTCACTGGGACTGATAAGCGGGTAGCTGTAGACAGCCAGCCGGCCGCTTCAGAGGCCGCGCTCGTAACCGGCTCTGCGGCACAGACGCGACTGGCGTGGATTTACCGACCCGCCCGCGTCGGCCAGAGCGCCGTTCACCTGTTTGACATAGCCCACGCTTCCTACAGCCAAAGTACCGGCTTACAGACTGCCAAGCAGTCGCCACCCTCTCCCCTCCACTCAAGAACAGATCCCAGTGCCCTTCCCCTTTGGACCGTGCGACGCACCCCCGTCCGAACCCTAACGCGCGGCCGTGTTGTTCGCAGGAAGGAGGAAGTGAAAGAGGTAGACACGGAGAAAGAGGCAGCCATGGAGGCGGAGATCAAGGCTGCCCGAGAGAGGGCGGTCGTGCCGCTGGAGGCGCGCATGAAACAGTTCAGAGACATGCTGCTGGAGAGAGGGGTAAAACACTTCAATCCAACCGCAATACTGTAACCAGCTCTGTAATGTTAGACACATAAATCTGAATGGAACCCAAAGAAGGTACAATCTTCAGTTAATATTCTTCTTTTTTTTTTTTTTTTTTCTTCTCCCTTTTCCTCTTTTTCTTTCTCTCTCTCTCTCTCTCTCTCTCTCTCGCTCTATCACTCTTCCTCCCCCTCTACTTTTCTTCTCTGTTACTGTGTTCATGTTACATTGAATGAGAAGTACTTGTTGGTGTTGGTTTTTGGGGGGGGAAGTGCCGTCCAGCCCGTATCATAAATAGGATATCGAAACAGCTCATCGTGTTGATTATTGTACTGGATGGATTACTTGCTAAATTATGTTTTTTTATAATTTTGAATACAAGAATATGGATTTACTCTATATTAGAGTTAAAGGGCACCAAGTAGTCTGAAAATTATAGTGAAATAGTTGTACAAGTTATATATCCGTTATAATGTTCATTTTAACATTTGTCCCATTTGAAATGTGAAAATCATGCAAGTTTAGCTCTGAAACTTGACCCCCAGGGTAACACCTCGGTCCCTAAACGGCAGAACTACAAATACATGTTTATTTTCCTCTTAGAAACCACCATAGGTGCCTTTTGACTCCTAAGATTGTCAATTTGTGGTTGTTTTTCTTTTGGGGTTCATTTTCTTCTTCCTCTGACATACATTTTCTTCCTTTTTTTTTTTTTTTTTTTTAACGTCTTATTCTATCAATTCTCAAGAATTCTGCTTTGTTTTTATTTACATCTGATGACTCCAAACTGCCTCTGCTCCTTTTTCGTTTTTTGAATTGGCATATAATTGTTTGGGATTTTTTTTTTTTTTTTTTGCACAGTGTGTACTGATTGTGTCCTGAATACTGATGTGACACGTGGGCAGCATGGAATCCTTTCAGACCTTAGAATTGCCCGTGTTTTCCTCAGCCGCTGGCACTTAACACAAGCAGTGCCTAGAGTGACAATTCAGCATTGCAGTCTCTGACACCCCCAGTTCAGTTGGACTGCTGTAGTTTAGATGTCTCCATCGGGCCTTTTGCGCTGCGATGTTGAAGTTGATGGTGACATTTTGATTTTGAATCAATACCCACATAGAAAAACAAACAGACTCCTTTAAGTTCCCTCTTCATCTCCCAGCACCCTGGAGCTTGAAAGGTTGCTTCTCTTTGTACCAGTAAAAAATATATATATATATATGAAGAAGAGATGAAAGGGCAGTTTAGTCAAAAATCAAACAGCACAAACTTCAAGGCCCAGGCTTCCCTGGCGATGAAATGGTCTGTGGCAGCGGGCACTTTGCATGGCTAATTGTGGGGGTTGGGGGGGGGCTCTTTGCTTAATTATTGCGCTCCTCTCTGTGCCAGTTAGAGAGGCTCAGCCCCACCCCACAGAGAGTCATTCATTAGAGATGATGGTTTAGATGATGAAACGTATGCACATACCGTCCAGGCTATCTGCTGTGCAGGCAGGAGGAGAGCAGAAGTACTCGCCTGCTGAAATGACTGCTTGTTATAATTGCCTCATTAGACCTCCATTTATTTACCTCTTTCCCTCCCTCCCTCCCCCCACCCTGCAGGTGTCTGCTTTTTCCACATGGGAAAAAGAGCTGCACAAGATTGTGTTTGATCCTCGATATCTGCTGCTCAACCCAAAGGAGAGAAAGCAGGTACGGTGCTCTCGTGCCGGCGAACACACAAGCGGCCTGCAGCACAGTTCCGGTGCATGCAGGGAACGCAGCGGAGCTTGATTCCTCCACCAATGTCATTTATGTAGGTCCTTCACTCACTGACCTTTTTGTCAGTTTGTTCGTGAGCATGAGAAATCTGAAGAGAGGACTTTTGTGTGATGCAGATACCGTGGGGGAGTGGTGGCTTTTCTTTTCTGCGCCGTGCTTGAAATGTATATTCTCATATCCCTTAACTTCATAATAGAAGTTGAAATTGATTTGTTCAACGCAGTGTGCCCCAAAACAATTCTCACCATGTTGGGAGAGAGCGGTGGAATGTTTCTGAGACTTGTGAGAACAAAGCGTGGGGCAGGTAGTTGAGCTTTGGTAAGCCCAGTGGGAGGACCGTGTCTCCTCTGAACGGTGTCAGAAAAGAGCCACCTCTGTCCTGTTCCCTGGCCCAGGGCCTCCACAGAACTGGGTTGCCCCACCCTCCTCATCCCTCCCCGTCACTCCCTGCAGGTGTTTGACCAGTATGTGAAGACCCGAGCAGAGGAGGAGAGGAAGGAGAAAAAGAACAAACTGATGCAGGCCAAGGAGGAGTTCAGGAGGCTGATGGAGGAGGCCAAGCTGAACATGAGGTGAGCCAAGAGAGTTTGTTTCTGGGGTTTTTCGGCAGTGTTTCACTTGATGAAAAGTGAAAGAATCACACGTGCGTCTTTTGACACACTCCATTTGGCACAAAATGGCCACTGTACAGCTCACCTGAGTGTGTGATGCACATGCATTGGTGGTGACTGAGGGTGAGTCCGCTCCCCCAGAGCACCACCCCCCTCAATGAAAAGAGCCCTGAGACTCAAGATAGGTGTTGTTAATTAGGGATGAGAGGAATAGTTTATGGTTTTTAAGAACAAATATTCAATATTGTGCACCCCCCTTCCCCGGGAAGAAATGTGTGCAATTATTATTGTACAATACAGTTGAAAGCACTTATTTTTTCTTTTTTGAAAAATGATCACAGTGCAGCTGTTTACATCATTAACCCTCTGAGGTCCGTGCTAAGCTTTTCGATGTTTTTTGATTTTGGCATGGTCTGATATTTATCTCAATTTCATCAATTTAACACATATTTACTCCAAAGTGTTTAATATTTTTTATTTGAAGGACAATCACAGCTACATTTGTATGCCATCAATAGTTTGGTCAGTATCATATGCAGCTTGTAAATAGATCTACAAACACACAAGTTAAAAATAGTAAATTTTTCTGCTGTCACAAAAGTTGTGAAAGCACACACTAAACTATAGTGACGAATTGTTTTGCCAATGTGCGTTTGTTCATCAAGGTCTTGGTTATGTAAGGGTGTGAAAATGTTTTAGCACATATGAGATCTAAATAGCTAAAAACCTGTTTTTATCAGAACTGGTCACATTTATTTCAGGCTGTGGGAGGGCTATATGCTAATTTACTGAATATTCATGATCCACACCTGAAAGATCATGGTCAAAGGCCATCAGACAAAGACATCTTGCAGAGTAGCCTAACGCATTTCTTGCGACCAACAGAAGCCAGTTTGACAACATCCAAAGTCTGGCATTGGGCACAGGCACATGATCAAAAGTTTAAGATATTCATCTTTAAACGTCTGTAGGAAAACGAAAGCAAAATCCGTGTCTACGAAGACACGGAAAGACATAAACAAGACAAAACAAAATAACCAACGATCAGGAACAAACAAAACGTATCCAAAATCTCGGAATAAACTAAACGCTGGGAATCTAAACCACAATAAGCACACAAACAAGTTCTCGAGAGGCAAGAAACATTAATCACAATAGGTATTATCAAGCTAAGCTAGATAATGTCCAAGCGCCGAAACAGAATGCCAGCTGGTTAAATATCCTCCCGTTAATTATTCGCAGCAGTCATAATGATTCTGATTTTTTTTTTTTAGTATAGCGTCACAAGACGCGGAATTCATATATTTTCACGAGTATTTGAAAATATGGTAAATCAAATAAATATCAGCATACACCGTCTGTTGCTGGCAGCTCGTAACCGTAAACACAGACAAGATCCGATATAATGTCGGGACATTGTTTACGCTGCAATTTCACACACGGAATTCATATATTGAATACGAGTATTTGATAACATGGCAAATCAAATATAGTTACTTACTCTTCGTCAGTTATTGTCTTCGTCGCTTTCCATCGATGCTCTCAAACACTGCAGCGCAGAAAATCTTTCCATCTTGAATAAAATTGTATGTCTGTATAAAATCTTGCTTCAAATTGTCGGGACAGTTTGTGTTGTTTACGCCGTCGTTTCACACATGGCCCCACGCCCCTCCCCACACCTCCCGAAACTCGCACCTAGTTACCATGTCAATAGAAGGGGGGACGTTACTAAAAGGTAAAAAACAGAGTAAAAACAAGGTTTACTTTTGGTCTAATTAACCTAATTTAAAAAATCCCATTTGATTTGCCAGTGCTCAAATCGGAAAGTCGCGATTCTAAGGTTTCTGTCAATGTTTTTGTCGCGTGTGTATGATAAAATATCGCGAAATTAGAAATAGTAATATACTTTTATTGCTGCTGGGAGCGGCGCCGCTCCCGTCGACCTCAGGGGGTTAACTAACAGCCTCAATATTAAAATGTTGAATGGATTAAATTATGTGTGGTTACAACGTCCGACGCTGGCCACGGAAACCGGGGTTCAATTCCCCGTCTCGCCAGAGTCGGTTCTGGCCGGGAGCGCCACCGGGAGCGGAGATTGGCTGTCCGCCCCAGGGAGGGGGGAGGGTAGCCGACATGAGATTCGCTGCGCATAAGAGTGGCCCTGTAGTATACTGGGTTACAGTTGATACTTGGGCGAGTGCCGTCTCGGAAGAGGCGTCAGGTCTGCGTGTCGCTACTGGTTGCAGGAATACGGCAGCAAACTCACATTACTAGGGGGAATGACTTAAATAGCGGGTCTAATTGGCTACCAAATTGGGAGAAAATGGGAGAAAAATCAGAAACAATAATAAATAAATAAAATATACAAAAAATTGAATCAAAAACGGAATAGGCCTACTTGGCAAAGTAAAGAATAATGCATCGCCTACAGTTTCATGTGTTCCTGTTGAAAAATATTCAAAACATTCCATAGAAAATCCACATAAGACCTGATCTGAGATCAGCTCTTTGGGGCATTGTTCAATAGAGTTCCATGCATTAAAGTAGCCCATAAGAAACGAGCAATTCTTAACCTGAGACGTGAGTCATTTCATCAGTGAGCCATCGTAGCTCAGAGTGATATTTTCCATACGAATTACACAATTAAAAACTTATGTAGGGAAAACGATGACATATAACATGACAGTGAGCAAAATCGCGTACTCGTTGAACAAATATGGCCCTATTGAATGTTAACAGGAGAATAACATTTGATCGTGGATGTCCTGAATAGTTCATTATAATGGTCAAAACATTTTTTATTTAACAACAAAGTTGTTAACTATTCAGTTTGAACTAGCTAGTCAAGATGGATACATTTACATTTGTAATGTTGGCAGTGAATTTTAAATGACATGTTTGTTTTCACATGTTAAAGTTCATTATTTCTTGATACATGTATATTGATAGCTTGCAATTAGACAAGTTATGTATGAGCTAATTGCTGGCAAACTCATGAGCGAGTGTCTAATAGTGGCAGTCCCATATTGCTAACATTAGCTAGCTACTTAGAATTTGCTTCTGTTAACTGTCAACCAATGCATTTCGCACAGATGTTCGATACAGCCATACTTATTTTGACTTTGTACACTTATCAATTTTGTAGTCTGTCAAAGCGGTTAGCATTTACCTTCCCAAGCAAGCGTTACACGGTTCCCACTGATGTGGTTCAACTTTAAACCAGCACAAAGAACTGATCCCAGAACAGCCCTGTGTAGCAAATAAAGAATTGGGGGAAGAAAAAAAAATTCAGCTCTTCAGAAAATGTAAAGAACACCAGGATTTCCTTATGTTTAGAATAAAAATTTAGTGCAAAATGAAGCCCAAAATGTGACATTAAATATTTTTATTTTTCCTTCAAAGTTTGCTAAATTATAATGGATCCCTATGGGGAGAAAATCTTACTGCCGCCAGCCACTAGGGGGCTACAGATTTCAATATGAATCAACTCCAGACTCAAAGGCTGGGCCCAGTTATACAGGTCAGTGATGATGAATGATGTTTCACTTTGTACCTCTGTTGGTAACTAGTGTAAGCGTTGGTGCCAATAGAATAGTTTAAGAGCCAATAGATGGCAGTCTGAGCCCCTCAATTATCACTTGCGTAGTGCTTGCTAGTTACAATTACACTGAAAAGGAGGTTAATAAAGAGCTCAAATAAGTATTTAAAGACTAATCTAACTACGCATTTGAATGATATACACCCACGCGAATATTTGCAATACGAACATTCTGACCTATCCCTATTGTTGATGCAGTTCGTTATCCATTATGATTTTCCTCGGGTTAATGTTTTGATAAATCTTGAATAGTCGGTTTTGCGTTTCTCAATTTCTTGCAGGACAACGTTTAGCGAGTTTGCGTCGAAGCATGCCAGGGACTCGCGGTTCAAGGCCATTGACAAGATGAAGGACCGGGAGGCCATTTTCACAGAGTTCATGACCCTGCTCAGGAAGAAGGAGAAGGAGGACTCCAAGAACCGAGGAGAGAAGGTGGGTACTGAAAAGGGAGGCGAGCGAAGGAGAGGAGGTGGGGACTCCTAGGGAGTGGAGGAACTAGGGAAAGCAGGTTGGAACCAACAGGAAAGCAGAGGGCAGAGGGGGTCCCACAGGGAGCAATAGGAGAGAGAAGGGGTTCAAGATGATGAGGCTGGACGAGCAGCTCTCATGGCAAGTCAGAGGCTTCACAATGCTGAGGGTGTCGCGTGTGTCTGACATCATTGGTTTTCATTATCATAAATGGGCCAAACAGATATAAGTGTACAAAAGTGGCTTGTTATGCAAAATACATTTTTAGAAGGGAAGAGAATTTGATTAAAAAAATATATGTATTTTTTAATGTATTGGTCCATGTCTTCACATAAAAAGATGGGCTGTAATTGGTTTTTAAAAAATTAATAATAAAAAAGCCTTTTCACATTACGCCCCCTATGTTGTGACCCACCATACTCCCTCTTTGGACAATTATACATCCATGTTTTCTAGGTACTCATTTTCAGTAGTAGATAAAAATGTTGTTGATGCTTCTCAAAATAGTCATGTGCAGAATATTGACATGACTGAAAAAAAAATTAAATTTTGTGAGTGGTATTCTGTGCTGGTGCGCTATGTTGCCAGTTTCTGCATTTCTGCGAAAATGTCACTGGTTCATGTCAGAGAAGTACATGTTGTTCACGTTCCAGGATGCACATCCCAGACATCTTTTCTCCTCAGGTTTTGTGGCTGGAGATGTTTTGTATATATCCTCAATTGAGCACAGTTTGTTATTATGGGCAGGATTTAAAGGTTGTAACAGCTGTAAAGGTTTCCTCTCACAATGAAAGGTCACCCATCAAAGATTAATGACTCTGAAATGTCACCCCCCAGAGAGTGGGCAAGGCCTGGGAGCTCGGGGTCCAAGGAGGAGGGGTAGAGGGGGTCAGGGGGGAGTATCTCTGGAGGAGTCCCCCTTGCCCATTCCCCTTTTAACCAACAAGGGCACAGCCACTATCGCAGAGATTGTGGGTTTTTTGTTATTATTTATTTCAGATTTTGTCCCTGTTTTTCTCCCCATTTGGTGGCCAATTATACTCTATTTCTTCAATTTGCCCTCCCCCACGAGCCACTTCCCCAAGGCCGGCAATGAACCGCTTCCTCCGAGACGGAACTTGCCTATTTATTTTGTCTACAGGGAAGTCCTGCATGCTCCTCGGTGAGCTTGTCGGCTCACCCTCCCCCTTCCCCCTGGGGCGGACAGCCAATCACTGTCCCCGATCGGGGCTCCCGGCCAGAGCCGGGCTGGCGCAGCCGGGTTTCGAACCGTGGCTGCAGTGGGCAACATGCATTTTGGGCTAATGCTTTGACCGTTAAACCACCCGAGGCCCGTCTCTTTTCACGCGGTTAATTGTCCCTCACATTCACATCTGTCCCATAAAGTCAGCAGCTTTCCTAAAGCCGGCGGACTGTCTCTTTATCCTACACGAGTACTTGAATGGACCTGTTTATGATGTAAAACCGATAAGCACTTGAGTGTTCACAGCACACCTGGGTCAGACATATTTTAAGTATGTATTTAAATTCTTAAGATGCTAGTCAAATTTGAACACACCTGCAGATCCTTGGGAATTTTACGAATATTACAAAGCAAAACATTCAAATTTTGCTCTGAATATTTATGAAAAACATGCAGGTAGCCCTGGTCACAAAATTAAACCCTGAAAAAATCATACATCTATCCAAAGTCATTGGAAACCATGGAAAACATTTGAGTGGGAACCCTGAGATGTTTCTTTTAAAATTGTCCCCATTCATAGAAATATGAAACCTCAAATGTAAGTGCTGTGAAGTTACTCCCCTGGATTTGGGCTGTCTGCTTTGTTTTCAACATGGCCTTCTCCTCCTCGCCCTCAAGGTGAAGCACGACTTCTTCGAGCTGCTGGCCGACCACCACATGGAGGGGCAGCACCGCTGGAGCAAGGTGAAGGACAAGCTGGAGGGAGACCACCGGTACAAGGCCGTGGAGAGTTCGGCCATGAGAGAGGACCTATACAAGCAGTATGTGGAGAAACAGGCCAAGGTGGGACACGCTTGCACTGACAGAGTCAAGGCTCCGCCCCCAGGGCTGATTTAGGGGTGGGGCTGAAGGGGAGGCTGGTAAATCCGATGGTTGTTGTTCAAATGCTGAGTCGAGACAATGCTGCTGCGTCCTTGAGCTGGGTGTTTGCCCCGACTAAGTAAATACCCAGCTGTGTATATGGATGTATGAAATGCATTGGCGCGTACCGCAGAGGTGTGGTGGTGTAGAAGTCGTGTGTGTGTTTCTCGCTGCAGAACCTGGACTCGGAGAAGGAGAAGGAGCTGGAGCGGCAGGCTCGTATCGAGGCCAGTCTGAGGGAGAGGGAGCGCGAGGTGCAGAAGGCTCGTTCTGAGCAGACCAAGGAGATCGACCGTGAGCGTGAGCAACACAAGAGGGAAGAGGCCATCCAGCACTTCAGGGCCCTGATGTCTGACATGGTGTGGACACAGTCACCCCCTTCACACTTGTATGGCTCTGTTGTCTGACATAGCGAGGACACGGTTACCTCCACACACGCTCCTAGTGCCCTAATATCCAACATAGTGAGGACGCAGTCACCTCCACACACGCTCCTAGTGCCCTGATATCCAACATAGTGAGGACACGGTCACCTCCACACACGCTCCTAGTGCCCTGATATCCAACATAGTGAGGACACAGTCACCTCCACACACGCTCCTAGTGCCCTGCTCCTAGTGCCCTGATATCCAACATAGTGAGGACACGGTCACCTCCACACACGCTCCTAGTGCCCTGATATCCAACATAGTGAGGACACGGTCACCTCCACACACGCTCCTAGTGCCCTAATATCCAACATAGTGAGGACACAGTCACCTCCACACACGCTCCTAGTGCCCTGATATCCAACATAGTGAGGACACGGTCACCTCCACACACGCTCCTAGTGCCCTAATATCCAACATAGTGAGGACACAGTCACCTCCACACACGCTCCTAGTGCCCTGATATCCAACATAGTGAGGACACGGTCACCTCCACACACGCTCCTAGTGCCCTAATATCCAACATAGTGAGGACAAAGTCACCTCCACACACGCTCCTAGTGCCCTGATATCCAACATAGTGAGGACACAGTCACCTCCACACACGCTCCTAGTGCCCTAATATCCAACATAGTGAGGACACAGTCACCTCCACACACGCTCCTACTGCCCTAATATCCAACATAGTGAGGACACTGTTACCTCCACACACGCTCCTACTGCCCTAATATCCAACATAGTGAGGACACAATCACCCCCTTCACACTTGTATGGCTCTGTTGTCTGACATAGCGAGGACGCTGTTACCTCCACACACGCTCCTAGTGCCCTAATATCCAACATAGTGAGGACACAGTCACCTCCACACACGCTCCTAGTGCCCTGATATCCAACATAGTGAGGACACAGTCACCTCCACACACGCTCCTAGTGCCCTGATATCTAACATAGTGAAGACACAGTCACCCTCTTCACACTTGTATGGCCCTGATGTCTGACATGTTGAGGGAACCTCTTCTACAATAGAGAAGACAGGTGTAGGTGTTAGAACTGAGCTTATCCTCTAGTTTCTAGCAGCATCTCAAGCAGCACTGGTCTCTTAATACAAAATCCTGTAGTGTCTGTCCCTTCTCTGACAGCTACAGTAATCACCATATCATACATGGGCTTCTTGCATTTGACCTCTTCAGTCACCACGGTTTCCTTGCCATAGGAGACAAGACTGGGATCATTAGCAGCCCCTAGGCTCTGGGTCCTGCTGTGGCTGTAATGTATATTGAGTACTGACTCCTACATTATCAGGCATGCCAATCCTCCTGGAAAATGTGCCGTATCCTCCTGGATTTGGAAATAATACTAATATTATATTATTATTATTATTACTATTACTAATATTTAGTATTATTATTGTGTATGTGCTAGCACTGGCGAACAAGTGTAGTTTACTGCATGCAGCACATGTACACATGTACCTGCTAGCGCTGCACCTGACGAACGAGTGTTTTCCACCGACTTCACCCCAGTATACGCGCTCGCACACATTTTTTCCTGTTCATTAGTGTAGCAGTAGTGTAGCTGCCAGTGTTGGCATCTCTGCATTATTTACTACATGGTTTCAATTTCTTTACACAAATACACTTTCCTTTACAATTTTCTCCCTTGTTCAGAGCGTACTTGCCTTCCCCCCCAGGGGAGCTGCAGTCAAAATTTAGGGTCATCTGAACCAAGTCACTGCGTTGAGCTTGTTTAATATGTATTCACTCAAAGCATATTAGCCAGTCACTGATTCCCCTGACAGGAGCGCAGGTCCAGCAGTGTTCGCCCGACCGGCAGTGCCGTACTGAGCCTGCGTCCGTGTGTCTCTGTGCGCTAGGTGAAGTCCTCGGACGCGTCGTGGTCAGACACGCGGAGGAACCTGCGGAAGGACCACCGCTGGGAGTCCGCATCGCTGCTGGAGCGCGACGAGAAAGAGAAACTCTTCAACGAGCACGTGGAGGCCCTCACCAAGAAGAAGAAGGAGCACTTCCGCCAGCTACTGGACGAGACCACACTGGTGATGATGATGATGATGATGATGAGGAGGAGGAGGAGGATACATTTGACTTGTTTTTCATGTACATAAAGCACTGTACAATGTACAAAAAAATGAAGCAAAGAATCACAAACATCTCTTTAAAAGGAAAGCACATTAAATCAAGGCTAAAAGGTCAAATTAATGTGCGCTTAGAATGAGACCAGTCTTGTGAGATGCACACAACACGAAACCACTTTGGAGAGGTCTACACTGATGAGATTCCAATGAGTTCCGCTCTTAACACAGGACTGGTCTCGTTAAGTGCAGCAGATGAGCGTTGAGCCTCATTTGCGCTTTGGTCCCTGACAGCTTGAGTTTTGCGCTCGCCACGTTGTGCACGTGTAGGAGTGTCGTGACGCAGTGGTGTGCAGCGACCCCTTTTTGTTTCTCCCTCAGATCACGCTGACGACAACCTGGAAGGAGGTGAAAAAAATCATCAAGGAGGATCCGCGCTGCATCAAGTTCTCCAGCAGCGACCGGGTGATTACCTCCGATGCGCTCATCTCGTGCTTCTCATGAGTAACCACCAGGCGCTCCACTTTTCCTCATCCTTACCAGTGAATTATTATGAATATGTCCTTATGCTGACAGTCTCTGAGCCCTGGGGATTGCCGTGCAGGCTTGTGAATTGTGCGTGCGTCTTGTTTTTGTGTTGTAGAAGAGGCAGAGGGAGTTTGAAGATTACATTAAAGACAAGTACATCACAGCCAAAGCAGACTTCAGAACGCTACTGAAAGAGACCAAATTCATCACATACAGGTGAGTGTGTTCTGTGCTGGGGTGGGGAGGGGGGTTAAAGCTTGTGAAGTCCTGGGCCATGGAAAACCAAAACTCGGGCCTGTTCTTTTGCCAGAGATGGTTTTGAACCCCTGAATGAATGTCAGATTAGAGTTTGCCCTTGCTTGCTAACTAGAACGGACTAAATGTGTACAAGGCTGGCCACCACACCAAAATATTTTAATTTCCATAGTTAAATATAGTCATTTAGAATTGGCTACGGTTGTGTTAGTAATTAAAATAATGAATTATTGATAATGCATAATGATCATTCTTTGTTTGATGCACAATTCTTTAAAACAACTTAACCGTGATCTGATGTTCCTCTATACTAATAGGCAGCATAGACACTGGCACAAAATGCATTTCCTCTTTTTCTTTGTGGGGTGGGGGTGTTGGTGGTGTTGGGGTACAGCTGAGTGATGGATACCTTTTGTTCAACTTATGTAATTAGAGCCAGACGTGACCATTCTGAACACTTTATAAGGACAAGAGGATCACCGTAGGGCCCGAAATGGCTGACGACTTTCTCCCCCCCTCCCCCATTCTTTCTCACCACTTGGTGTTGCCCGCAGGTCCCGGAAGCTGATACAGGAGTCGGACCAGCACCTGAGAGACGTCGAAAAGGTCCTGCAGAACGACAAGCGCTACCTGGTGCTGGACTGCGTTCCTGACGAGCGCCGCAAGCTCATCATGTCCTACATCGAGGACCTGGACCGCCGAGGGCCCCGCCTCCCCCCACCGCCTCCGAGCCCACGCGCCGCTCCACCAAATGAGCCCACTGCCCTGTGACTGCACACAGTGTTCCGCTGCAGTGTCACGCCATAACATGGAACGTCCCTGTACATATTCAGACCTTTAAATGGCACCTGATTGTAGTCACGAGCCCCGCGGGAGTTACCGCCACGCAGCCCCTTCCTGGCCCATGAAGTCCGGGGCAGCGAGGGGGAGATTAAATGCACACGTGGCTTCACTTGTCGGGGCTCTGAGACACGGTCACACGCAGCTTTTGGCGATGGATATAAACGTGTGTTCGGCTGTTCCTGAGACAGACACCACTCTGCAGGCCGCGGTGGCCACGGCAACATCATTCCCCCATTTAGAAAAACCACACAGAGGCGTTATTGTAACAATAACAGTAAATGGTTAGAATGTTGATGTTTCCAAAGTGGATTCATTTCGACTTGATGCTATGTTTCTGTATGAGTTCCATGGAATAAATGCAACCTCCCACTTTTTTTAAATGCTTTTGGGCATACAAGTTTTTTTATTAGTTTTTTATTACACTAGAAAATGTCTCACATTGAAATGAGTGCAACTGAGAGAACGAGGGCTGTATCCGTAGTCAAGAATCATGAAAATGCACACTAAAACGTAGCTAGCTTTGTGCCTATCACCACTGTCAATGTATGCCACGTTAGTTTACGTTAGCCTATGACCACTGTAAAGTCTAACTAAAAAGTGGTTTGTGTAACAGTCAGCTAGACAGAGACCGCTACATTTGGCTAGCGGTTACACACAAAGTAGCTATCGATGGATGATCTCTGGAGATGAATAGCATTAATCTGGTTATAATGCAAGCAGTCAATTATTTTAGAAGAGGGATCTCTACACCTACATCATGCTTCGCTTGGCTACAGATCACAACTCAATTACAACTCCCGCTGTGCAGCAAAGTCATCCCAAGGGTCACTGCGTCATCATTGATGAGCAAATATTTTGTATAACGACGAGGTCCGCCTCCTCGCGACAGGTCCACCTCACCACTATACACACACAGGTAATGATGATGACGGTGGTCAGGCGAGCAAGCGATAATCTTGGGTACAAAATCTTTGCTATACCGAAGTTAAGTCATTTTATGTACAGTAGTTCACCACTTTTATTCAATATTACACTGAATTAGTATGTAAAAAAAAAAAAAATGCAACTCAAGAGGTTGACATCGGTGTCCGCAAATGGTAGATACGGCCATGGACTGAACGGGCATGGGGGAACCCAGCCAGCCCATATTGCATAATTTATGTTGTTTTCATTGTCCTTATTTGACATATTGTCCATTTGTAGCACTACGTATTGATGAGGCATTCTGCTAAATGAAATACAGCAGCAGTTGCCCCCTGTCGGGTTCAACCCTGCAACCTCCTGGTTACAAGTTCAGTTCTGTTACCCATGTCTTAATTCCTTTACAAATTGCCCTGGGTTTTCAATACTGTTTCCATTTCAATCGTTTGGCCGGATTGTACGTACCACATCGACCAGCATGGTATATTTATACATGTAATATTTATACTGTAGTACCAGTGTATCTGGTCAGTGGAAGAGCCATGCTTAATGTACTATAAACAAAAGGCACTATGAGGAATTCTTCATGTACAGTTTCACTTCACGGTACAGCTGGTATATTTGTGAGAGTAGAATTGACTACGAAAGAGATTTTAACATTCACTTTATTACAACAAAAGAAATTAATTCCAAAATACATGACATTTTCCTGATTATCACTGCACATATCACCGTCATTAAAGTGGCCAAATCCGCAGTGCTGCCTGTACAAGGAGCAACTGACTGGCAACATTTTTGCAAATACATTTACAAATGACATGCATTATTTACAATGTTCTGACATTCTCTGTACAAATGTTCTAGGCCTGTAAATGTGCCTTTTTTTGGTAATATTTTTATTAATGTGTTTATTTTTTTCACATGTTTTTAAAGGGAATAAATTCCCTGGAACTATTTCCTGCGCTGTACCTTTTTATGCAATTCAATTAGTAAATCGGCCACAAAATGTCAGATCTTGCAAATTGCAAGAATGGGCTACATTCAGTTTTCCATTTCTCAATTGTTTGAAATAATCCAAAAGTAATAATGTACAATCACCCAAAATTCAATATCAGACAAGTTCAGGTTGCACTTGTGACATATGTGGTCAAATCCTTCCAGCAGTTCAGTTTCCCTAAAGCTCTCCTGTTCTGGTGTGGATGGATTGATACAGGGTGTGGATTGGAGGGTGCACTTGCTTGTCTTAAGGTTGGCTGGTAAAGATGAGGTTAGCATCGCTACTGGTTTACCTTTGCCTGGTTCTCGTGCTCCCACGGAGTTGGGTCACTATCCACGTTGGGTGGGCCAGTCTCGCGCTCCTGCCAGAACTGCTCCAGGTCAGGCAGAGCTGTCCCGTCCTTGTTGGCAGGGCTGTCCGGATTCATGGGCTGGGGTTCGGTGTCCTCGTCTGGTTCGGGCTGCTCTGCGCCGCCGGCCACGTGAGCAGGGGGGTGTCCTGCGGTTTCGGGTCGGGGGCAGGGGGACTTGGGTGCAGTCGGGGCGTGCGGGCCGGGCTTGCTTTTTGCCGGGTGCTTCCTGAGCGTGAAGCGCCTCCAGAAGCCCGAGTATCCGTCGCGGAACTCGTCGGAGAGAGCCAGCACCACCAGCGGGTTGACCAGGGAGATGGATAACATGAGGAGCTGGGAGGACAGGACGAAGAGAGGCGGCGGGGGCGGGCCCCCCTTCTCCGCTGCGTGGTGCGCCCACACCCACGACACCCACTGCGGCAGCCACATGATCGCCGTGGTGACAGTCAGGCTGAAGAGCATGACGGTGAGCTGCCGCGAGCGGATCTGGGTCCGCAGGTTCTGCGTCCTGCTGCCCCTCCGCTGGCACCTCCCGTACACCCGCCAGAAGTAGAGGAGGGCAAAGCTGAGGGGGGCGCAGTAGGCCACCAGGGGGTACGCCTTGACGTACACGGCCATGGCGTCGCGGGCGGAAGCGGGCACAGCCTGGGTGCACACCAGCCTGTCCCCCTCCCTCTGCAGGGTGGTGAACATCCAGTGCGGCAGGGAGACCAGGCACGCCGACAGCCAGGTGAACAGCAGGGCGGTGAGGATGGCCCTCTGCCGGATGCTCACTTGCTTGCTGGGGTTGCTGACGTACCGGTAGCAGGACTTGGCCATGACAGCGATGGTGAAGCTTTTGGCCGCCATGCAGGAGTTGAGGAATCCGTCGCAGGTCTTGCACACAAACCAGCCCAGCATCCAGCCAGCGCGGGTGTAGGAGGCGCCCTTGAACGGGGCAGCGAACGCCAGCACCAGCCCATCCGCCAGGGCAAGGTTAAGGATCAGCCCGTTGATGAGGGTGAGTTTGCTCTTGAGGGCATTGTTGACCAGGACTGCCATGGCTGTCACATTCCCAGCAAAGCCCAGCACACAAACTATACCCAATACGGTTGGTATCAGTAATTTCAGTTGCTGAGAATCCAAGAAATCCTGTCCGTCCTCTTCAAAGAATGACTGCTTGTCCATGGAGTTGTTCTTGGTGCTAATATTTGCACTTTGTTGTAGTAATTGATCCATCTTGGGTAACAGGATAAAGACTGAGTTTTCAAAAAATGTAAATGTTAAAAGTACAAGCGGTATAGCTGCCGAGTTCGGTTGCGGTCAGTTCGGTTGATGGGGTTACGGTCTCGCTCCTCCAGCAGTAACTAAGCCTCTGAAATGACAGCACTAGGTCTGCGATGACATATATATCGGCAGTTTGATTGACAGGCCCCTGCACCGGCTTAAAGGAAGTGTTTTCTTTCACCCCTTGCGGTACCCTCATGGGGCCAATTAAAAACATTAAAAGTTAATGCTTATTTTAATAAATCATGTGCAAGAAAAAACATTTCCCGAGACCTGAAGAAGGGCCCATGAAATGCTTTTATTTTCGATCATTATTGATTTAATTCGTAAGGTATATGAAATAAATGTATATGGACCGATTTTACGGAGAGTTCAATTGAAATATGCAATGGGCTGTTTACGAAAGGAGCTTGTGTTCTCTACTGTAGGCTACGCAATCATTTCTATGACTTTCGAATTTACCACCGGTAAACTGATTTTATTAATGATAAGAGGAAATACATTGCTAGTACTTGCTCAGATATGTATGTTCTGCTGTTTCGAATACAACGAACAATTTCAAATTCAATTTCAATTAATATAATTTAATATATGTATATAATTTTCTTTTTTCGTTTAAATTAAAAACTTTTTTAAAAAGATTCCAGCAGGTGATTCACATTATTATTCAAAGTCGTCATATTATTCAATGCGTCAGTGAAGAAAGAGGGGGTCTGGCTGTAGACCAAAGAAGCACTTGTAGATGTTCCCAAAATCTGAGGGAATACAGCCGTTATGTTCTTTATTCTGCGTCGCATCTACGCAGACGCACTGATCTTGCAATCATCTCATTGACACCCTGTTCACTAAGCCTAATATATGCTGAAGCCAATCCACGCAATATAACGATCACAGACGCGACCTACACGAACATTAAGATAAAATAAATAAATGAAAGGACCACCTGGGTGAGGTTGTCTTTCCAATCAGAAACCAATGATAGGCGTTCAGATATAATTCCCCCTAAATTCCAACCAACAAGGATGATACGATACTAAACCTATTCCACAGGGTAGCGCTCTAACCTCAAGTTTTAATGGAGAGAACTCGCTGAACGTGATTGTTTCCGATGGCCTAGTTTATAGAACCTTGTTCGAGCGTGTCACCCGAAGGTTAATTGTGTGCTTACCAGATGCCGCCTGCTGTATTTCTAAACGTCGCATACCTTTGAGATCCGTCCAAAGTTTTGGTTGTTGTAAATTGCACCCCAGCAAATATCAAACTGCTGTGTGGACAGAAATGGCATTCATATCCAGTAATGTACAATTACAGTAATTCAGCAAACCTTTTCGTATTAAATATGTCTAGGCTAGCTATTTGTTTTTCTTTATGCAGTTCATTATTAGCATTTGCAGTTTTTTCCATTTATGGTTTGTACATGACATTGTTTGTACATGGGAGTGGGGGGCATGTTATATGTTATTTATATTATATTATGCTCAAAACATCATCCTTGCCTTTATTTTTTCCACTAATGTGGACATAAGTTATAAATGACACGACACAAAAACCGGCAAGGTTTTCAAAATTCTAGGACATTCTAAAACTGCTGTTTTAAGACATGACATTGAATCTTGGAGACGCTCAAAGAAAACCTTATAAAACTTGCAGACCTTATAAAATGTTTTAGTTCACACCAGAGATTGTAAATAATAATAGAGATGATCCACTCCTTCCTTCCGTGTTCTGATCTCGTTACATGATGGGTACCATAGAGAGCGCTCAGCTGAATTACTCTCTTGACTTAAACGCAAAAATTATATATTTAGACTGCTCTGGGTTGGTCACAGCTTAAAACAATGATAATGATCACAAGAAACACAATCCTACTGGATTAAGATGTGTCATTTGTTTTGATGTGAGCAATGCTTATCATAAGGTTTATTATGCATTTATGTGAAGAGTTTAGTTCAAAAAGCACAGTATTTCATAAAAGGGCATGGTTAGCAGGGCAGGTTAATTCAGTTGACTGTCACTGGCTAATGTGCTTAACGTTAGCCAGCTAGGTAGCTAACTATAGTGTTTAAGATCAGGGCATGGATAAATAAGCCAGGTTCATATTAGGGCTGCTAACTACCTCATTAGCTAGCCTGTGTTTCAAATTTGGAAGTGCAAAAAATATAACTTTTGAAACTTCCCATATTGAATCTTTGTATATATAGTTTATTAAAGCACATTATTTAAATCAACCTAAACCAAAGTTTCAGTGCTGAAAAGTGGCAGAGTTCTGGCAAAATGCAAAAATGGCTCTAAATGTCATCCACTTGTGTTCAGAGGGTCTGAAGAACAGTCAGAAGTCAGATAACATTTGCACTATTGCCTTAGTATTTTGCATGGCTTTGTTATATATATATAACACTGCACACAAGAAATCAAGAATCTGAGGGCTTCAGAATGTTTCTCTATTCTGCATGGATTGACCCATGTGTGTGTGTGCATGTGTGAAAATCACACAGCCTAGTAAGATTCCAAAGAATGGTGATATTTTAACAATGGTGGTCTCAATATTGCTGTCATGGTTTTGAGTTTGGAGCTGGGCGCATGCAGCAGGTGTGGTTATTCACTAGTCAATATGGTATTTTACAGGTGTTGGTGTTGCAGCAAGTAAAACCTGGCAACAAACCTGCAGGTAAGTACTTTTGGAATATGATCAATCATATGGTAGTTTGCATTGTAAAAGAACACACTTAGAAAACTTTACATTTTTCAGTGTTCTGGTCCAATAGTGTTTGAAACTTACTTACAGTGATAATCAATGTTTTGTGTTGGTAAGACACTAAGAAGGTTTGATTGTTCTAGGGGAAGGTTTTATCCTGTGATTAAAAAAGAACTGACATTTGACAATCATAGATTCAGCAATGGGGAAGAAAGCACATTAGTTTCAAGTCACTTAATGTTTTTTCCACAACCATGAGTTCTGTTAAACATAAACACAGCATTATCAGTAAATACATTCAAAGCTAAAATGTCCTTTAAGAAAGCATATAGTGTGCAGTAGGTGGAAGGTAGTAGGTAACTGGGTAACATCCCTTGGTTTTATGAAACTGTTTGTCTCTGGTTTGGCTACACCTCACCCTCTCGACCCTCTCTGTCAATTAGCGTTGAAGCATCAATCAATCACGCGCCTCCATTTGTCTTTAGCTTTCCAATGCCTGTCTCCAGTCACACAATTTAAACCATCCATAGTGCAGTTATGCATCCATCCTCAAACAGCAGTCCTCAGAGTAGGAAATCTAAACACACTAAACTGATGCATTTTTACTGCAGGGTGCAGAAAAGATATTTCCTCTGGAGGTCCATGGAGCTTGGAGAGCACCCAGCCCTGTTCACCCTCAGCAGGGGACGAGCCGATCAGATCAAATCACATTTATTTTTCATAGCGCCCCTCGAGAAGAGAGCTGTCACAGGGCACTGCAACTGAGCGCATCGCAGAAAAAAGCCATACAAAGCGTCAAACAGATTCAACACAAAGAAAGTGTGGAAAGAGACGTTCAGTGATATGCTGACGGCGCAGAAGAAAAATGAACAGTAAAACCAGCAGAGTGATGGTATAAGAGCTGTGCAGATGAAGAGCTGATCTGATGAGCCATGTTTAAACCATCCTGAGGGGGTGAAGAATCAGGAAACGTAAAGCGATAAAGGGTAAGCTTCTCCCTCTGTCCCATAAGTGAGACAGGGATACAGTGAGTCTCAGGCGTTAGCGCAGCTCCAGGGTTGAATTGTGTTTCTCTTTTTTCCTGTTAAAATGTTTTGCATTGCATTTCCAACATATTTTCTGCCAATGTGCAGTGAAGCTAGTAATGTCTTCTAGAAAACCAGCTGCCGCAACAATCTGTTGCAGCAGCTGAGGATGCAGAAAATCTGTCCAAACTAAAATATGGTATTAACAAGGTAATGGGATTACTGAGTGAATAACTGAATTATCTCTGCTGATTCAAATTTCTTTAGATTAAATTAAATCATCACTGAGTCTTATTTGTTCTGTTTTTGGATGATGTAACTATACTGCAACACTTTTCTGGAAGTGATTTAAAGCAAGAAAAAAAAAGAAGAAGCAAATTCAAATTGTGCAAAATGAATTTACATTGGATGCAAACATTCAAGTAGTTTTAATTGGGTGATCACAATCATTTGTACTTTTCTCTCAGCTGCTTCTGCCCTGCATGTCATTCATCAAAATGGCTTCACTCAAAAACCCAACAAAAAACCCCATTCCCAGTCTGTGTACTGTTGTGGCCTTAACGCCATAATCCCCTTAACATCCAGAGCAAGACGTACAACAACACGTGTCCCCATAGTCATAGCGTTCCACACACAGTTCACACTGTTGCCCAGTGAAAACAGGGCCAAGAATTATTGAAGGTTTTTCACAACCGGTGTGTGATTTGAATACCAAAACAAGGCACCACTGCTTCTTATTTATTAATGATAACAGAAAAAGTTATTAAATAAAAAGACCTCTGTGTTTTGAATGTCAGTTCGCTTCTCCAGGATCAAGTAGTATGAAGGGCAAAAAGAAGCTGTGGGCGTGTGAACCGGGTAAGTCACTAGCAGCCCCGAGAAACTGTCTATAAGCCCTGAGGTCTCCGCCCCCGATTCTGTAGGATGTGACAAATTATATTTTTTTTCTACAGGACTCAGGGTCAAATAAAATATTTGTATTTTTTGACAGGAAAGAAGGCATTCGCTTGACAGGAAATGTGGACACCCTGTGCTTTAGGAAGTGAGAGATGACAAAAGGGTGAGGTGAGGGGTGTGCGTGTTTGCAATTCTTAAACAGAATAAGAAAAAAATATTTTTGCCAAGCATAAAAATATACTGATATTGATGATTTGGTTATTTTGTTTTATTATTTTTTTTCAGATTTCTTTAAAAATCAAAATTGAAACAAAAACAAACAAACGGACAAAAAAACCTAAAAAAACTGCTACATGTTTTAAAAAATAATTTACCCTCTCCTGTAACATACCCCACCCCTTGCCAGGTGCAGAAACAAAGAGTGAACTTTTGTATATTAAAATGAATCGCTAAAATAAATAAGATGAGTCACAGAAAGTGAATGGGGTGTGGTGGGGTTGGGGAGGGGGTGGGGGGCGGTTTGTGCAGGACACATCAGGTTCACGCCAGCCCGGCAGTGATGTCACGCAACGTCACCTCGGCGGAGCTGAGACGGAGTCTTCCGTCAGTCTCTCTTTGCATCCCCATTTGCAAATACTTGTCCCACCCTTTCATGAACGTAAAAAAATACACTCTCTCCCCGCACAGCCCCACATGTCCCACAGATCCACAGTCATCCATCAGGGGAGGATATTCTAAATATTGCAAGGAGGGGGGAGAAAAGTCTTCCTAAGAGGTGAGCGCCTCAGTCTCTTTTTGTTCAGTGGTGGGGGTGGGTTTGGCGGGGGAGGGGGCGCTGTTAGTTGACCTTATCCTGGAATATGTAGAGGTTGTTGGTGGCTGCCACGGCGATGATGTTCTCGGAAGGGTGCCAGGCCGTGTGCAGGATCTTCTTGCTGAAGTCCAGGCTGTCCACGCTGATCTCGTCCTTGCGCCGCTTGCCCCCCACACACACCTTGCGTGGCTTCAGCACCGCCCGCGGCTTGCTGTTCTCCCGCGACGCCTCCAGGGTCACGTCCCTCTTGGTGTTGCGGTCGAACATGCGGAAGAAGTTGTTGTAGGAGCCCGTCATGATCACGCTGCCGATGGTGAGCCACAACACAGAAAAACAATTCAGTCAGATGAAGTCAAACATGAAGTGAAGATAATAATGTCTCAATTAATAATAATTTGATAACGATCATCTTATTGCAATGAAAACAGCAAATCGTGTCTGAATGCGGAATCTTATGCGGCCAACCATATGACTGCAACCCATTGTTTTGTCTCTCCCTTATCCCTCGTCTCAAGTACTAAAATTGTCACTTGTTAAATGCTTGTAATGTTGTTTGTTATGTCTATATGTTACTAGCATGACATTTTCCTGTATCATGTATGTTGTAATGTCTTTTCTGCAGACCCCAGGAAGACTAGCGGCTGTTAAAATAAAATAAAATAATAAAATAATAATATTTATGATAATAATCCCTATTATCCTGACCACACACTTGACTGCCTCTAACCAGTGTAAAATAATGCTGTTTTTGTACACCAACAATTATGCACTATTGAAAGAGACGTTCAGAGCTATTCAAAGCGATTTCCTTTGTACCACAAACCGAGCCCCCTTACTGACCTGTCAGATCCGTTCCATACACATTCAAACTTGTCAAAGATGCAGTCGTTTTCATAGAGTGAACACAGCTTACTCCTCAGGTAGTCGTGAACCTGCAGAAGTGTAGACACAGTGCATATGAGTATGGTGTGTGGGAAAGCCCAAGATATAAACCAGGTGGTGGGCCATGATGGCTTTTCCTGTCAGAGGTGACTGAAGACCTCTTGACTGCAAGACATACGCACAGTAAATAGGCCTACTCTTAACAGGCTCCTTCCGATGTGTGTTCAGAAAACGCAGTATAAAAGCAATGCAGAAAGATTTGCGTAGCATTGCGTTAATTTAAGCAAAAAGCAAATGCCTCTCCTCCAGTATATGTTTCACTTGAGAACATCCTAGTAGAGCTAATTTCTCTGAAATGTACATTTCTAGCACCGTAAGGGAAATAGTTGAGTTAAAAATAAATGTTGTACATTCTTGCACATAACACATAGGTCGATAAAGTAAGTAGGTTATGCTTTAAACCACTTCAAAGCATTGCTTTATGCCACTATGGGAAAATTGCTTTATGAGAAATGAAATGTAATGAAATAAAAAAAATGGTTTATTACAAATGTAGGGTCTTATGGACAGGGCAGATAATAAGCATCAGGCAGTGGCAGCCTCTCAGTATTAGTGGGAACATAAAAATAGTGGGAAGGTAAAGACACTTCTGCTTTATCATTGTCATCCTGCAGCCCAAATCATGAAATAATGGCCATTGAAGGCCAGAGCCTTTACCACTGACTCCTGCTAATAACAGCTAGGATGTGATTGCAGTTAATGGTAACACATTCATTCTGGGGGTGACCACTGTCTGGCCACATTTTTACAAAGTGAAGATAAGTCTTGCAATTAATTAATTGCAAATAAAACTCGACACTCAAACTGTGCCTATTGAGTAAAAGACTAGCACTTTTGTTTAATAGAGTCAAAAAGTAAGGACAAATGTTGATTGAATCCAGGCCACAGTTAATTTGGTGATCCCAAAGAGTGACAGCCTGGACAAACCGACACCAAGACCACTTCTCCTACACAGACACATAAGCATTAGGCCAAATCCCTGTTAGCAGCAGGATAGGAGGCGGCAGGCACTGTGAGGAGGAGGAGGAGGGGGAGGAGGAGGACGGAGGGGGGCATTACCAGGTATGTCTCCAGAGGCTTGCTCTCCATGTTGAGGTCCCACACCTTCACCGTGAGGTAGTCCCGCGTCATCAGGTAGCGGCCGCTGTGGCTGAACTTGACGTCCGAGATGGAGGAGATGATCTCGGAGAAGAAGGAGCGGTTGCTAGGGTCCTCAGGCTCCTCAAAGACTGAAGCGAAGAGGGGGGAAAAGGAAAAACAAACTCAGTCTACAGAGCAGGGTGAGGCAGTGAATGAGCACACTCACACCGTGGTGACCCTGCCACCGCTCGACTGCCACGCGCTGTCCCCACTCACACAGAGTCCTGAGGCCCGGATCCAATCAACATTTGCCTTTAACTTTAACTCGAAATTAAAACTGTTGAGGTTTGCTCTTCACAAACACAGTTTTGCAAGTTAATTTTGTTCATCACTGAACTCCTGGTTGCCAAACTACTGGTGACGAAAATCTACTATCAAATTTATGGATAAATTACATTGAATCACAGTCTGCCCGCTCATTTGTGCCGAGACCCAATAACCAGACATCGTCAGCCTTAACTCCATCAAGGAGCCCCTTTTTAGACAATAAAACATTATTTTACAGTATTAGCTGATGGGAAATATCACCCTTCTGTAGCTGAGGCACCAACTTTCCCTTTCCTGGACCACGAAAATCAAAGAACAAAAAGCCTGGTGGTCAAAAAGTGTATACTCCAGCATGGGCCACTTGCAAGTCACGTTAGCCTAAACCAGGGGTGTCCAAACTTTTTCCACTTGGAATGCGGCCGCGGGCCAATTAAAAATGGACCGTAGTTTGGACACCCCTGGCCTAAACTTTAATACACACAACAGGGTAATAAAACACATCCACTCTGTTCATTTGGTATCTCTTGAGTTTGCTTAGCTCTCAGTGCCTCGTCGCTTAAAGGGGACAGCGAATCAGGAAGAAATCAGGAGTGGAGTATTGCGATTCCTTTTCCTCCTCTGGGCCCGCATAGTTGTGAGTTTACACCGCAACTCCTTGTCATCACTTGACTGGCACACATTGTTCATGGTCACACAGGATACTCCAGAGGTACTCAGTCACCGCCTGTCAGCTTGGTCGTGCCGGAATCAAGATTCAATAACCGGGGAGCCGCAACTCAATCAATGAGCTTTTTTTAAAAGAAATAATGATACGAACGGTTCGCAGGTCAAATGCTAGTATTAGATCATCTTCAACTGTAAATATTGTTTCTTCTATGAAGTTGATGGGTTTTATCCTCCGAGGACGTGCTGAGTGGACGCACGCTGGATGCAGCGCAGCGGTGGATAGCTCACGAGGGAAATAAGGACAGGCTTATAAGAGAACGGCAACATCAATATCCTCTATTGCTGGGCCATCTGTCCAACGGTCCAATATTGCAGTCCTCATTGCTGGAGAGAGAATGAGCTCCTCTTAATGTGGAAAGGGACAGTGGGGAATCGGCAGGAAAGAGATTAATGGAATCCCAAAGTAACGGGATAACCTGGCTCCCCTCTCGCACTGCGGGTTCGGGCCAAAAGCGCCGGCGCCCCTCTCCCCTCTTGGGAGGGTGATGGCGGGGACACGGAACCCCTGCGGCTTCCCTTAGCCTGTCTGGGGGGGGTGGACTGTTGTGTGGCCTGTCCTGCAAAGGCACTGGGCTTCAGTGTAGTGACGTGCCCCATGGTCTGGAACCTAATTCTGGCCGTATCAGTGCTGACTGTGGCCAGTAGCCCCGCGGTGCAGCGCATGACTGACCCCACAGGTAGGGAGGGTTTCAGTTGGCAGGGTTGTCTTCCACCGACTGCATGTTAAGTGTAGTCCTCCAACACAACGACGGTACCGCTCGTGAACTGGTCTACCCGTCTTCGTGAACTGATCTGCTGGTGCCGCCCTGTCGAGTTCTTTCTCAGAGCGACGCTTATAAGTGCGTCTACAAACCTACCTGGTGCGTCTACCAGAAAAGTGTCTACCCGTCTTCATTAACTGATCTGCTGATGCCGTCCCGTCGAGTTGTTGAGTATCTTTGGTTTGCTAACTTTCTGTTAGTTATCTGTAGTTTCTAACTTTGCGTAGCTTATTGTTGTTTAATTGCTAGCTATTATTGAATTATATTAGCCTTATTATTCGTTAGTTTCGACTGTTTATCTGTAATTGTTGTTTTGATTGTAGTAAATTAGCAAGCAGTCTTGAGTAAATCCGTGTAATTATCATGCTATTTCACTCAGCTGTTTGATCCCTCTTTAGCTTTCTCAGAGCGACGCTTATACGTGCGTCTACCTGGCAGTGTAATCAGAAAAGTTTTTAAAAAATCAGGGATAAAATGAGGTTAAAAAAGAAAGGAGGAAAATGAAGGTGGGACAGGATCATGGAGGAGGTTGTGGAATTCCAGCGCTCAATCCTCTGGGATCCACGGCTGGAGGAAACCTGTGAACCTGTTCTCCAGTCCAGGAACCGTGGTGACATCTCCACACTGATTACGTTTACAGCTAACAACTTTTTGGCAACTACATTCATTCAGCAATAACAATCAAAGTTTTTTTGTTTTTTTAATGAGGCTAGATATTCAAAAATGAATACCTTCCTCAGCAATATGGTGTTATTGTATTGACGACCGTTATGCCATTACAATCGTTCATTTAGCTGACGGTCTTATCCAGAGCAACTTACAGTGCAAGAGAACATAAGTGCATCCACAAGAGTTATCTGAGCAATGGCAACGTATGCCCTTGGTTACACCCCATGTGACTTCCTAACCTTCTTCAAACCCCTAGAATAGGTCATACCTGACTGATCTACATGTACATGTCTGGCAATGCTGGTTGGACCAGAGACCAACATTCCTCCATGCTTACTGGGGTTAGGGTAAAACGGCAACCCAATGAGCCATATGCTATTCACCGGCATGTTCTCAGGCAAGCAGACAGGACTACCAGCTGTGTGCAAGCTTCCCTGTTGCAGAGCGCCATAATCTTGCTAATTGTAATAAAATATGCTTTGTACATAGCGCGGTGCATCGCGCTGCCCTGGACATAAGGTGTGGCTATTAAAGCCATCGCTCAAGAGCATTTGCCAGTCAGCCATGCTTGAATCGTTCAGCGAGCACAGCCACCTCCCTCCCCTGAAACATGCCTATAATTCACCCGATATGCTAATGCAGTTTTCATACCAGAAGCCAGTAAATGGTGCAGTGAGCAAACGCCTCCAACTGAGGGCAATTGTGGTTGAAGCCTAGCAAATAATGTGAACAAACAAAAGAGATATGATATAATGTGATGTCTAAAGCTGCATCACGTGGCTTAATTACACAGATCTCTCCCGTTCTTCACTCAATGTATTCCATCTGGTGATATTTACGATGAAAGGGAGACCCGGAGATAAGCCCATTGATGGCACAGAAATATTGTAATATTAATGTATGCTTATCGGCGCGTCCACATGGGGGATTGTGCATGTGGCGGTCTGTTTCCGCAGCGCTCCCTTCAATTAAAAGGGGGCAGGGGGCGGGGGGGGCGTAAATATGCCAGTGCTTTATGTGAGAGCAATAAAGTCTGTCCCAATTTCATACACATCTCTACCCCCCAATCACCTGGGGATTCATACTCACAATTTCCATTTTTATGTATTTATTTTTGAATTGCCTTGTATTTCAGGGAATTTACATTTTTATGGCAGCTGCCCCTAAAGTCCTTGTTTTCAATATTCTATCATTTAATTCTTTTCTCATTTTTATTATTTGTTTAATAGATTTTGGCCAGGGAGAGTTGCACTGCTTATATGTGAGACATTTATTAGTTTTGACTTTACATTACTGCAATCTTTACTGCTACTTCCATTTACCAGCTGAAGGGCAATGGGTACCACAGTGCACTGAGACAAACTGCATTACAGTCTGCCATATTTGTTTTACCCAGGGGTGAAGAAAAGAACAATCCCCCATTAATTGTCCACCCTCCAGGTCTGAGCTTGGAGAGGGTGAGAGGGTGAATGGACATGGAGAGCACTTGAGCACAGGATAAGAGCGTGGCCTGGGTCTGAGTGTAGAGACACAGGTGAGAGGGTGAATGGAGAGTGTGATGCTGGTGAGAGGGTGAAAGGAGAGTGTGATGCTGGTGTGAGGGTGAATGGAGAGCGTGATGCTGGTGAGAGGGTGAATGGAGAGTGTGATGCTGGTGAGAGGGTGAATGGAGAGTGATGCTGGTGAGAGGGTGAATGGAGAGTGTGATGCTGGTGAGAGGGTGAATGGAGAGTGTGATGCTGGTGAGAGGGTGAATGGAGTGTGATGCTGGTGAGAGGGTGAATGGAGAGTGTGATGCTGGTGAGAGGGTGAATGGAGAGTGTGATGCTGGTGAGAGGGTGAATGGAGAGTGTGATGCTGGTGAGAGGGTGAATGGAGAGTGTGATGCTGGTGAGAGGGTGAATGGAGAGTGTGATGCTGGTGAGAGGGTGAATGGAGAGTGTGATGTTGGTGTGAGGGTGAATGGAGAGTGTGATGCTGGTGAGAGGGTGAATGGAGAGTGTGATGCTGGTGAGAGGGTGAATGGAGAGTGTGATGCTGGTGAGAAGGTGAATGGAGAGTGTGATGCTGGTGAGAGGGTGAATGGAGAGTGTGATGCTGGTGAGAGGGTGAATGGAGAGTGTAATGCTGGTGAGAGGGTGAATGGAGAGTGTGATGCTGGTGAGAAGGTGAATGGAGAGTGTGATGCTGGTGAGAGGGTGAATGGAGAGTGTGATGCTGGTGAGAGGGTGAATGGAGAGTGTAATGTTGATGTAAGGGTGAATGGAGAGTGTGATGTTGATGTAAGGGTGAATGGAGAGTGTGATGCTGGTGAGAGGGTGAATGGAGAGTGTGATGCTGGTGAGAGGGTGAATGGAGAGTGTGATGCTGGTGAGAGGGTGAATGGAGAGTGTGATGCTGGTGAGAGGGTGAATGGAGAGTGTGATGCTGGTGAGAGGGTGAATGGAGAGTGTGATGCTGGTGAGAGGGTGAATGGAGAGTGTGATGCTGGTGAGAGGGTGAATGGAGAGTGTGATGCTGGTGAGAGGGTGAATGGAGAGTGTGATGCTGGTGTGAGGGTGAATGGAGAGTGTGATGCTGGTGAGGGTGAATGGAGAGTGTGATGCTGGTGAGAGGGTGAATGGAGAGTGTGATGCTGGTGAGAGGGTGAATGGAGAGTGTGATGCTGGTGAGAGGGTGAATGGAGAGTGTGATGCTGGTGTGAGGGTGAATGGAGAGCGTGATGCTGGTGTGAGGGTGAATGGAGAGTGTGATGCTGGTGAGAGGGTGAATGGAGAGTGTGATGCTGGTGAGAGGGTGAATGGAGAGTGTGATGCTGGTGAGAGGGTGAATGGAGAGTGTGATGCTGGTGAGAGGGTGAAGGGAGAGTGTAATGTTGATGTAAGGGTGAATGGAGAGTGTGATGTTGATGTAAGGGTGAATGGAGAGTGTGATGCTGGTGAGAGGGTGAATGGAGAGTGTGATGCTGGTGAGAGGGTGAATGGAGAGTGTGATGCTGGTGAGAGGGTGAATGGAGAGTGTGATGCTGGTGAGAGGGTGAATGGAGAGTGTGATGCTGGTGAGAGGGTGAATGGAGAGTGTGGCGTGGGGCAGCACTCACACTTGGAGTGGGTGTCGCAGAGAGCCGAAGCCCTCATGTCACACAGCCGGATGGAGCCCTTGCTGCTGCTGTAGACGAAGGTGTTGCAGTGGTTGGGGTGGAACTCGGCGGCCGTGATCACCTCCGTCAGCTCCTCCATGTTGGCAGGCTTGATGTCTACAATGTCTGGGGGGTGGAGTCAGAGCTCAGGAACAACACATTATTTTGAGTATTTCAAAAAAATATGTAAATTAGATGTGTTCAATCGTTAATCATTCATTGAGTCATTCAGTACCAACAACAAATCCAGATATTAATATTGTTAAGAAATCAACATTTGTAATCAATTGAACAAAGCACTCTTATCAAGGAAATGATCCCAGAGCACTTCACAAAGTGCACTGCAGGAAGGTTATACACAATTATAACAGACATAGCATGACATTGAGTGTAAAAAGAGAACAAATTCAGTTGGCCCAAATGCAAGATAAGCTGATTTTGTCGATAGATGGCAGGTTTGGCTAGACCAGTCTGTTTCCAGCAGATCAGTTCAGAACCTGAAGTAAGAGCAGTCCCATCCAGGAAGCAGGTGGACAAACACCTTCCAAAGGACAGTGCCAGGATAACTTCACACAACCGCTATGATCACCAGTGTTCCGTGCCGCAGAAGGGCTCGTTCACGTTTCCCATTTCAACAGGGACCATGCACAGCTTCCCCATTGCCCCAGAGTCAGCTATAGAACTCATCTGTGCCTGCTGTACCTTGGCAGGGAATACATTTCACCCGGGTGGCATGACTGAGTCGCAAAAGACTAAACACTTCAACGGACGAAAGCCACGGTCTTCACCCCTGACTGATATGAAGAAAAGACTAAGAGAAGAGGATGCTCCATATACGTCCGTGACACTTCAGAGCCCAACGGTCCATTCAGCAATCAATAAGCAGCACATCCGATGATGCGTGGCAACCGTCAAAAGTGGGAATCAATAGCAATCAACCGGGACCTGTGTCTGTTTAAGTGTTACCCAATCACCAACTAACCCTTTCTGAAGAGGACCATGTTTAGAGCCATCTTACACAACAGGCACATTAAGCGCAGCACACAACCGTAACACCTGAAAATAGTCCACAGTGCTTTATGGCACCCACTGAATGGACACTGTGGTAAATATCAAACCTGGTTTCCTCCTGTCTGGCATCCAAAACTAAGTTATTATACTGCTTTCCATTTAAAAAACAAAACAAAATATGCTTGCTCAAAGGGAAAAATAATAAATCAAGATTTCCTTGCATCTGTCTGTCTCCTAACAAATGTATTGTGATTAAGAAGAATATGCTTTTTTTGTATCAACTGTATTTTGTGCTATCAAATGCTAAAGTGTTTCTCTCTATCTCTGTCTCAAATTATTATTCTATTATTCTCATGCATAATGGTGTGCTCTGGTCAGGTACAGCATTGTATTGAGCCTTGAATACATTTGTATTATTTGTGGTGGATTAGGTGAGGTGAGTTAGCAGCTCACTACAGTGCTTTGGGATTATAAAAAGATTCAACATGAATGTATCATCATCATTATTATTATTATTTTTACTATTATTATTATTGCTGTTTTTGTTGTTCCATTAAAAGGTTACATGACGGAGCTGGCGGATAGCGTAGTGGTCTAACGCACCACAATTTGGCTGGTCCGGTGTGGTGTGTGCTGCCTGTCAGGGATGCGGTTTGAAACCCGCGTCTCTACCAGTCCGGCCCTGGTCCTCAGCCCGATCGGAGGTGGCGTTTGGCTGTCCACCTCCGGGGGAGGGGGGAGGGTGAGCCAGCACAAGTCCGTCGAGGAGCAGGAAAAGGCGTCCGTGGTAGAATTCCGTCTCGGAAGAGGCGGATAAATTTGGCCCGGAAATAATGTCTCGCCCCGGAGGATGGGCGGCGGACTCGTGGGGGAGGGGGAATTTAGATAAATAGAGGGTATAATTGGCAACCAAATTGGGGGGAAAATGTGAAATAAATGTAAAAAAGGTTAAGGTTTAAAAGGTTACATGAGTCATAAAATGTAACGCTGTGATTGGCTGTAATAGATTGCACTGAGCCACTGAGTCTTAATGAGCTGCTGAAAAGATACTGAAGCTGCGGTTGGTGATCTCCAGGTTCCAGAGGTTTATTCTCAGGTCGTCGGTGGACATGTAGGTCTCGTAGTCACTGTTGACAGAGATGGAGTTGATGTGGTAGGTGTGGGCGTTGGAGAAGACCCGCCGGGGAACTGCCTCCACCATGAGGTCCATCGGCCTCAAAACTGGGACCTGAGAGAGTGAGCGAGGGAGGAAGGAAGGGAGAGAACGAGAGGAATATTGATGGACAGCGAGAGAGGAATATAGAGAGAGTGAGAGGGTGAGAAAGATGGGGAGGAGGGAGAGTGGTGGACAGAGACTTTAGACAGGGTTTAGACATCAAACATCACCACTTCACCCCAGCAGCCTGTATCACAAGTCCCCTGATTAGCCATTCACAGTACACAGCCAAGCACACTCAACTAAAGCATTTCACCAGTGAGCTCATTCTGGAGCTGGAGAACACAGTGAGCGGCACCTTGTTTTCAGCCTAACTGCTTACTGTGGTACAGACCAGCCCACCTGTCTCAGCTCAGCACTATTTCACCCTGGCCTTGCCTCTCCATTAGGGACAATATCATGGAACCCCTTTAAGGGCAGTGCGACAGCCCCGCTGACATGATTAGGTCATTATCGCTTGACACACAGGGACATTTACTGTACATGTACAAGCAGCATTTCAATTAGATATTGGACTTATATTGAGTTTTTAAAAACTTTTCCTTTAGTAAATCTGTCCCTCAGTCATTTCTTACTGCTAACTGATAACTACCTGCAACACACAAAGCCAGGTATTCCCACAATTGTGTTTGTATCCCTTCATTCTGTAATATCCATTTATGCAATGTCTATTCGTTTCATTTCATTGGAGGTACCTTGCTTCAATCAAGAAGCTTAATCATTTAGAAGGCGTTAATTAGGATTTGAGTGCTGTGATATTGTAGTGTTAATCGGAAGGGGGAAATGAAATGAATGACAGAGAATCATGGAAGCCCTTTTTCTGGTTGTACTTCTGTGAAGTGGAGGCTGTAAAAGCACCAGGTTTAGAAATGGCCCCGTGGGCAAAGCCTGGGTGTATAACGTCTGCTCTTCCACCTGCCATGTTCTGTAAAAGCACTCAGAGGCTTTCTCAAATACAAATGACAGACCACATAAGAGACACCTGTGCACAAATTCCACATACATTCCACAGCACTTGTCATGGAGATGCATTGTCCAATGGGGAAGAGATTATTACCATAAGTGACTGTTAAGTCTTTTATTCTCTTGTGGTGGAAGAGTTAGGCTTTATGAATCCCATAATGGGTTGACAGACCCACAGACACAAACCAATGAAAAGGTTTTGCTCTAAATGGCAAAACACTACGAGGCCTTCAAAAGAGAGAATAATAACTGGACAGAACCTATTTTGAGAGAGAGCTACATGTTTGCACACTGCTTTTACAACCACCCATGCTACATGTACCCATCCATTCAGTATACACGTCTTTATCGAACTGCCTCTCTCTTCCATTGTGAAATAATGAATTCCCCCTCTGTCACCTGGGTGGTAAATGCCTCGCACATTTCCCACACACACAGAGTCATGCTCTGGACCAGATCTCTTATCTCCTCCAGCCAAGATACTGGGTGTTTAATGATCTCACCATCACCTGCTGCACGGGAACCAGGTGATGCTGTGCGTGTGTGTGTGTCTGTGTGTATTAGAGAGAGAGGGAGCGACGGAGATGGCTGTCACCCCTGAGCACTCTTATATCACTCACGGATGACTGACAGTCATTGGTTAGCTGTCTGACAGAGAAAATGAACCATCTGTCAATGTGAGCTGCCAAACATGGCAAATGTAATTATTATATATGAATTTAATGGAACGGCAGGTTCCTCCTCACCGCACTAACAAGATCGCGCGCCACAAGGCAGAGGAGACAGCTGATTGGCTGAATTAGGCAAACGCCAGCCGGGTGACGGGCCGACCCGCTGAGGGTCTGACTCATCCGTCACTGCCCATCATCCCTCTCTCGAATCTGTCCCCCCAAAACAGAGATCTGGGTGCAAGCTCAACCCTCTAGCCCTATCCTGGTGAGCCAGGAGACAGGGAATAACGGCCCTCCCAACTAAATTGCAACTCAGAGTGACAGTAGCCTTTCAATGCCTTATAGATCCTGACAGGCATAGAAGTTTATAGTGTGCAGTGGTATGCAGGTGAGAGACAAATTCCACAAGAGGCTATGTTTGTCATTCGACTGTCTGTCTGTTGATGAGGTCTAGTCTAGTCCAATATAGCCACATTGCATGGTGATAGAGTGACATCCCGACACAGACAAGATTGGCAGCATCTTTCATTTCAGTAGAGTAACCAGTGGCATTCAAAATGGAACACTAAATACTCTCTGAATGTTGTTGCATCAGATGCCATATAGAGGCACTGTGCTATTCCATTTCCCACCCCAGGCCCATCGCATGATTCCTATCAGTTTATAGACCAAACATTACGTAAGGTGAAGTGTGGAAGATTGCATACACATAGACAGGGAAACAAGATTAAAGCCTTGGTTTTATGTGAACATACATGGGATTCTGCACTGACATAGACTCTAATTAATTTGAATTGAATTAATACAATAAATCAATAGAATGAAGACTCTTATTCTACAAAGGTAAGAGAATAATAATAAATAATAATAAGACATGAGAAACATATTCAAATGTGTGCCTTTTACAGGAAGCAGATGAACATTCCCTTTTTTACCTGCTCATTATGAGTATAAAAAGGTGATGTACTGTTGTAGCACATCCAGTGGTGTTGCTGCACGTAATGTTGTGGCTCAATGGTTAGGAATGCTGCAGGTTTGAATACCAGGTTGAGAACTGCTCTTGTACCCTTTCGCAAGGTACTTAACATACATAGGCGATATCCAGCTGTATACATTGACAATGTAAAAAATAAGCCATGCAACCAAGGTTGTCGGCTGAGCAAATGAATATTAAAACACTTTTTACCTTCGTATTTGAAGGATTTGCCTGCCAAGTGGAAACGGATGGGGACAACCCCCTGCTCCAGAAAGTCACTTTAGAGGTGATTTAGGAGACAAACCGACCTTTACCCACTGATCAAATCTCCATCTAGACTGGGACCCTCGCTGCATTTGAACCCAAGGTCACACCCGCCTGCCTCAGTGATGATGAGAGTCAGGTGGCTGTCGAGTAGGGGGAGAGTTATAGTGGGAGATGCCTTGAGCTGCCCTTGATGAATGGCAGGAGAGGCACAGCTCCAGCATCTTGAATGAGAGGAGGGTTACTGGCATGGTGACCCTGGGGAGGGGAGGGGGCTGTCACTGGTGTCTGGGGGGTGATCTGACCCTACGCTGGCCCTGGCGGTGGGCAGATGGGGCCCCCTGCAGATGTGTCCGTGTTTATCAGCATGGGCTCCTGATCCCCCCCCTACCGCCGCCCGCCGTACGTCCTTCAGAGACTATATCCTTAGCCTGGTGAGTATCTTCTCAGTACCATCTTTACACACTGACATACTGTGCAAGCTTGCATGCATCACTATGGGAGTTTGAGTGACTGGGTGAAGATTCAACGATTGGAATGAGTGCTTGGAAAGGGGGCACAGTGTGGCTTCAGTCCCAGATGGGGCAAGGCCACTGTACCCTTGAGGATGGAGCTTAACCTAAACATCCATCATTTATAAAATGCAAGTTGTGTAAGTGGCTCTAGATAAAGGCATCTCCAAGCAAATAATGTAATGTCATGTAATGTTTGCTAAAAATCCAACTGTATAAATTGATAATATGTTGCATATAAGTTGTGCCTGTCGCTCTGGATAACATCATGTAATGTTTGCTTGCCCATTTCGTGACGGACTAAGCCAATTGTGGTCAGTGCCTGGCTTTGAGGTGGGGGCCGGGGGGACAGGGCGCCACACTCTCTAACTTACCCGCAGCGCTGTGATGGTGGTCGGGTCTCGGATGCGGCCATCATCATCCTTGAGGTTGTAGCCCTCTGGTCTTTTGTCTCTCTCATTGATCTTCCACAGCTTCACTGTTTTATCTACAGGGAACGGGACACACTGAGGATCAGGAAGGATTCAGCAGCAAGGCCATGCTTTATCTACAGGCCTATTCATGCCATCAGAAAGCATTTAATAAATTGTGGCTTTCTAAGCAAATCTTCTTTTGAAAGGGCTAATGATAACACTTGTCTATACAGTTATTACTGGATAATTAATGCTCAATAAAGCATTTATACATGCATAGTACTTCATCATAAAATACATGAATGTTTACTCCAATTAATATTAGTCAATGTATTTAGAATGAGGCCAGGGTTTCAGGATTAGGAAATCTTACATTTGGAAATGTTAAAACACTCCCTCAAAACAACAATACACCAGATGTGCATTTTTAAAACCATGATGATTTCATATTAAAAGACATGCAGGACCTATTTATTGTCGAATTAAGAATAATGCACTTATTATTAACAGGTAGTAATGATTTATAATAATTATCCAAGAGAAAACATAGACCTTTAAAAAACATATTACCAATACTTTATATTTTTACATTCTACCTGATTTAGTGCCTGTTGTACTTGATAAATTCTCAATGTGCAAAAACATTGTGAATACATTTATCAGAAAGACAAATTTGGCAATTGTCTCTTCAAAGCTGTTTGGGCAGATGGCACAGACCCAGCTGTACAGCATTCAGGGCAGTGGTTGAAGAGTGAGGCTCAATGATCCCTGTAATGGGAGGAGGTATAGTGCCATAGAGAACCACTGTGATTGGTTTAAAATCAGAGATTCACTGATAACACATGTTGGCTCCTCCCATATTGTAGATCATGAAGCCTTGCCCTCCCATGACTCTGGGTATTGGGTATGTGACCCGAGAAGCGTGGGATTGAACATAGAACAATGGTGTTGTGCTCTTGTTTGGCAATAAATAGTTATGAGCAGTACAAATGTAAGCAATGAAGGCCTCCCTAGGTCAGGGTATTGTGTGACGTCCGGTGCTTACCATTGGTGGAGAGCAGGAAGTAGGCCGCGTTCTGTTGCGGCAGCCAGCGGATCTTGTTGATCTTCTCCTCAATCTCAAGGCTCTTCAGGTAGTCAAACTCCGGCTCATGGCTTTGAAAGGTGCTGTAAACGTTATACTCTCCTCTTCGATGTGGCTGGTTTTTACTCTGTGCATGATTTACAAGAACAGAAATAAGCCAGAAATCACTCATAAATTTCATTCATTTTTTTGATTGTCTTACATGGACATGTGTTTTGGCATGTGTTGCCTTCTTCGGCAGGTAACTTAAAAAATGGACAGGGCTTTTAATTACAAGGGTGAAGCTGGTGGAGTCGATTATGACATCACAACTGAACCTTACGGTCCATTCACAGCAAAAAAATACAGCCAATATCTGTGGTCATGTACAGATCTAAATATGCCTTTCAGCAGATATATCAGTGACCTGCAGCCTGATAACCAAGGTCAAACCTCAAACCTCATCTCAATCAATACATGGGGTTCAAAAAAAGGGGGTAAAATGGGAGGTGAAGGCATTCGCAGAGGTGGCGGTTGATCCTTTTCTCTCTGCAGGGAGACAGTGGAGCACTGTGTGGAGGAGGGAGGTGCTGCTTTAATGGGCCCTGCAGATCAGATTCAAAGCAGATAGAGGACGGGATGCGTGGCACAGACCGAACGGTCCTCCTGCTGTGACTCCGCCAAACAAAACGCCTGGATCCTGCCGCGTCCTTTCAAGCTGTTTTTCTTTCCTCTGACGGAGGATTCAAAAGGGCCCGCTGATGACATGAAGCCACGATGTTCCTGTACCTCTTTGTAGATGTCTTGTTTCTGGGGCTATTTTGACACCATTATTTTTCTCAGCATGCTTGTGGCGTGAACAAAGGCACTTCGCTACCGAAAATGAAAGAGGGATCACTTAGCACAGCATGCCTTCCTGCTGTACCAGGACATTGGTGGCGGCGGTGAAAATTAGGCCGCTGATTCCCTTACCTCTTGCTCTCTCTGGAAGACCACCACTCGTCCCCCCTTGTCCCCCGTGGCCAACAGCTCCCCCGTGTGGTTGAACTCGACTGTGGATATGATGTCAGCTGGGAGAGACAACACAGACGAAACCTTAACGTTAGTTACGTGAATATGTTAAACAATTGATTCGGTTAAATGTTGTTGCTGTGCCCATGACAGAGTTTTTTTCAAGAATGTTTAATGACAAGAACAGGCCATGCAGCCTATCTAGGCTTGTCATTTTGCCGACATTTGAGTCTACTGCATGACCTGAAAAGTTGTTCCACTACACACAGTCATTCTTTTTATCTGTGTGAAATGTAACTTTCACTCATTTCCACATATGCCCCTTGTTCTTCTGAGAAAACTCAACTTGAAATATATATTTTATAGATCCCTTTTGAAAATGTAAAAGCATAAATCAAACCCCCCTTAGCTTCCTGGCTCTGAGCCTGAACAGATCAAGCATCTTTCCTCATAACTTTTCAATTTCATACTTTGAACCAATTTAGTTTGCAGTTTCTCCAATAGCTTCTATGTCTTTCTTGTAGTGTGGTGTAAAACCTGGGCACAGTACTCAATTGAATGTGGTCTGACAAAAGCATTGAACTGTATAACATCAATATAACCTGCTTTGATTTATACTCAATGCTTATTATTGCTACTGCTATGCTTATATTATTATTATTATTCTTGTATCTCAGTTTTTAGTTTTTGTTTGTTTTGTTTGTTTTTGTTTTTTAAGTACTTCAGTACACTGGTATGCGCTGTGTATCTGGTGGATTTGCACTACTTCCAGTATGATCGCTGCTAGGTTTTTTTATTCTCGTATTTCAGCATCTGGTATTTCAATATACTATGATGTTCTGTATGTCTGTATAGCTGCTAGGTTTTACTCTGGTTTTTAAAAATATTTATTTTGTATTTATTATTTCAGTATACTGTGATATTCTGTGTGTTCTTTCACTGCCTTCTGTATCTTTGCTGCTGTGACAAACCAAATCCCCCCCCAGGGATTAATAAAGGCTATCTTATCTGATCTTATCAATACCTTATATATCCTATATATCCACATACATTCTACCATAGTGGATTCTTATAAATGAGTCCCAAACAATAATCACTCGGATTGTGTTTAGGGCTGTTGCACTCTGTGATTACGAGGTGAAGGGAAATTAGGATAAGAGGACATGTGATGACAAACCAGCTGCTCTGCAGTTTTAACATGACAGAACAGGAAAAGCCTGATTCAAACAATTTAATTGAAATTGAAGTCCACTGGCATTTAAGAACAGCTCTCTCACAGTGGGGAAAAGGCCCAGCTGTCACTGGAGCGACGTCTGCATATCTGAGCAATTACATGCCGTTATCTCATGTCTGCTGGGCAACTGAGCCTGGAGACGAGACCACGGCGGCAGTCTTCCCACAATCCACCAGCGTATTCAACAGCACAGTGCACTCTACACCAAGCAGGTTTTTTCTTGTCACCGTGTCATTGATATGCAAATCCCTCTCGTTTCAGCCAGCAAGTTGTTTTTGTGTTCTTTTGTGCTTTTTAATGCTGTAATTAGAGAGCACTGTCCACACATCTGTGGTGATAAAAAAATATATATTACAGGACTGAGAGTTACAAGCATCTGACAAAACTATTCCTGCACAAATGTCTACTTATCTATTTATTTTTACCTTACTCTATGATGATTCAGTTATAATGAAAATTATAATGTTATGTTTGGTTACAGTGAAAGTTCAGGTTCACATCCACAAGTGTGACAAGATAATAAGACCACTGTTTCAAACCTGGGGGAATAGATTGACCATCAACTACACACACCACAGGAGTAATAGGACTGGTTATGGGGTGGGGGTCCCTGTCACCGTTTGAGGGAACATCATTCATCCTCCAACAGTTTCTTAGTAACAAAGTCATTGGATGACATCCTCTCCCCACCAACAAGTCCCCCTACCCCCACTTTTTAAATGACACCTACATGAGAAGACTACACACTTCTAGGAGACTTTGTGTCTTTTTATGCCTGGACTGTCACATGTGCTGTTTGTCAAAGCTATCTGGTAGCACTTGCACGATGGCCACTGGTGTAACATTAGATAACATCAGCAATACTACTTCCGATAGAATTAGAGAATCATGCAGCCCCAGTAACCTAGATTTACGAAAAAAGGGTTAGAGCAGTCTTAATTACTGAAACCGCTGGATGCACTCTTTTGTGACTGGTCTGTAATCCTGCCTCAACCATAAAAAGAAAATCTAGGGCAGTCTCAGCCATGTAATTAATGGCACCCTGATTGGAATAATGGAGAGCATCTTCCATTTGACGGATTTAATTGGCTGACAGGCCGTGACATCAATGCCCTGCCCTCTATCTACGAGGGGGCTTTTCTACATACAGCATGATCCCCCTCTCCTGGGTGGAGAGGTGGATTTTCTCCTTCCTTTTCTCTTTTTTCTCCTTCGAAGTGAAAGGATTTTCAGAGTGAATTTCAGACTTATTTACAATTACTTGATTCAAATTTTGCTGTTTCTCATCAGCCAACCACAGCTTAACTCATGTACAGTTTTTGCATTGTACAATACATCTCCACATTTGTATTCAACCATTTTGATCTAAAATAAATATACAAGCAAACAAACAGGCGGCAATTGTCTCTATTTTGTATGGCTCCTCATCTCTGACTCTGACATCTCTTCACAATAACACAAAAATGAAAGTCTCATCAACAGATAGATACACAAACACACACACACACACACACACACACACACACACACACACACACACACACACACGCACACACACACACACACACACACACACACACACACACACACACACACACACACACACACACACACAAACTGCAGTCTGAATGTGAGGTATCCCAATGTAACCTCAACAATTCATGACACAAACAACAACATCACAAATACAATGCCAATAAAAGCTGGAGAATATCTGCAAAGATGTTATTATGGGCAATCAAAGTGGCTTTGGCTCAACAGGATGATTACTCTGGAGCTCTCTCAATTCAGTTGATCTGCAAACCCAAGGATGTCCACTGTAAAGCGTGATTCTCACCAGCAGAAGCTGACGAACGCCTACCTTTTACACCTTTCTCTTTGTCTTCTTCAGTCAGATGCATCTGCTTCGGTGGATTCGGAGTACGCTATCGCAGTGCAATCTTTTTCCACATCAAGGGAAACTACACTCGTCTTCCTTTTATTTGAAGATGCATATGGTCAGAGCTGTGATGAGACGCTCCCCCTTGGCACGAGCGCTCTAACTCGGAATGCTGCTCATGATTACACGAGACCAGAGCTCGGCTTTAAATGAACAACATCAAACAAAAACAAAACAAAAACAGAATAAGCAGGAGGGCTCTTCAATAATCCTTTTTTATTTTCCCTCCCGGAGCAGCACGCCAGAGAGAGAGAGAGAGAGAGAGAGATAGAGAGAGGGAGAGGGGGGGGAAGAAGACTGGTGTTGTTGCTGTGTTCTTTACACACACACACACCTCCATCTCCATGGGCTTAGTGCTGGCTGTTAGGGAGCATTTAAGGGAAGGGTTTCCATGACGACCCCTCCTCCTTTGAGGAGCTATGTGTTGCAAAGACTGCGTTCTTGCAGAGTCTGCAGGCAAGCGAACGGCACAATGCATACTGCATTCAGCCTTGTTTTATTGTCATTACGTAGGCAAATAATAGCGCGAGAGGTTCTTCAACAGGACCTTACGCCGCACACAACACTGTACAATCATCAATGTCAGCTTGCAAAATAAACACCTCAATAAACAAATAGCCTTTGCTTGTTTTCCGCTTGGTTTGTAGATATTATGTAACAAATGTCCATTTTAAATTGCTCTCAGTTCCAAGGGCTTAGTTGGACAGACATGGCCCAAAATGCTTAAGCACGTATAAGCTGTGTCTGGCCTGGATCCTGGTCCTGCCGTGCTACCGTGGCCTGAAGTTACCTAAACGCGGAGTTTAAGATTGCCTTTCCAGAATATATGGAATAGTATGGATAATAATATGGAAAGAACCAAAAGAACCAAAACAGCACTAAACAATACAACAAAAAAGACAATTTGTTTGTCTCATTGCAGGAAAAAACAGTTCGGCATGGTGCAAAGCTAACAATGGTACCGCTAGGCAAACATCGGCCCCCCCAGTCCCCACTCCAGTTGTGAAAGGCAGCCATTGTGTCCCTGCTTTAATGCCAGTCCTTTCATCCTGTTATAAGATGTTTATGCTCAGCCCTCCAACAATGCTGCCTGTTTCAGCACGGATTTCACGAGCCTCGTCCCTCTGACGATTCTGCAGCATCGATGCGTTTGAGCTCAGTGATTAATGTGCGCCAGAACAGAGATGCCTGTTCCCAAGACCGCTGAGACGGGCGCACGTTATACTCCCTACCCTCCCGCCCCCTCCCTTTGTGGATTTGACCACTCTTGTCCACTGCATCATTATTCTGTCCTAGCATCTACACAAGGGAACCCCCAGTGACTCATTTAGTCAGGCAGGAGGCGCCACATCGGCCGTGTCTGCGCCTACAGCCAATTCCCCTCGGTCACAGCTGTGTTACAGCCGTAGTCTGCGGGGACCTCTCGTTCCTTAACACCCCGGGCTCAGAGAGCGCGTTCAACGCGCCGATCCAACAGCGTGTCGGACAATTACAGAGAGTGAGTGTTACACGGAGCTAAGGGAGGGAAGGGAATATACACATCTAAATCATATTCAGTTTCTTCATTGAAGCGGAGTTTTACATTTCTTTTTTTTATGATGCGAGGAATACGCTGACCTAATTAGGCCCCGAGAGTATCCATTTGCAATTCTTTTTTTAGTGCTTCCTGCTTGCTATCAGCAGAAACATGTCACCAACAAAGGGAATAAAATAACAACTAAATATTTTGTGTGAACGTATGCCAGAGAATGAAAAAAACTGCCTTAACAGGACAGTACATTTTCTGCACATTGTGATATATATATATATATATATATACAAATATATAAATATGTCTTTCCTAGGCTGATTTTGGTGTGGCTATGTCATGTTTATTTTTTGGCAAAATGCAAGTTCTGTATGCTCAAATCAGCCCTGATGCACACTTAGCTCACACTTAATCAATCAATTTTATTTTGATATAGTGCTCTTCACACCAGGTGTCCCAGGGCACTGAACAATTATAACATATTGTAGAAGTACAAGCAGAGCAGGGCATTTTTCACTCAGTTACATACACATACAATAGCCATTACATCTACAGAAAATGGTCAATTTCATACACATTACATAAAATCACAATCAAATAAAAATGTCTTCAATTGATTTTGAAGACTAATCATTGTTTCAGTATTTCTCATCTGGGCTGGAAGAGAGTTCCACAATCAGGGAGCATAGCAGGAAAAAGACCTCAGTCCAGTTTTCCTGAGGCGATACCTGGGTACTACCAGTAGTCCCTCATCTTCTGAGCACAGGGAACGAACAGGCACGTAAGGCGCAAGCAGTTCTATAAGTAATATACGCCATTTATAATAATATACGAGCGTTGCCAACGCTGTGCTCTACCAACTGAGCCACAGAGAACCACGGAAGGAAGGAGGGCCCTTTCCAATTGAAGGCCTTGTATGTTGTAATTGCTACCTTGTAATTGATGTGCTGTTTGACCGGCAGCCATTGCAGTGATCTTCGGACAGGCGTGTTCAGACCTGCGGGCATGGATCAGTAGCCTGGCAGCTTGGACGAGCCGCAGCCTATTAGGTTTACTGTCTGGCAGTCCAGTGAACGAAGAATTACAGTAGTCCAGGCAGAACATTATAAAAGAGTGGTCCAGCAACTCTATGTCTTTCCTACTCAGACAAGGGATGAGCTTCGCAATATTTCTCAAATGATAAAAGGCAGTTCTATTTATGTATTTGAGATGGGTGCCAAGCGAGAGCCTGTAAAATAATCACTCCCAGATTATTTACCTGTGGGGCAAATTAGATCTAGTTACCTTCAATAGTTATTTTGGACACATCACATTTTGACAGAAGTCTTTCGGAACCAAACAGAAGTATTTCAGTTTTCCCAGAGACATCTGTGAGCCAAATGGAGTATGTTGACACAAACTAACACAGAGATATCACCATCGTGGGAACAAACCCCTCCCAGTTATTTTGGGGACAGAGAAAATCATATGATGAATGATTGAAATTGAGCTGAAATTGGGTTTATTCGAAATTTCTGAGATGAAACAATATGAGCCAAAAAAAGGTACATTGTATGCCTGCTCTTGTAAAGTGCCTGGTAGCAATTATTTCAATGGAAGTCACCGAGAGCTTTTGCTCCACATATATGAGTGGAGCTCAGGTCACATAAGCCTGCTGCTGCATACAGTATACTGGTGGAGTTTAGATCTGGTTTTTAATGCCAGTGCACTGTCCTCAGAATCTATGGTGAATGTACCTGTGCCTGACCACATGCTCCTTCACCAGATGAAAAGCAGAAGGAAGCGGTCTGTAAATCACAAGGCCAGCCAGGCTTGAAACGACGTGGGGTCAAAGGTCACGCTTCGGCATGACAGTGCTGGACCGCGATAAAGGAAAATCCATCCGATGTGATGATGTGGAGCGAGGTTCGTTTCTCAGGGATAGGCGGGGTGGGTAATCGCAGAGAATGACCTTATATCGCACTGCCTGAATGAAATGCTGCCCATCGAGAGTTCTGCTGCTAGCTGATTGGACAGGAGATTGTTTCCTCCAGGCTCTTCTCTGCACAGTGTAAGCAGCCAATGAGACAGTGACACTAGAACAGAGGGAACGTGAACTCTTTCACGCTTGGGGTGAGCTGTCTGTGCATGCTCACGCCAAATGGTATTTCATTTGGATCAAGGTGTTCTCACTAGCAAACAGTTCCACTCCATCTACTATTCTTCGTTCATGGAGTGTGAGAACCATATCTCACCTGAGACAATATAGTAGCAACTCAGTAATATCAACTCAGTAGGGGACACAAGGGTTGTCTGGTGAGCAGGCCAGAACGTAAGGGGTTACGTTAGTCAGAAGGAAAATAATATGGGTCAATAAGCAGCCAGATTCCCTCAGATTCACGCTAAAGCAGAAAATGGTTGTACTCTCGACCGTGCTGTCACACCATGAAGGGGGAGCATGTTAATTCAGCGCAAAGTTGCATAAATTTAATTCTGGGTATTTTGAAGGCATTATAATCCAGCAAGGATCAGTTAAATGCAGTATTACAGTTCTACACGGAACAAATATTAGCACGGTTTGGACAATGGTGTGGGTCAATGGATTGCCCCCAGGATAATTTGGCTTGACCAGGTCATGACCTGCTCCTGCCACTAGGTGTCAACCTCACGTCCAAAGAAATTGGAATTCTTACCGGAGCAAATTCTTTTTTTATTTATTTTTTATTCAAATTTTCATAAATAGCCTACTTTACAGCAAAATGCAAGGGTATACCCAGCTGCTCCTATTAAAGGGCATAGTACACAACAGTTTATTTTAGAGTAGATTCATTCCTGTCTACATGTGTACTATGAAGGACCAGTTAAATTACTCAAAAAGTCTCATGTTAGTCTCACTAGTTTCATGATTCTAGTGAGCTTAATTAAAGATATCTCAATCAATCAATCAATCAATCTTTATTTTTGTATAGCGCCATTTACAAACAGGTTGTCACACAGCGCTTCACATTTTTTCCAGAGGGAATCAAAAAACCAGAAAACCATTGGAGCCAATGTGGGAAACTGGAAAATTATTCCCTGCCCCTTAAAAGGCGGTCGAGATGAACTCCTGGAAAATGGTGGGATACAGAGAAAAACAAAAACAAATAGTCCTTGAGGCTCATGAGGCTTAACAGACCACCGGAAGGGCATCTGATTGGCAAAGTGGTTGCACTTGCTGAACAGTGCCTGTGGAGTTCTCATTTATACACAAACAGGTCTTCCTGGAGCACTTCAAGAGCATTGACCCACCTGGGACTCAAACCCTTGACCCAGTGGTTTCAGGTGCAGTCGCACGGGGTCAGCAGTGAAATAGCAGTGAAATTTCCCCTTTGCACTTCAGTGACCTTCTGCAGTAATTGTCTTAAGCAGCACTGGTAATCCTGCATTCTGCCACCAGCATCAACGACATCCCATAATTCTCTCACAGGTCTATATATATGTAGACACGTCCTTCACATCCAGGCTGTACTGCAATGCGACTATGGCCCCCAAACCCAATCGATAATTTTGAGAGATAATGCAATCCACTGCATGATACTATTTGGTCAGTAGTTTGTTAATCCAGTGAGACCTATATAATGTACATTTTACTTAGAATCAATGTAACATATACAGCCACATAGCGAAACATGTTTACAGAAGCAGTTACTCTACATTATCTCCCCTCAGGCCAAAACACTGGCGCCCTTCTCAGCATTCAAACTCACAACCTACTGGTTTACAAGACCAGTTCCCCTAACCTCTATTCCATTGTGCTGCCACATGCAGTACATATAAATAAATACAGTAAATATATACAGGAGGCGGTTGGAAAGCCTTTCGAAAAACATGGCTGGGACAATGAAGGAGACGCGGTGACACAGTCAGCTCTGTGGAAAGGCAGCTCGATTCTGCCCTGGCAATGCCAGAGCTATTTGGAGCAAGACATCTGCCCTATGCAGATGAGCAATGATTAAATTTCACCAGCGGTACCTCATCATCGCTCGAGCGCCGTCCGAGAAACGGACTTTACCATTACGTGGAACATCTGTGAGACCCATTTTAAAAGTGTTTATTTGCTGTACATGTGTAAAATCGCAGTGGTAGAGAGCAGATAAGCAGGTGCTTCTGTTGGCAAGGATGCCAACCGCGCCCTACCCGCCCAGCACGGAGAAGTACCCACCTGCCAGAAACTGCCAGATTCACGGCGCCCGCAGAGCATCATTTATCGAGGGTGTCCAAGGTTGCAACGGCATTAGCATTCAGTACAGAGCGCCTGCCCTGACACCGGCTGGCTGGCATTAAAGCTTGTTCACAGGATGTCAGACAGCACTTATTGTATATTTTCCCGTATGTTGTGTGCATATTTTGGAAATAACAGTATGGTGCATGACTTGAACCCACGATGCTGCGGCCCAGTGGCCTACGCAAACACAACCCCATTAACAAAAAGGGGGAAAACACATAGGTGGTTTGCAAGCTCTCTCCACAAGGCCACTGGCGAGATTTATGCTTTTCCTGTCGCAGTTAAACATGTTGATCACATCAGTTTTGGGATGTGGCCCTGTCTGTAGAAGGAGGGAATTGAATGGACACAGACCTGTCCTCTGTTTGTAATTAAGATATAAATGATTTAATCAAAATAAATCACAGTTAATGTACAAACAGCCAACTCATACACATTCTGGCTTTTATTTATCATCTTCCCCCAATGATTGGAATTCTTACTGGAGCAAATTCTTACATATATTGTCTTCTGATAGAATGGAATCACCACAAAAACAATTGTAACAATAATAAAGAAAATACTGTTATTTCTATCAAAAACCATGTGAGTGGAAGAAAAGGCTCAAGTAAAGCAAAACATTTAAAGAAATTATGTATGAAAACAAAAAAGATTTTTGTAAAAAAGCTGAAATATTGAATACGTTTTAATAACTGCAGAAAATTCCAAATTCATATCACAAACCAGACTCTATGTATAACTATTAGCTCTAAAACTGGGTGTTTCCTTAGGACGTGACTGTATAGTTTGTTATAAAATGCCAGCATATAAACAGCACTACTGGGCAATAAAGTCACCCTTCCTGTCTTTACAACATCCCTGAATAAATTATGAGTCAGCTAGAAGCACCAGCCATTGGTATAATAGCATCCAGAGAGCAGACAAACTCCTCTGTCTGTGCCTTAACCTTCAGTGCTGAAGCCCTTTTGGAATGTGGATTTCAGAGCACACACAGAGCTCCAAACAATCTCCCAGCATTCTCTCTGATCAGCAGGAATCAGTCCGTGTTGCAGCGCCAGCGGTCAAGGCTGAAGTAAATGAAAACTTAAAACAAACAAATCAACCCATAGATGAAATTAGAGAAAACAAAGAGAGAGAAAGAGAGAGAGAGAGAAAGAGAAAGATCACGACCACATATAGGGGATTTTAACTTATCTTCAGTATCAAAAAGTAGATACATTGTTCTGACTGTACCCACTGTTCGTATGCTGTATACTCTGTTTGTTCCGTGTTTGAACTCATCACAAAACAAGACATTTTGAGGAATAGGAGCAGAGACTCCTTTGGGGAAAAAATCTAATAAGTGCTCATTCAAGCCATTTAAAAACATTACACCCGCCCCCAACGCACACATACAAATACAGTCTGTCTCTCTCTCACACACAAATACTCACACAGAGACTCTCTCTCACACACACCCCCTCTCTCTCTCTCTCTCTCTCTCACTCTGTTTCACACCCACACACACACACACACACATGCACGCACACACGCACACATGAACACACGCACACACACATGCGCACGCACGCACGCACACACACATAAACACACACACTCACACAGGAAGAAGCAATTTGAGCAACTGTGTCTCTCAATGTATTATTCGTTCTGGGACTAAACAAACTACGGCTGGGACTGCCAAATTAGTTTCTGCAAGTAGGCAGAAGCATGCACCTCAGCTGGATAATTGAATAGAGTTGCTGAGTAGGCCTAAACGGAGAGGGGCAACAGCGTCGAAATCTCTCAGGCTCTGCTGTTCAATTAATCGGATGGCAGTTTCATAAACACTCCTCTACACATAGGATTGTGAGCTGAATAGCGGGGGAGGAGCTTAAACATGGCATTGCTACTCCGGCACAAACCAAGCAGCCGTTTCGGAATCATTTGTCGGTTCTGGCCTGGACTCATTCATTCATCCCATTGTTCTCTGACCAGAGTTAAGAGAACGGTCAAAAGAAATGAGGTTAATAATTGGATAATTCTCCTTTGTGGTAATGAAAATGAACAACCTCTGAATAGCCGCTCATCTTCATATGGTGATAATAGTCCTTCAGGTAGACCTTGATCTTTGTGACCATACTGGCACTGCTTGGCCTAGCAGCTGGAGGCCGGTCCCTGTTTTCAATCAAAGTCGTGGCTTCTGTGTGGCTCAGTAGGTAGAGCACGGCATTGACAACGCTTAGGTTGTGGGTTCGATTCTCACTGGGGCCGCATATACTGAAAAATGTATGCATTCACTACTGTAAGTCGCTTTGGATAAAAGCGTCTGCTAAATGGCATATATTAAAGCAGTGACAAATAGAAAAATGCTTGTTGTAGGACATCATCCACACAGCACAGCACACAGTGTTCAGCCCTGCTGAACCTGTCTCCGTGAGTGAGGAGGTATCAGCAGGACACAAGCACTAGCTCTCATTATCAAGAAAAGGTCTGTGAAGAGGAAAACGATTTTGTCAGATAAAGTTCCATAGATGAAGCGATGCGTGAAGGTAAAAGTAAATCATTTCAGCTGGATGCTTGAAAAGAAGCTGTGACTATTTATTTCTATGGTTCCCTGATGCAGTGCTGGGGAAATCAGTTTCTCCAGATTTTGCTCTCTACTTTCACCCCTCTGTGCTGGCCCCTGCTTGGTGCTGTCTGTGGTGCTGAATCCTCCCTCTCACCAGCTCCTCCAGGGGGGCCCTTTAAGAACCAACTCAAAGTGGGACACCTGGGCCCTAAGCCTTTCTATGCTGTCCAAACTGAAGCTAAAATTCACCTGACCGTGCCTGTGTACCAGATGCCACTCTTTCATCCAAACATAATTTCCCAGCGATGTGGGCCATGGGGCTATCGCACCAGTGCAGTGCAGACCGAAATGAACCTGCATTGGGCCTCTGGCAAGAAAAGAAGTGTTCAGCCCGTATTGCCAAAAGACCCCGGTCTCTTGTGAGAGAGATGAAATTGCTTCCTGAAAAGGGGTGAAGCCGCTTTCTGAAATAAGCGTTGCTGCACACACGAGGCCCTGTTACACCTGCCTGCACTGTTTATGTGTTACTGTTATTGTAGCACGTGTCTGTGTGCGCTGGCTGCCAGTGAGCTGGATGGATGGGGTGCTTAGCATGGTTATTTATAGCTATTAATGCCCTCACATCCCTGTAATTCAGATCTAAGACACTCAGGGCTCTCTGGTTTGAGCACACTCAACCCTAAAGCTTAGTGCTTAGGCAATGGCCTACAGTTCCTATTAGTGTCTCCATGCATTTGGTATCATAACAAGCAGAGCCCCAGAGGAGATGTGGTCATCATGCAATCTGAGCAGCCTTGCAGTGCTGACTCTGGAAAATGTGAGGTGAGAGAGAGGGAGTGTGTGTGTGTGTGTGTGTGTGTGTGTGTGTGTGTGATGCTGTGAGGTGCACAGAGCTTCTGCTGCAGGGAGAGAGTAGGGGAGGTTGGGTTTTCTGAAAGAACATCATCAGCACTCTACGTTTAATGAACCTGCATGTCGTGTTGCCTTCACCTCATAACGTGCCCCACCAGCCCCACTGCCCTGCTGTTAGTGTGATTCCAGGTCAGTGGTCGGGAAGCACCCGAGGGGTATATCTGCCAGCATCCATGGAGAGAGGGGAAGGTAATCAAGATAGACAGGCACTGGCATGTCTGCCCATGCTAACTGGCTTGTTGACGTGGAGATTCTTGGAGCAGGACGGAGGCAGCCCCTCTTCACTATTGAACACACGCACACACACACACACACACACACACACACACACACACACACACACAAACACTGGTAAAACTACTATCAAAACAGGACAGTGCTCGTTTACACTCGTTGCTCCTTCCCTGCATTTTGCACACCTGGTCCCCCCCCCCCTCAATCAGTCACAGTATTTCATGACAAAGGTTAAGTTCTGCTGAGGCACACAGAAAAGGCTCCTGAACTTGTCAAGTACCAACAGCAAGACCATCTGCAGCCCTTAAAAAGTGTGCTAATGAGCAGTCGCCCATTATACTGTTGGAAAACGAAAAAACTAAATAAGGATGGTCAGATGACAGGCAGCCTTACATAAATAATACAAATAAATTTAAAAAACACTATGGAAAGGGTGGAGTAGAGGGTGAGGAGGGGTGGAGAGGGTGTTTGTGATCCCCCATGATATGGATTTAATGGGACCTGTGACTCACCCCAGGTGGGAGCTGACGGAGGGATGGAGTGAGCAGACAAATTCCGGACGAGGGACTACTGTCGACAATATTGTACATGCACAGGTCTGTTGTGTGGTCTGTTTAGGCTTGGTATGGCCCGTTTAGGCCTGGTTTGTCCTGGCTAAGGGAAACACACCTCTTCCTGATCCACCGCGTTGCCCTCATACCCCCTCACCCCTCCACAGACCTCCACACAGTCTGTGACACACTGCAGCACACCGCTTTCACATTCAGTGTAAGACTGCCTTTAAAAACATGCGCACTTGTATCTTCCTTCCGCATGCATCATTAACCATGATGACGCGGTCTAACGCTGCGGTCTAACCCCGGTCCAATGTTCTTCACCATTTGCACAATGCATTTACAAATGGAATAAATCAAAGGATTCGCTAGAAGCTTTGCTCAATGCCAAAAGAGATAATAAATAATGCTCACTAAGCAGATGAATCGAAACGGTGCTCTTAAGATTCCCTGAAAGAGATAAGGAAGATGAAAATGCAGAAACGAAGGGACCGAAAATCTACCTTCACTTCCTCTGTTGACGCCACTGTCTACTTTCAGTTAATTCGCTGAACTTTGCAAGCAACTGGCCATAAAATGCACCTTTGTCTGAACTGCAGTCTACATTAGACACAGCCTACTGTATAAATGTGTCCTGTTTACTTTACTGTAGCAGGGTGTCTTGCTTGCTTTTCACTGCTTTATACCATAATGCATATAACACATGCTCTGTCTGTAACTTGTTTATGCAGCTGGGTTTTAACAGGGGCATTTCAGGTCAGCATCAGCATGATTATGACAGGAGAGCATCGAACCTTGGATTTGTACAGCAACCTCTGTCACCCCCCCTCCCCAGATGGTGACCCTGTGGTGAGGAAAAGAAGCTTTGGGCCCAAAGTGGTTTCCTTCCTGCCAAGACACCCCTGGGTGGGGGGCACGTCCCGACTATTGTCTGGTCCTGGTCGTCACCGGGGTGTTGGCACGTGGGCCAGGTCCAGCTCTAATCCGGCCACGTGGCCCGTCACAGGCAGGCAGAACAAAAGAGACCGTGGACCTGCTGCGCCACTTCCTGTTCGCCCGCTGAGCTCCCAGCCTCTCGGCCGGAACACCAGGAAACCCTCCGCTGTGGGGGGGGGAAGGGGGTGGGGTGGTGTCGAACGCCACGGTAAACATTCTGCTGTTACTGGGAGCCTTTGTCCCGTCCATTGTGTACACAAAAAGAGCTATTGTTGGTTTTAAGCGATGCACAGTGGCGGCCAAACAATAATCGATTACATGTGAGAAAAACAGATGTTAGCCCTTTCAATAGAACCAGCAGGACAAACACTCAGAAACACCCCCTCGGCACGCAAACGAAGGCCACAGATGCGTATTTGACACTGTCCAGGGCACAGTGTGATACAGAGAATGCTATAAACGTGGCCAAAATAACTACAGAGTTTCTAGGGAAGACAAACTGATGGAACAGAGGTAGCGACATAGCGTCCACAGCCACTGCAGCTCTGCTCTCCATTCCCTCCCTCCGTCCTTTCGATGGATGGCCCCCTCCCTGAGATAATCACAGTCAAAGCATGTGACCTTTCCTAACATGCCATTCACTTGGCTGCCTGTGCCATGCATGCCGTTATAAAAGAGATTGAGCACAACAGGATAAAAACTTAAACACAGTGGCCTTTTCAGGTGGCTGAATGTGAACGCACACCCATGCATGTGTTAGGTCATGAGAATATACTGGGTAGATTTTCATGGTGAGGGAATGGGGTGGAACGTACAGGGGAAGACTACAATGGAACGTACAGGGGAAGACTACAATGGAACGTACAGGAGAAGACTACAATGGAACGTACAGGGGAAGGCTACAATGGAACGTACGGGGGAAGACTACAATGGAACGTACAGGGGAAGGCTACAATGGAACGTACGGGGGAAGACTACAATGGAACGTACAGGGGAAGGCTACAATGGAACGTACGGGGGAAGACTACAATGGAACGTACAGGGGAAGGCTACAATGGAACGTACGGGGAAGACTACAATGGAACGTACAGGGGAAGACTACAATGGAACGTACAGGGGAAGACTACAATGGAACGTACAGGGGAAGACTACAATGGAAAGTAGAGGGGAAGACTACAATTTCATATCACATCCCCTAATGGCCTCCGACCCCAAACACCGGTCAGAAGAGAAATGAACAAGGGTGGCTTACAGAGAGATGCACAGTGTATTTGAACTGGAGTGTTATTCAGTAACAGATGGTTTGTGAGGGTGGTTTATATGTAAGAGAAACAATACAATTCACCTCAATGCTGGGTGTGATTATTAGGGCACTGTGATGCGAGTCAAACATGCTGAACAACCTGACACCCCGTTTTAAGAGAAACATCAGGGATCAGCAGTGAGATTACGCCTCAGCAGGGACTTTGAGTGAAACAAGACTTTTAAAAATCACAAGGCCAATTCAGAGGAGAGGACCGGTTCCATGTGAGAGCCAATCATGTTACAGTGGAAGGATCCCAAATGGTCTAGACCAGTGGTTCCCAACCTTGTTCATTGTTCTTAATTCTGAATTGTAACTAGGTGTTACTTGTTCTTAATTAGACACTTTTAATTCCTATTAAAGCATGATTTACTCTACTCTAAGGCTACATTATGTCATAAATAGCTATGCATGCCATGAGCAATAAATGTTCCATATTCACATCCCAGGACTTTAAATCAGTCAGATACATCATTACTTTATGATAGCTACACAATTCATTTCGAAAGGGGTTACCTTTTTAATTGATTCAATTATAGATTGGCGTGTGAAATCAGTGCAGGCCTAATTGAGTTCAATGACAGGGCAATTGGCAACAAGCCAAGCCTGCATTGTGTTAAAATAGGTTTAAGGAAAAAAATGATGGTAGAACTTACACAAGTGTTTTCCACAGCCTTAATTGATCAAGAGATTGGCTGTAACAAAAACCAGCATACACAGTGGGTCCCCAGGACCGAGGTTGAGAAACACTGGTCTAGACTCTAGAGGACAGAAGTCTGAGCATTCACATGAATTCACATGAAAACTTCAGTCACACGTACGCACACACCAATTATTTCCACATTTATGCAAAAGCACACACTCTAAAACTCTGAGAAACTCCACTGGGACAGGTAGGCATACAGGCACTCAGAAAATCGTTGACACACAGGCATATGTCAGGAAGATATGAGCAAACAGGCTTAAACCCCCCATCACACACATGAACATTTCACACTACAATTGTCCTCCAGAGAAGGCCAGCATACAAAAAAGCTGGGGTATCTTATTTGAATCTTTTGATATGATATGCTGTGCAGGCGCTATTCAAAATTAATTTTCTAAATAAAAAAGACGGGAGATATTTCTATCAGGAATAACTCAACTGAGAAGGGTCTCAGCTAAAAAAATTAAATAATTAAAAAATAATAATTCCAACGTAAGACTTCTCCATTTGATTTACGACAGTCTCTTCAGATGTGGCAAAAAAACTACTCGCTGCTTCAGTTTTAAGCAATTCCCTGGTTGATGTAAACTGAGCAAAAGCTTTATTTATCCTTTTCCACACCCCTCCCCAACCCTCTCAATTTCTCTATCTCTGTCTCTCCTTTGAATTTATGACGCATCCTGAAAGAGTCGACCTAATTCTCTCTCCTGCTAGAGCTCACCACGTGCCTCCTTGAACGGGGCCCCGTCACTCAATGTTTAAAGCAACCCCAATCCCTGCCCCCACCCCAGTCACCAGAGAGTCGGGGGCCACACTGTGCCCATCAGCTTGCCCATGGATGGCCCAGGTCCAGCCAGGCCATCACTAACAGTGGAGACACAGGAAGAGGCGCATGAATGCCCAGTGCTTGGACATGTGTTTACTTATCTGCCTTGAATGCATTGTTTAAAACATGTCTAAAATCAATCAATCAATTTTACATTGTACTCTTAATTAAAGATTGTTTTCACAGATTGCATTTTGCATAAGGCGGTCGCGAGAGGTGAAAACATCTCAGGGTCAGCCAAGAGTGGAAAATTGTGTGAATCATTGTGTGAATGATATAACACAAGTTTGGTGTTCTAGAGATGTTATTTATCATAATGGTTCAGGTTTTTACTTCCATCAGTAGTTCTCTCCAATAGTCACACCAAGCTACGAGGGGAGCTGGACAGTTTATGTTACCTAGAAACCGTCCTTCCTCCAGATCCTGTTACTGAGTAACATTCCGGTCTCTACCCATCACGCAAACAAGTGTGCAAGCCAACGATGGCTCAGTATTCCCTAACTGGTATTGGGGTCAAAAGTCATTCAAGGGTGTAATCTGAAATTCTAATCTTCCCCTGTACACCCCAGCTACTCATTCACGTGGCGCGTATCGTACAAGCAGAAAAGATCTCGGGAAAACAATTTGATACCCAGCTTTGGTTTTCAGGCCAGACTGGCAACCAAAGTGCCAGCCACCGCCAGCCACAACAGTACTGCATGGTCTTTATTCATATCTCATGGTTTTAAAAACAAACTTCTCCTTTTCTCTTTCAGAGGTGTTCAACATCTCCTTATTCAATGTCTTTCTGCTATGTCTCTGATAAAAATATAATAAAAAATATAATGACCTAAGACATTTTTAAGCCCTTCATTTTTCCTTGACCTCTGCTTTATGTTAAACAATTTTAACTGCCCATTAAACACGGTTCAAATTTAAGAAATAAAATATGATTTCTTAAAATCCATTTAATTTTTACATCATGTAATTTGTTTGTTTGTTTTTTTTGTACTTGCAACCTTTTTTTGCTTGTGCCACCTTGGACAAGGACAGATTCTGTGACTTCATACTGATGATAAGGTTCAATGTTTCCTACAGTATTAAGTTACAGGTGTTGAGTCACCTTTCTGTGAGTGCAGTGGTCATCCATGGCAGCAGTCCAGCATCACTGTGTGCAATTTAAATGAATGAGTGAATGACTAAGAGTTTCTTACCCAGTGGCTGATATTTCTAGTATCACTGGACAAGGGTCTTCAGCTGTAATCCTATAGCATCCATATTCCCTTTTCACCTATCTAGTGAAATTACAGCAGAACCTGTCATTACAAAACCTGAATCGGGTTAAGGTTCAAATGTATTCAACTTGTAGTTACACTTACATTTTTTAAACATTTTATTTATTTATTTTTTAGTTTGTATTGATAGGAACTGATACAGACACTGGCCTACTGAAATAACAATTATCAGATGTGTTGCATCATAGTGTTTCTAGTGTGCGCTAGTTTACAACACCCTTTACAAATGCGTATCGGTCTGCGTGCTGGGTTGCTTCACTTGTTTCAGGGTGACCTCAGCTCAGGGAACTTTTCCCTCTGCTTTTGCTTTGTGAGTAATCACTAAAAGGTCCAATGCACCTTGTTATTGCAGATGAGCGTTTGCCAGGGTCTCTCAGAAAGCCATAAATAAGAGTCCTTCTTATCTTTATCTGAAAGGTCAGGCTGTCTTTCGTTTCACCTGCTCACCATTAGAATCGCGCATTTTAATTACTTTCCCAAGCTATTAAGATATTACATTTGGGAGCACAAAGAAATGCACGCGTTCCGGCCCCTGTACCTTGGGGGTAGTATAAATACACGTGAGTGCGAGGGCTAATCCGGGGCAATTAAATCAGGAGAGAAGAAGAGATGATTCAAGAAGCACGTCGGGAGGCCTCCAGACACTGCTGGGACTTTTAAAAGCAGATCATTGAGATTTTTGGAGCCCCATCACAGCAATCAGGATGCAGCATTTCCATCAGTGGGGTATCAATCAATAGCCCTGCCTGAGAGTAGAGTCACGGATAATCTGAGCCTCCAGATTGCCTGCTGTTATTACAAACTCAGTGACAGCCTTGGCAAGGCCCGTGGGTGATTGAACCCTGGTGTCGCTGGCCAAATTCCCAATCTGGACCTCTCAACATGGCCACCTGACTGTTTACGACCAATCGGGCTGCAGACTGTAACAATCCCACATTCTCTGGCAGCTGTAGCGGTTAGCTTCATCTTAAAAAATACTGATGACGGGGCGGCGGATAGCATATCGGTCTAACGCACCGTATTGTGGCTGGTCCGATACGGTGTGCGCTGCCTGTCAGGGACCCGGTTCGAAACCCGCGTCTCTACCACACCCCTGATTTGGCTGTCCGCCCCAGGGGAGCCAGCTCGGTCCGGTGAGGGGTCTCCAGAATGGGGTGGGTGAGCCATCTCCCTCTGAGAATCTTGCTGTGAGGCACAGACTCGTGTAGAGTCTCCAGAATGTGGGTACCCATTTGGGAGAAAAAAATATATATCTCAAAGCAAGCAGAGTTCGCTGCCCTCTGAGTAATTACCTTGCCTCGTTTATGAGACAAGCAGCAGACAGCTTCATGCTGTGTCTGACAACGCTACCTAGCGTGTGGATATTCATGATGTAACACGGGTTCGAGTGCCGTATCACCTTTATCAAGCAGGGCCATCCACAGATATCCTTATAGGCTTAGACGAGTGAGACAAGACCCTTTTAAATAGAAAACTATAACATGGTAATGGACTATAACATGCATTCCTCCATTACCAATAGTTATGGTTATTCTGTTACTAAGCAATGAGAGTTTTCTTTCCTGAATCTTCTGCTATCATTAGCTTGCTAGTTCGTTAGCTACAGTAGTTGGTGTGACAACAGGGATTTTTTCCATTGGCTGCTTGCTTCTCATACCGTTAGACTTACTCATCAAATAAAATTAAATGAAAATTCAGCCAAAGAGGCTGAATGTGATGTTAAAAGTCGCCAATATTGCATAATGATTGACTGCTTACAATGTTTGCCTATCAGGATTTTTATATCACTGGAATGCGCAACGACATTGAAATGATTTATGAAAATAAAATTATATTTAGCCATGCTGTATTGTCCATATCAGCACTGCTAGGCATGCTGCTTGACCAATCAACATCCAGGAACAGGACTATCCATTTTATGATAGTGAATAAAACATCAGAAGAGCTCATTTGAAACCGACATATTGAGACATTTAAGTTCTGTGCAGCCACAGCTCACCTCTGGAACACAAGAGTGCCCCCTCCACCATAGTTCCCAGAAAGACTTGTGCAGTGTATGCTGGTTAGCTCACAGATCCATGGTCCCACCTGACCTGTGTCTGCTGGAAATAATCCCCTTTCACATCTACATAGGTTGGCCCCGCTCAGAGCCCGGGAGGCTGGCCACAGATGACAGAGGCAGACCTGTTCAAAAAGGCAGCATTGTACAGGTACACAGATAGGAGAAACTTCTACCTGGCCCCTAATAAATTCAGCTGGGGTGATAGTTTGAGTTAGAAACCTCACATGGATAGGATTGCTTTGAGCAGCACATTGTCTTTGAATAAATCTGCCTGTCTTCAACCAGACCCTTCTGACTCTGTCTCCAGGGTTCAGAGCATGGGACAGTTATTCTTGCTAATGATCCGAAAATACTCCTCTCAGTGAAACAAAAGTTTATTTGCCCCCAAAGTGCAACTAACTAGCCATGGCTCTAGAAGTAGCAACTAAACTGGGGGAAAGGAATTAATGGGAACTGAAAGCAAGAGTGTCAATGTCAATATTTTGTTTTGTGCTTGAACTTGATCTGCTGTCTTTCTGCCGTTTTTCTCGTGTCTCCTTTTATGCTTGCGGGCTGCGATGGAACTCTGGGTAATGTAGTCAATTTGCTTCCCATGCCATGTTTCCTTTCCTTTTCATTTGCATTGTATTAATGCAAATTGAAAGACCTCAATTACACTTGAATGAACATATTGTGAAGGTGGCCCTATATGCAGGCAGCCTTCCGCTACGGTTTCCGCACCACCGCTGATGAGTTAACAACAGCGTGACACGCTCCACCTGAGCTTGTGGCTTTACAGCAGCCAATCGACAAGCTCAAGTAAAAGTGCATTAAAGCCTCCTAATAAATGTATGAGAGTCATCATTTATTCATTTGATTGTTGGGGGGCATCTTCCCATTACGGGAATAGATTTGACCCTCCCCCAACCAATTTCTTCTTCCAGCTGTTCTTTTCTAATCTGCTTTGCTTTCACTCCTCCAAGGCACCTGTTTTGGGCCTGCTGTTTGTAATCCAAAGACATGGGACACAGCTACACTGTTTTACAGACTTAGGGAGGTTTAGAATCTGTTTGTCCGCCTGGGTATACAGCAGGTATACAGCAGTTTTGAGATATCAAGCTTTAAAGATTTCAAGTCCCATATCATAACATTGTATTATTTTACTTCCAGGTGAGACTTAAAATGATTAAGTCTCACTATTAAAATATGCAATTTCATGATGTTGAACTTATTATTGACACCTATACCCTATATACCCTCCTAGAAACCTTTAATTCCAAATCCTTGATTTGTATTAAGATTCTAGGTACCCTAGAACCCTTAGTGTAAGAATCACACAAGAACGTTGCAGGTGAAACAGACGTTTAGCAATCACCTTCATTACTGCAGTTACTCAACACCAGTTAGGTGCTTCTGAATGCGTAGGAAACAATAAGATGCAACAGAACGTGAAGCTAAGGATGCTGTTCCTGCTGCTGGGTGAGATTTGATTAATGACCATTTACTTTTGAAACTAGAAATATATTTCACGTGTCCCACAGAAGGATTGGCTGCTGTAGCCTGATATTGTCATCAATTTGTGATTCTGTTGACCAAATTCAATGAGACTTCATCATCAAATGCCCATAAGCCTGGTCTGTGAGTTCAACAAATGGACATGGATCAAATGAAAATTTAGATTGATAATCGGGCTACTCGAGCTACTTGAATAAATGCCTGCTATGATAAGGATTTGTTCATTTGTTTGGATTTAAATTCAAATGGGGGGCCATGAAATCATACAGACGTGGTTTCAAAGAACAGTGAATTACCGAGTTTGATATGAGGAATGTATCTCAAGGATTCTGTCCAATTTCTCTGCATGACTGCACCTATCCATAACTCTGTATTAGTCATATGCTGGAGCCTATCCCAGTTATATCAAAACCAGGATACCTGGGGGTTCCTGGGTTGGGGGGGGAGAGGAGTGGGGGCTGGTATATCATGAAGAAGAAGGAAAGATTTTGTTAACCAAACTCACTGAGCCCAAGTAACATAACAATTATAGCCCAGGGTGTGTAAGTCTAGAATCTCTGTGTCGAGACTGAAACACTTGCTGTTTGCTGAGACATATCTCCAGAGAGAGTGTCAGAGCAGAAACAGACATATTCTGAAATCCAGCCAACATTCGCTTCAGGCTTTCTGTGTTTTTGTCAAGTGACTCTGGGGAATGAAAGACACTATGTGCATATTTCTGCTTTCCTGGTGCTGCGGTTTTCTCCATCTCGGGACAGACCTGTGCTGATAAAGCTGTGCTACGACAATGAAGTGCTATGCTCATAAGGTTCTGTGCCAAGACAGCGATGTACTGACACAGCACCCTTGCTGAGAAAGCTGTGCTCAGACAAATCTGTGCTGTGCTGACAAGTGTCAGGTTTTGACACAGCCATCTCGACACAAGGCAGTGCTAAGGATGCTGTGCTGAGACAATACTCCACTGTGCTGACCAATGTCATGTTGAGACAGAGCTGTGTTGAGGCAGTGCTAGAGTCTGTTCCACTACCCAACTGAGCATAAATGGCTAAGGCCTTTAACCCAAAACTAGTGAATAACCTCCATGTCAACAGGATGCTACACCAGGGACACGCAACACACTTAAGCAACAAACATTTCATTTTTCATTTTAAGCATTTAGCAGACGCTCTTATCCAGAGCGACTTACAAGATGTGCATTAATACATTAAACAATCATAGCAACAAACTCTCTCAACAGCAAGGGCACTGGAAAAACTCAGAAAGCACAACAGCTGGGAGAAACAGACAGAGAAACAACTGTCTCTCAAACAGAGGGGACCTAATCTGTTATTCCCTGCCTCTTGCCCTCCTAATTATCCTGAGAGACTTGTGTCACATTTTACTCAGATGGGCACTGTACTGACTGCAGGAGCACATCCATTATCCAAGGCTTCTCATTGGACCACTCAGAACTAAGGCTACTTTTCATTGGGCACGAGGTGACCTGGACAAACGTATTAAGAGCAGAGAGGGGATCAGACGTCCCTATTGTTATATCGGACTAATCCACTTGTACTGTCCCACTATCTGCACTGGTGCACCGGATCAGAATATGGCAAACAGATGAGGGCGTAGCAAATAGTGCGTATTGTTTTAAGATCGCCGCAGATCGTATGCAATATACAAGTTTTGCCAAATGACCAGCAGGATTAGCAACCTTTTCCCTCTTTTAATAACCCACTGCGTGAATAAGAGGAATAAATCGGGTACTGCTTATTTTCCTCCATTAATAATAAAGTTGTATTAAAACTAACGCTGCAGGACTGTTATTTATTTCATCAGATTATGTTTACATAGCAGCGGTAACTGTTAAGAAGTCTAGTTCTAATACAATTCCCGATTCTCGTGCGCATCACTTTTCTCTTTAAGAGCTGGCTTGCAGCTTCACCTGACCGCACCGCACTGTGCACAATTTACGGACCTGTAATATTACGGCTGCACTGCTTTTTGTGAAGCCAGAAATGGAGTCAAATGAGACAACATTTGGCTTTGTCATTTTATTGTTTTGCCTCATTGACTTTAGAAATCTAAAATCATCTAAATTCCAGGAACTGACAATTAACTCCAGGTCCCCAACAATCCCCAGGTTTCTTCATTTCACAGCACCACAATACATTCCTGCACGTAGGGTAGGCTAACCGTGCCTCGTCAACATTTACTATAATTTACACTTACTATAAATCTACTTTTAGGGCAACTTACCTTCGGTTGCATAGTTGTGGTCGCGAAGGAAGCTGCTGTTTATTTTACGGGTGTCAGTATCTTCATCCATTTATAATATTGTTACTTAGCAGACAAACACGTGGCCATGATCCTGAACCAGTGCCTCAGCAGAGGGTTCGAGCGCGCGTTGGGTTTCTCGTCGGGAACAGGCGGCCTCCAAGGAGACCAAAAATATTTTTTTTAAACGGAAGAATAAGGCAAATCCTTACCGTGGCACTCCGGGGGGGCGACCACGTGAGCAAAAGCAGCGGTTTCGCGCTAGGTGGGACCAGCCTCACTGGATTAGAGCTCAGATGCTCGCAACTTCAATATTACGTATAAAACGAATATAACACACCCGTCCTGCAAGACTACAACAAAACTGCTGGTGGTATGCATACGCGTCCGAAAAGAGAATGAAAGCAATAAAGTAAAATGAAACCGACGCCTATCTGCAGGTCTGCTTGCTTGGGGCGATAAATCTTCCTAGCCGGTGATTTTTGTTTGGGAAATAATTTTCAGTCTGCAGGACTGTGAGGTGCAGGAGATTGTGCGTCAGTCAACTGGCATATCCAGTTCAGTTTCTTCCTGTCGTTTCGATCGCCCGGCTTGCCCCCAGTGTCACTCTATGACTGTGCCGAGTGCTGCATGAAAGCGCTGGTGTTGCTACAATCCTACACTGCATTAGAGAAGGCTCCTCCCCGTACAGATTGCCGGTGTCGGACTGCGTCAGCATCACTGCGATAGCACATGCGGGGGTAGCGTTGCCCCGAAGCTAGTGGTACATTGACGCTTCGCACTGGGATAATGACACCGGGCTGCTGAGGCATATTACGCATTCATTCGGAACATTGATGGACTCAGAACATATTGAACATAATGCACCATGATAACACGATCGCATGCTTTCCAGCTTTTGGGCGTCTGCATATTCTATTTGAGACGTTCACCACGGCAATAGCCTAATCACAGATCGCACCATTGATAAATAAACGTTTAGCACAGTGTCGCAACGAACAAGACAGAGCACGTCATTCGTAATTACAACTCAGCTGGTATTGTGCAGGAGTGGTGTTATCTCAAAGAGTGCCAGTGACATTTCATTCCCTCCGAAAACATTAAAACATTACATCCTTTATGGTAGATATACAGGAAGAGTTAGAGTTAAGTCGTAGAATTGCGTTTCTGGTCTTGGTGCATAATTCTCGTGATCAGCACCAACGAGAGACAGCAGATACGGGCGGATAAATCAGAGTTGGAGTCTCGCCGTCGCCCCACAACTCTGGAAAGCATTGATCTACATGCTGCTTTTAATATCTGTCTTTCACGTGCCCCCAGGCTTTCTGCGCACTTGCTCCTTTACTTGTTATTTTCTGCACGGGCCTCCTCAAAATAAAAGCGAGAGGAATGTATGTGTATGTTTTTTAAGCACCCTGCATTATCCGTCTTATCCGCAAGCCCATTTGCAAACGAATTCCGGATTCGCCCGTTAGAGGTTATGAGGCGTATACGCCTGTGATGCCCCACAATCAGCTTCGTGGTACAGTGTATAGAGTGTTGAAACATTGTATTCCAGGGCGCGCTATTTAACAGTCCACTGCACCTTCTCTGCAGTTTCAATAAACTGGAGACATTATACATACTGCCGATAATACGGAACGCTGTATGGGGTGCATTGGTAGGGTTCGTCCATCCCTTTCTTCAGTGGAATATTTACACTTTTATCTGAATTAAACCATGCACAATTAAAGTATATATACAGCAAATAATTCGTTGGGATATGCTGGGTCTTTTTTTCTCTAAAATGATCTCGATTATTATTTAAATGTAGTAAGAGTATTAGTCAGTGGCGTTTACGTCCTATGAAAATTCCCTTTGGTATCAACCCCACAAAAAGATGGGTGGGGAGGGGGAGGGGATTAACATGCATTGCCTTTAACCATAGTCACTGAAGTGTGGAATCACTCTATTAGCAGAGAGCAGTGTTAGATCAAAGGTATTTGTTCAGATGGATGGCTTTAATAGGCTAATCTTACAGCCATTTAGAAGAACATAAACCAAGTTACTGGGGCTTGGCCCTGCCGACCATGAATTAATATCTGTCACTTGTCTCTCCCCATATACATGTACAATGTATATGTTTACATTTGTTCACTGCTCCAGATTAGCACAGGGTCAAAATACCAACATTACAATATTGTACCTAGTAAACACTGTATACTTGTTTCTCCAATATTTTTTCTGATTGAAATGTCACAATTACAATTTGTTCTAAGCGCCCTGTGTGACGTACAGTGGTATTATCTAAAAACACAATATACAGATGGGTACAATGTGCAGCAGCAGGTTACAATGCCAGTTTTACCATTCGCCAATGGGGCGGATGAATAATTAACACCACCCCCTGTTCTGACTGCATCGCCGATCCTGCTCGAAATAACCACTGCGCTGTTTCCTCTTTAGGGCATTCATTAAGAGAAAACTTCTGAATGACGGCCACTTCAGAGTAGTATCTTTCTCCAAACTTTACTCCCTCACATCCCATAATTATACATCTTTAGTTATTCATGCAATGATACCACGAAACAATGTATGGTAGCTCAGAAGCAAGACATGCCTGCGCAATACAGGACACAGCACTGTCACCCCTGACATCAGCTCTTGTCTTTCTTACCAGTCCGATAAAAGGGTTATCCGTTCTATCTCAACATTCATTATTTTCCTTCCTACAGCCCCCACCCCCATGTAAAATAACATCTCTAGTCCTGGCACTGGCACAGCCACTTCGCTGCAATCTGTGCTGAGCGGTAGGAAAATATTGAACTGCAGTGCATTTTTTTACATTAAAAAAGGGAAAAGAAAATATTCCAGCTTCTCTTGCATTTAATGGCTGGCTTTGATTCTATAACCCCTTACACAAGCTCTGCTTGAATGACATCTGCATGGTTAAATGTTTGATGGATGCCCAGAAGACTTCACATACCCATATGTTTGCATATGGGCACGTGTGTGCGTATGTGCCAGTCTGTGTGTAGTCCTGTCATGGCACAGAAAGAAAGACAGAGCTCTGAAATCCACAGTGTTTAAATTGCATGGCCACCCTGCAAGTGACAGAGAGAAAGAGAGCAGGAGAGGAAGAATAGATGAGGATGAGAGAGAGAGAGAGATTGGGGAGGGGGGAAGGCATAGATGATTTCACTCCATAATTAAAGCTGGTTGGAAAAGCCAGAAGAGGATCAATGGGATGGCTTTAATTAAAACTCCTTCTCCCAGCACCCAGCACCCTCCCCTGCTCTCTTTCTCTCTGTCACCCAGGAGCCAGTCCAAAGGGCTGGGCCCAAATGTCCATTCACAAAGACATATCTGCAGAGGCCTGTGGTCTCCCTGCCCAGAGGAGGAATGGTAAGGGGAGGATATAGGTTCTGAGTGGTTTCAATGACCTTGATGTGGAGAGTAAAGCACTCCAGGTGGTTCGGCTCACTTTTACAGGATAGCTGAGCCCTGTTGGGGAGGTGAAACTCCAAAACTCACAGATTATTAAACCACAATGCTAATTTTTCATCATACAGAATTGTTGCTTTTATGCACAGCAAATTGCATGACCTGGCCTGGGGATATTTCAACATGAATTCTTGAAGCTTCACAGGGAAAATTAAAAAATGACAGCATTAATAATGAAATAATGAAGCCATTGCTGATAATACTTAGATAGTGGTATTTTTCATTATTATTGCATGAAACTATTGAATAAATGAATTATTACATACAATTATATGAAACTCCTCAGCCTGTACACCACACATACTGGCATGCAATGCAAAGTATATATCTCATGTGCCTTTCATTAAGAAATTAAGAGTGTTTGATGACGAGAACATGCAATTCAGCCCATCTAGGCTTGTCATTTTGCTTACTGTCTAGAGAATATCTAGCACTGTTTTAAGCATGGTCTTGAACACCCCAAGAATACCTACTTCTACTACATAACCTTGCAAGCTATTCTATATATTGACAACTCTCTCTGCATTCAATTCTTTTTTTTTACTGATATCAGTGTGAAACTAATTTCCACCTAATTCTCAGCTAATTGTCAACTAATTTGGCAGTGTTGAGGGTCACTTAGTCAGCATGCATAAGGACAGTGTGGTGCCAGTCATCCATTCAGACACAGGGCGCAGGCGAGCAGCAGGTGCAGTGTACAGAGAGAGGAGGCTGGCATAGGATGGCATTTTCTAATGTACAGGAGTCAGGGGTGTTCCCGCATGGCTGACTGACTGCCACCCCTGCCCCCGACTCCGACCCCAAAGCCCTTCTCCAGGACTGGGACACTCTGCTGAAGCCTCCCCCCATAGCCTAGGGCCGCCCTGGCCTCTAAAAAAAATTGCTTCTCTTCTTCAGCCAACACTTTCAAAGCCCAGGAGATACAGATTACAGATTAGTCCCGAGTCACTCCCCCACTCCCCCAAACCCTGATCAATCCTTCCACCCCCCCCCCCCATCCCATCCGTTTTCATTATTGAGTCCTTCCTCTGTGGCATAGTACATAGAAACACACAGCAAGTCTGCAAGCCCAGGGCAACCAAAGCATTGTGAAACAAGAACTGGTACATACAGTATATTGAATGGTTATGCACTCAAAATAGGTTATGCATTTATACCTTTTTACCACATTATGTTCTTTATTAATAGTCTTCAGTAGGAGCAAGGCAGATTTTCTCAGTTTCAAATTGTGTACACCATCTTTTTTGAGAGGAGTGGCTTTCTGGTCTTTTCCCCAAGGATTGTGTAGCTACATTTCAGCATGGAAGGGCCGAGAGCAGAAGGAGAGAGCTGTTCGCTTAAGGCCCACAAGGACCTGATGTGTTTATGCAACGCTACCAAGAAAAAAAAAAAATCTCTGACATTTCAGATGCATAAGATCAGCAGTGACTAATCAATATCTCAACATTTGTAGAAACACTGAATCAATCAGTCAATCAAATTTGACTCAATATAGCCTTCTTAATAAAGGAATTGTCAAAGAGAGCTTCAGAGAATGTGTCAAAGAGACACAAAGCACGCTATTAAACAAAGAGACGGATATAAAAAACTATTCAGTGCCAACAGAGAGAGAAATAACATCAAAGGGACATTCAAAAATAGGTTAATTTAAGCTCTGCTATTGCTGACAAGGGTTTTCCTGGATAAACATATCCCCACAGTCCCCACAGAAAGAAGGGGTGGGGCTTCCCGGAAAGCCATTAAAAAAAAACACGGAGTACCACATCTTGTGCAGAACCAACAGTCGCAATACGTGGGCCTAAATGCATTTACGGCAAATAGGATTTACAGGGCAGGCAATATGGCACCCTGCTGCAGAGGAACAATGAGGAACATTCACCAAAAAAATCTGGGCCAACCCATCTCAATTACCCAAGCTTAATCCAGGGTCCAGGCCAACAACATCCCACCTGCTGTGAATAAAATAACAGCTCCTGGCACGCCATCATTGGCAACCATCACCTCGCATGCTCGTTGTGCGGTTTCACATACTCAAGCCTGAACTGCCTATGATGCGCTGTGAGAGTGCCATCCTCATATGGTGGCAATTATTAGGCCAAAACGGTCCCATGGTGTGAAGAGCAGATTGACACATGGTTTTATGCTGTACCAGTGCTCAGATCTTCTGGGGCGAATACAGAATCAAAGATCGAACATTCCAGGAACAGGGAATTCCCACTCTATCAGAAATTGGCCTGGATTCAAGCAAAATGTGTTCTTAAATATTACTTGTAAATAAATGCAAGTTTTGCTATTGTTTTCTTCTCAAACACAGTTTGGAGAGAGTTAATTTTTGGTGACTGCTAAACTCTGAAGAATATTCAGTCTTCAATTGTTCAATTAACAATCAATGTTAATTGTTTACAGGCCTCTGTCTACTGTCATGTTTTTCAGAGAAGTGTCTGATGGATAGAACGTCAGTGCATCTGGGCCACATGCAGATATTGTTTTTTAAACTCTACATTTCAGACTCTTATACCTTGCAAACTGTTATGAGAATGAGAGCCAGGTCATTTATTTGAGAGAGAGGGGGGAAGGAGGGAGGAGGACTGAGGTGGAGGTGGTAGGAGGGATACAAAAGAAAGAGAGGACACAGAGAAAAGAGAACAAAGACAGGGGGGAGAGAGGTGAGACAACATGATGAATGGAGAGGAAACAGAGGGAAATTTGGGGAAACAGATGAACATAGACAGATAGAGTCTATAAGATAGACAGAGATAGGGGATGAAGGACACTTATAGAGTGGGGGATAGACAAACAGAGAGAGACTGGGGGGGGCTAACAAGATAAATGTGACTTTTGCAGGGTGGATTAAAACCAGCCCGTAGGAAGATAAGTGCACAGTGCTTCTTAAATGATGATGACCACAGCAAATTTCCCCCTCTCACAAAATAATATCAAAAGTGACCCTTGCAGCTGAGGGTGCAGACAGTCAGTAAACACATTTTTATTTGTTCCTCTCAGAATGCACTCTTTGGAGCCAAATGTGGGCAGGGCATGACTGATACAGTATGCATCAGCACAAGAGACAGACAGGCACATTTATATTCAATTTCAAATAAAGTGAATTACCAGTAAATGGTCAAGCAATATACAGGAGCTGGAGATCAGCTTACCAATCACAGGTATTTGAATGTACTATAATAAATCATAAATAGCCCTTGATAATGGTATTATTTTAAGCAACAAATCCCAACTAGTTGAAATCCCAAGTAATTCCAATTTAAAATTCAGTTTTTGAGTGATGAATTCACTCCCCACGCCCTCTAAATCTCTGTCAATAACTTTAACTCGATAACAGATGTTACATTCATAGCTCATTCATTTAAAAGCGCAATTAGCTTTCCTCATACTAAACCCTTAGAATATCTGCCATTATTTCTCAGATTTATAACTGAAATGGCTCTATTCAAATCCACATATTTTGCTGTGAATAAATTGTTTGATTTCAAATCTCAAATGTATTAGATCTGTGTGAAATTCGTTTAATTATCACACAACAAAAGTACTTCCTTTCCAGTATGCTTCAGGAGGATTCATTCATTCCGCTTACTCAAATCACTTCCTTCTTTAAGTTTCTTTGCATATATTTCTGTTAACCATCACTGCTCTTGGTCCCACGGTGAAAGAAATAGAGCGGTAGGCCTACATACATGTCAAATACAAATAAGCAAGAATGAAATGCTAAAATGCGTAATCGTTCAGACAGTTTGGTTTTCGACAACCTTGAATAAAAATGATTTAGCTGTGTGGTTGTAGGTGAGATTTTGGGGTGGGATTGGGTTGGGGGTGGCTTGGTCGGTATATTCTCCATTGGTTCTCATGGTGGCACGATGTGGTCGAGGGATATTTATGCGGTGAAGTTTGCCAGCTGGCCGGGCAAAGGGGATGTGATGTGCTTCAGAAGACTGAATACCATTCCCTTGAGTTCTCCTGCCCTTCCAGGAGGACACTCCATTTCATAGGTTGACAGAAATAGCTTGGCTACTTACAGCATGCTGAAACACGAGCGGAGACACCGAATACTCGCACAGCGGAACAGATACCATCTAAAGGCATTTATTACATAATGTCCAGAAACATCTCTTCTTGGTTAATTGATGACTGTCAGAATGTCTCTATTGTGTTGTGTTGTAAGTTAACCTTGTCTGCATTTGTCTGCACTGTTAATTGTAGATCTGTTTTCACATACATGTACAAGTACATGTTCGCCTATACGCCATGCAAATCCACTTCCGATGGTGCAAAAATGAATTTCCGTGCGGTAATAATAATAATAATAATACAATATATATAGTGGGGTCCAAAAGTTCAGTACCAGTTTGTTTTCATCGTTCATCGAAAACTAACACAACATTTTTACTCATGTGGTATTTGCTATTCAAGAATGTCATGAAACACTGATACAAATAAAAAAAGAAAGTTTGTTTGAGAAAGGATGATATGAAATTGAAATATCTATAAATATTTTGTTTGCACACCATTGCCTTTAATTTCCTCAAAATGTCGAGACCCCTTATTTTTCATTTAAGTTTTAATACAGGGACACTCCGAATACACAGTGTGAGTTGTTTTGGTCTTCTAACAATGAATACCTGATATTGACGTGATTTACATGGTCCTCAAATGTGTTCTCTTTGCTACTGTAGCTGCTTTCATTTTGAAAAAGGACACTTCCTTTCCAATGGTTTTTGCAGCTCTTTGTAATTATGTCAGCAGAGCTTAGTTAAGTAGTTAGAGGTCAAATTGTTCTCCTGAGTAAAAATGTTGTGTTCGTTTTTGATTAATGATGAAAACAGACAGATCTTGGTAGTGGACTCAGACGTTTGGATCCCACTGCGTGTGTGTGTGGGGTGTGTGTGTATATATATACATATAGGCTATATATATATATGTATATAATATAATATTGACGTGTTGGGAAAGTATGTGGCCTTTTTATTTAAAAATCCAGCAGGAAAAGAAAGCCAAGGAAAAACATTTAAATAGCTTTTGTGCGAGTCAATGAATCTCGGTTTGTCGCTGAGAATAAATGTAACAATTTTTGCGATGATACCAATTCTATAACGATTCATGAACAATAAGCAAACAAATTTATCAGCGGCAAAACAGCGTTCAGAGATCCCGGTCGGAGGCATACGCGTTTCAGGATTTCAGAACCTTGGAGAGTTCTCCAATCTCCAAGCCCATATCATCATTATGGGGGAAATATAATAGGAAATATAAAAAGAAACCTCATATATAAGTCGTTTCTTGATATATATATGTTGTAACACACAGGACCACTCAAAAATGCAGTGAGCTCATTCGGCTTTTATCCCTCCCCCCTCCCTGGGGCGGACAGCCAATTGCCGCCCCCTAGTGGCATTCCCAGCCAGAGCCGAAACTGGCGGGACCTGGTGGAATCGAACCCAAGTGGCCCACTCCACCTCCCGGGAGGCCCATCTTTCTCATGATTAAATGATGCCCTCTATGGGGCTGGTATCAGAATAAAAAGGTGTAGTGATGTGCCCTGAAAGTTGAAGTAGGAATGATAACATAGATATTGTAGGAAGGAATGCTATCAGGAAAATATCTTAATTGACGATGAGGAATGCATTAAAAATGCACTGCCAAACTTTAGTAAAGACCTTTGGATATTTTTTGCACATTCGTACCAAAGTTCCTTTATTCATAAAGTGTCCCTCCCCCCTTCCCCCTTCCCATTGCTGAGGTGTAATCTTGCACACAATGGCAAGCGATAGTCTGGCTGAATGGACTTGCAGGCTAAGTGCTTTCCGAGATCAGGGTCTGGATTTGTCTTGAACTTTCTGTCTAAATTTACACATCATCCAAACAATCAATTTATATTTGGTCTTTTTTTAATTTTAACTGTATTAAATAAAATTGTCAGCATAATGCATAATGATTACTTGGTTAGTTGGTGTCAGAGACAACAAAATAAACATTTGTAAATTAATAAATGAACAATCCTGACAGGAAATCATCAGATAAAATGCAGCATACAAATTTTCATTATTCAATCTACACACCATAGAGATCGTGCAGTGAACAAATTGTCACTAAAGGTCCATACCCAGGCCCAAACTTCTACAAACAGATATAAACTACAACACAGGATACCAATCTCTAGGGGGGTATAATAACTAAACAAAAACGCATGTGCTAAAACAGCTTCCAGTTTGAGATGCTAAAACAGCTGCATAAGGAAATAAGAGCCTCAGTCAAAGTTAATCACAAGCAATGTACTACCCTCCAACCCCCACCACCCACCCCACTCGGAGTAACGGGTTGTATAGTGTATCCATTTTTAACAATACGAGAGAGTGGAAGTTATGGGTACAAAAATATTATTGCTCATTCAAAGTATACGTTCTGGTACTGTAAAATGTATCAGAATATATCCAGGGCATCCACTCTCTCCTCCCTCCAATTCAATCCACAGCTGGTCAGCTGCAGGACCGGCTGCAATAATCTGCACTGCCCATTTAATCAAATATCTGCTGCTCCATGGCCTGGGTGGAAATGGGTAGGAGGGTCTTGCCCTGTATAGAAAAAATAGCTGGGATTGTAATAAATGAAAAGTGTGCTTTTTGAATGTTTAAGAAAATTCTGCATACTTATGCAAGTTTGACTATTTCCAGTTCGGAGTTCTGAGAGGAGAAGGATGAAGCTTGGTCCACAAAGAGCGGGCATGATGAGAGACCGAGCGGAGGTCAGAACCACTGAATGGACTTGGCCATGAGTTGAGTTCTCCAGCGCCAGTACCAGGCCTGGCTCTTTAACCGGCATCACCATATGGCCTGCCCGTCGCTCAGAGAGCTGATTTCAGCCAAAGACGTGACCTGCCTTGAATTTCTTTGGACATTTTCCCTTCTCTGAAGCACAGAGAGTGGGGAACGCAGGATGATAACAGCAGGAGTTGGCTGATGAGGGAAAGGCTTTGGATCCCTGTCTCTGTTGAGGACAAGCAGAAAGGGAAGGAATGGATCTTTCAGTCCAATTGAAGTGTTTTTCCAAAACTCTACAATTGCTTTTCCTCAATATCCCCAAGGACCTGACATATTGTTGGGAGGAGCTTGTGGTCATTGTGCCAACTGGATAATTTGATGATGTGTCCTGTTGAAATGGAGGAATCTAATTTAATTTGCATATTAAATCAATTATTTGCCTTTAAAGTTTAAAGTTTAAAGAGCAAAAATGCGGTGTTTAGACCTTTACATAATGACAAAGATTCAGTGAATGGAACTGAATATTTCTGTGCTTGTATTGCAGCACCATCATCTGGACACACCACTGCATTACAATTGTTCTCTTACCCCACTTATCTGCAGAGTACATGGGTTTATGAAATTGCAGAAAGTTAACAGGTATTCATTAAAATTTGTTCTCATGGTTTACTATTTTACTATTTGGATTATTCACTATTGCAATTATGGGTTGCAGAGGATTAGATAAACACTTTATATTAAAATTATTAAATATTTAAATGTTTTAAATACAGTAGCCTATATAAATACCTAACAGCATGTAATTTAAATATATAGTTAGTGTAATCTTTTGTGATTTTCAACACATTGAAGTTATTACAGCTCCATCGACTAACATCCCACAAATCAACAGACCAAATGAAATACGAACTGGAAGACAATATTGTTTATGATAGGTGTTCGATTCCTGTGGAGTCGTTTGGACTATCAACAGATGTTCAACATGTCCGTAGGCTACTTCGTTTTCTCCTGTCTTCTTCGGCACTGCCGTAATGGGATGCTAAATTAGAGCACTCTAGTCGCTTGGCAGAATATCAAAACATGGTTTACTGAACAGCACGTAGGGAACAAAGTAAAACGATTAACATTTGTTAATATTTTTCTCACACAAAACACAAAATTTAACTTGCAGCACATGCCGAGCAAGAGACGTTTTAGTGCAATGTACACACAATCGCAATAATTCGTTTAATCGCGGTAGCGGAGCAGTCCTTGTGGTGTCTTGGGGAAACTTTCATTTTATGGTTCTGTTTGAACTAGTTTCTCATTTATAATCGGTACGGGTCGGTTTATTTAGATGTGAGATCTCTGGCCAGCTATCCCAGGGGACACACAGCAGTTCAGTTCAATCTGAAAAAGTGCATGCATTAAAGACAAACCTGGAGGGCACATAGCGTCTATACTTAGCACTTATCAATGCTTCCCGTACACAATATCAGACTGTCAGACTAACACACTGGTCAATTTTCCTAATTGTGCATTAACGCTGTTTGATAATCAATTTGATGCAGATTCTAAGCCTGCTCATAAGTTTAAATGTTTAGCCATCCATTCCGGGCAACCCAGCCTCTGAAATTGCTGTGCGTTGCATTCTGTAAATCCCGCTTAAGCGTGATCACGTCCCACAGCCAGCGTGTATCGATCGAGCGCCGAGGATCGATGAGCCACTGCAGGGTGCTGCCGCGCCCTCTTTGCTTCCCTGTTTACGAGAGCAGGGGCCACGCGGTCAGAGCTGACAGCGAGCGCGAGCCGCAGCATTCACAAGAGCAGAAAAAAGTACAACCCCTGCAGGTACCAGGCGAGGTGGACAGAAGGCGAAGGTTAGATGATATTTTTCTGGCTAGAGGAATCAATGACCAATAAAGACTGGTGAAACATGTAGAGATGCAAGGCATTTGTCCCTTACTATTTGATTCCATTGCATTATTTCCCTGCTTCAACCCAAACATTTGATTCATTAGCTTCAAGCAGGCTACAGGAATGTTTCACTGACGCACATGCGCATGGTATAGGTAGGCAAGTATCTATCATCGCTCTGATGATAGTAGGCCACTACCAGGCACATTGAAATGAAAAATGCCTCATTGAGAGCCAGTCAATGCATACTTCGTTTCCCCAAAATGTCTCAGTGCAGCTGTGTCTTCCCCGCCTTTGTCTAAAAAAAAAAAAAAAGACTGTAAGGTTATGAACAATACCGAGTGATTGCACTGATCATAGCATTTATCTTCCAGGAGAGAGGCAATAATCTTTCCCCGAGAGAGTGGAGCAGCCGTGACACTCACAGGGTCTCTGATGTGTTTTGGATAAAACACCTTCCACCAGACAGCTAGGGCTCCACGCTTGTTTTCAGTTCAGGAAAATATAATAGAGTCCTGATAAAGAATCTGCATGACTGCATCTGCATCTGGATCTGCATTAAACTTGTGTGACCTACTTTTACTCGTTCAATAAGGATCTGAGCGTGTATGTGTGTGTGGGACAGACTTGGCTCCCAGTCCTGTGCCAGTCCTGTGTTCCACAAGAGGAAAATATGGGCCAACCCAGATAGAGTGTGCTTTTCCAGTGCATGGTTTCAGAACATGGTTCTGGGGGAAAACCATCGGCCTTCTTCTATCCAGCCTGACCCTTCTACTTTTTCAAACTTCAGCTATGGTGACCTTTTCTACAAGGTTGTATCGGTTAAACTCATGTGACACAAAGTCACTTGTTTATATAACAATAACTTTCAGATATAATAGACACGACAGCTGATATGACAGTCTTTCCTTTCTCCAATATTTTGCAACGTGATGTTTAATAGCATCCCAATGCCCCAATGAGTTTTTAAAAGTGAATCAATGGCTATTTTTGCATTCATTTTCTCCCTGCAGCAGGCAGCTGTTTTCATTGGACATTCGATAAATCCCCATGTGAATGTGAATGAATGGCACAAAGACACCTATACAATGTTGTTATGTTTTATGAGCAAAACTGCCCAGGGCTGAATGGATATTTCCTCCCCAGAGCAATCAGTCTCAGCTGCCCAGTCCTGTCCTAGATGCACAAATCACACCCATCCCACAGATTCCCATTCAGCCCCATGCTGTAAAAATCCATGATCCCTAATCCCACAAGATCAGGAAAGGGGGGATTTGACAATAGAATAGCGAAAAGAAAAAAAAAGAAATCCTGCTCTATTCAGTGTTCGAGATTAGGAGAACCCAGATTTTACAGCAATAGTGACACGAACATCCAACTGGGCGGTGCGTGTTGGGACCACACGCATGAATCGAACACGGCTGAAATCCTCACTGCCACTTGCTGCAGAAGGCAACCGAGTGAAGTAAAACCTGGATTTCCAACCAGCTCGCGTGACACTTCGAGCCGGTGCCAGTCCTGTGGAGTAGAAAAGCAAATGAGGCCAAGAGCAGGGCGGGATGTATAATTATCATTTGTGAACCATGGAGCATCAATGTCTCCAAGCCTTTTTGGCCAGGCTTCACCTCTCTCCTAGTCTCTCTCTCTGGCTATCCCTGTGCTACCCCTTCATTCAAGAAAGCCGCCCCCAGCCACGCATCGCTGTTACTGTTGCCCTGTTATGGTGTGCTGCAGAATGGGGCCACTCAGCCAGGCTATGAACCATAGGCCAGTCCAAAGTCTCCTCCAGAAGTAAGAAGTCCATAAACACAGAGATCACCGCCCATTTGATGCACCCTAGACACCTAGTGGCAAGTAATTGTTACTGCGCCATTTGTTGAGGACAGACAGACATAAAGGCATGCAGACAGACAGCACTGGACAAAACATTGCAACAGAAATTCCAAAAGGTGTGAGCAAGGACTAATGTACACAAATGGACACAAATGTAGCTGCTATGAGACATATTTAGCAGCAACAGACATTAAGAGTAAGTACTTCAGCTTTTTTTATATGGTCTCCTCAGGTAACTCATATATTATTTAGATAACTTGGAATCAATTGGCTATGCAAACTGAATAAAAGTATACCTCACTGCCAAACTAGGAACACTTTGTGTCGTGAATGTCAAAAATTCAGCACAGTTTCCACTACTTCTCAAATTCGCCCTCAGGTGTTTTCTGCGTGCCAGAATGAGGTGGTGCCAGTACAATGGGAAAGACGGGGGAGAGAAGACGGCTTTCAGACAGAGCCATGCAGCAGTTAAACTACAGTATAAATGCAGTCGATGTAATAAGGGCTCCCTCTAGCAGGTGTCGATAGAGAGTCTGCACAGAGCTGACGAGGGCTGGGTGGGGTCACTGGTGTATCACCTATGGAATTCTCCGCACTCCTTTCACTTAACCCCTCCCCCACCCCTCCTCTCTCTTTAACCCTTTCAGAGCATTCCTACATCAGAGGGTTGGGAGGCTGGTGTGAGAAAGGAGCCTGCAGTGACTCCAGCCCCACATATACTGCCACTGATGAACTGGTGAAATCGAATGATAAATCTGGAGAAATTGCCAGCCATCGGCCAGAAAGCGGTCGAGCCCAGAGCGAATGGAGCCGAGTGAATGGCTCACAGAATGGCTCAGTCAAAAATACTGAGACATGAAAGCTGCGGGTACTTCTCTCATCTTTTCTGTTGCCACCCATAAATTGGAAATCAGTATTAGGTAATTAGCTAGCCAGAAAGGTTAATTAAACTGCACCACATGCGTTTCTCAGCTCTTTGTCTGCACACCATTTTGTATGGATTTTTATAAGTAACTCAATTAAACATAATGCAAAAACACCCATTTATACTGGGCCGTATTTCACCATGTTGAGCAAAATATCAAGAAGTGACACACTGAGACTGGGCGCCTGGCATGGGCACAGGTGTACCTCAAGTTGATAAAACCAGGTGTACAAGGATGTAAAAATGCAATGAACTGCTTCGGTTTAGCCCATAGTACACTCAAAGGTGCAGCTGCAGTGCCCCAAACAGAATATGAGGTGAAACGCTCCATTAATGCAGCGCTGGAGAGAACTGTCCTTGGTGCTGAAAATGTTCATCTTTGATTCTATGGGTACTTATTTCATAGCGGGTGGAAGAATGTTTCCATAGTTGATGGTGAATTGGGCTATATTTCAGCATCTGTGAAAGTGGAACATGTACCCCCATTCTCCAACACACACACACACACACACACACACACACACACACACACACACACACACACACACACATGCATGCATACATGCACATACTCTGATACAGAAGCCCAATGAAGTTTAAGCTATATGGTTTGGATTGCACGTGTGTATATGAATCAGCAATACACACACATGCACAGACACACACATTTTTATATATAGTATATATATAAATATATATAGTATATGCACAGCCTCATACATCACTCCTGACGCCCATGGGAAGAGGATTTGTGAACCACCTCCTGAGTCTTTTCACAGCTGCAGATGTCTTCGCTCAGCACCGCAGGCTAAAATAGATCCCAGAACAAAAGACTTCTCCTCGCTTTTTCCCCGCCTCATAGAGTGTCTGCATTACTGTTCTGTAAAGCATTTCCTCCTGCTGAAAGGAGCTAATGAACAGTCTCTACACTGCAAATGTTCCCGGTGAGCAGCTGTATTCAGTGACTTTACCCTGCAAATAATCCAGGTAAGCAGCTGTATTCAGTCACTTTACACTGCAAATGATCCAGGTGCCCCAGCCACCCCGAAACCACAACCTGAGGGTTTTACTGGGCCTGACACCAAAACCTAAAAACCAAATTCAGTTCAGTTGCTTGAATGTCCCCCAAGTGTTTGTCCGTTACACAGAAACGAGGCAACTACTACTCTGAAATCAAGGGGTATCAGAAATGGCAATCAAAATTGTGCAGAAATAGCAGCAGGATCAATAGGAGCACTTCTCTGAATTCCAAGATCACCCTCAAATGTCGAGAATGAGATATGAAGTCCTGGTTGAGCATTGAAGTGCTAAGGTGCTGGGTGGCTTGTCCTGTTAAGGCACTGTTCTAGTATATGGAGGAGCCCCAGAGTCTGGTCTCAAATCCAGTGCTGACTGTGAGCAGCCCCATAATTGCATAATTGGTGGTAGCATCACCCAGGGAGGGCCAGCTGGGTTGTCCGTGTCTCCCACAGTCTTCCGGTATAAAGCTGCACATGAAATGTCTTCCTCCGACTCACATTTGTGTAAGCTTCACTTGTAGACTGCAGTGTGAAGAGAAGCGGCGCTTGATATGTGTTTCAGAGGAGAGCACGTGCTTGTCTGCGTTATTCTGAATTAACAGCAGACGTTACAGCAAGCAGGGCATAAGAATACGATTGTTCATTATGAAATCATGAGAAAAAGGGGAAAAAACATCTATTTTTTTATATTCAGTGTTAATCACACATTTAACAAAGTGCTCATTGCTCGTACAAAAGCGGAAGAAGATAAGCTGTTCATTCAAGCCGAGACTCTCAGCGGGCAGCATCTTTGACACCCCCTCCCCACTCCATGACAAGTTTGGTTAAAAATACCTGTGAAAAGCAGCAGAGTTTGATTTCCTGTGACTCATGCGACTAAAGAGTCTCTATCTCTATCGCCCACCGGGATGTGGAGCTCACCCACATTGGAAACACCTGTCCTCTCCTCCGGGTGTCCTTTGAGATGCAGATCTATGCCCTCCCACTTCCCTCATGATCACGTGAACCCCTCATGCACACTTCCAGCTCTCCGGGGTGGTGACCTCCTCACCCCACTGCCACTCGTATGGATGTGGTTGGAAGTAAGATGGCCACCCTCTCATTACAGGCCTGTGGGAACCGGGTCTTGTGTGTCTGGCAGCACAGGCACTCAGACTGTGCATACGTACAAGATAATGGAGGGTGGTCCTCTACTGGCAGGATCAAAACATCCAGACAACGATAAGAGCTCATCCAATCTGAAAAGGTCTGCATGCTGTAGGCGTGGATTGCCAAGTAGGGCTCTCGGATTCTCACTCGCTTTTATTATGAAAAGGGGGCAGCCGCAGACACAAAGACAGGGCCTGTCAGCCACTGAACAGGGACATTACTGTGATGCAAAGAGCAAACTCCTCGCCCCCAACAAACACGTAATGGAAGGAGAGGGAATTGCTAGGGCAGCGGGCTGTCTGTGACCTCTCTTCTAATGAAAGAGCGTTGTGAACAATCTTCTCCGCTTTTAGCTTTAATCACCTCTGCTTTTAGCTGCATGTGGGCTGATACAAAAACAGGGCCAGCCACAACCCCTGTAGCATCTGACCATGATAAATATTGATTTATTTGATTTGCTTCTCAGTTTAAAAAAAATACTATCTATACAAATTATTCACGCAGCTGGATATTTTATTGAAGCAGTTCATTTTAAGTACTCAAGGGTACAATGACAATCCCCAACCTGGGATTTGAACCTGCAACATTAGCCCAGTATATATATGCATATATATATACAGTATATATATATAAACCACTATACTGTACACTGCCACCTCCATTAGTGACAGTGTTACAAACCAAGGCTCACAAGCAGTGATGATCTCTGAGGCCATGTATTATAAAGGCCTCATGAGGCCTGAAATAAAGATGGCTGCAGGCCCCCACGCGTAAAAGGGAGTCTGGTCCCAGCCTGTGGACGGGGTGTGTAGCAATCAACGGGCAGGGCTCAGTAGAGGGATGCTGAGATTGTTGGCTGAAGGGCGAGGATGAGGAGGTGGGAGGGAGGGTCTCCTTGGGGGGGCCTGTGACCTCTGGGTGACCAACCCATTCTATCTTCTCATCTCCCCGAGGGAGTCAGGTCTCAGGTCAGGGCCAATTAGCTTCCACATTGCGCATCCGGATAGGCCCATCTCCCACTAACCCAATGGGACAGTGATGTCAAGGACCCTGCACTGCTTGACAAACTGAGTCGCCCCTTCTGCCCTTCAAAACACAGGGTTGGGGGTGTGGAAGAGTTTTCTTGGCGCACTGGGAAAACTGACAGTTGCCCCCAGAGGAAAAGATCCTTTCCCTGGTGCTGAGAGCAGCCATTTTGTTTTTGTAGGTTACCACGCTCCCTCACAGCCTAATGCAGCAGCATTTCAAATAGGCCAACACCTTCGCCATCTCCAGATTCTGCACACTGTATGAGGAGTCTAGTCGGAAAGATACATTCAGTTTTCTGTCTTATGAGCCCTACGCCTTCTAAGGATTCCCGCTCGCTATCTTCCATGACAAAGAAGAGACAGCCACTCGCATGGGCATACAGTATATGTAACGAGGGAAATATTTAGTGTAATTTGCAATGCACTGGAAAAATCCATAACACCAAACTCAGCGTGTGAGAGATAACCGCATTACACAGAAGAAGAAGCACCGTGAAAGGAAGGCGCGTGCTCCAAGCGAGAATAAACAACATGCTCATCGCTGTTTATTAATACAGCACAATCAACTTTTCTCAGAGGCACCCTGGACTAGAATACATTCTTTGTTGCATTCCATTATGAAACGTTCTGTTGATGCACAGAAATACATTCAGCACCCGGGGCAAAATACATTGGGGGGGTAAATGGGTGGGGAATGTCAGACACAAAGATGAGAGACAAGCTGAGATTCTATGGGAAAGCAAAGCTGAGATGAGGCTCATATGTATACTGTAGATATAATATGTACATATTTAAAGGATTAAATCACAGTTCGTTCATGGTTATTTCCCCAGCGCTCATGGTTCACCTTGCGGGAGCAGTATTCCAGGGAGACAGGGCCTGTCAGCTACTCCTTCTTCTTTAATAAGCTCAGCCCACAGTCGTGAAGCCACCCCACTGCAGCCGGGGTAAAGGGACACCGTGAGCTTCACAGTATTATTATCTTATCTGGAGCGACATGCATAACTACACCTGCCTGTGTTTCTATTTATACAGCTTGATATTTACTGAACCAGTTCAGGTGCTGTAACATACTTCACTCAAGGCTTCAGTGGGAGCACTCCCCCACCTGGGACTCAAACCTAAAGACCGCCAGCAACAGGCCCAGATTCTTTAACCACTGCACCACACTTATCGATACACCGGGCACAAGCCCACCTCAACCTGACTGACTAGTTTACAGACCAAAGGCCTTTACGCCACCATTTAGAATCAGGCTCATCACTTCTCCCTTCCAGCCAGAATCATTCTGGGCGGTCTGAAAACCACCGACCGGGGCCAAGACGCAGCTCAAGGGCAGCGTTTTTATTTATTTGAATTTTGTTTTGATTTTTATCTCCAGCAAAAAAAAAAAATCACAACAGCAAAGCAAGCATTACCTTTATGTGAGCTTTAACAGATCAAGGTTCCGGGGACAGATCAAATTCATCACGGGAGGGGGGGGAACGACGACGACACACAGAGAGGATAGGCATGCAGATGGGGGCCCGTTTGGGCATCGCATCGAATGAACCACGTTTCAGGAGGCTCCAGAATCAGTCACATTCACAGTCACAGTCATGGCCCGGAATAGCTGTCTCTCTCTCTCCCTCTCCTGCCTAACCATGGCCCGGCGCATTGATCGCTCCGGCTCGAGGAGCGAGAGCAATTTTAGCCTCCCCTGACACGGGAGAAGGACACCCTACCCCTCTCTCCCCCCCCCCCGTCTCCATGGTAATTCGGCCTCTATCGATCTGCGGGCCTTTCCCAGATCCCCGTGTCCATGCCCTCATGGGCCACGTGTCGTGTTCTAACAGGATCCCCTCTGCCAAGGGAGCTGCCCTAGGTTTGTGACCGGGGTGCGGCAGACAGATGGGCATGGACAGATGACGGGGCAGTCTTCTCCCTGTGTCGGGAGAGTTATGATGCTAAGAACCGATGAGCGGAGGCAGCTTTGCAAGCCTGAGCAGCCAGAGACTGAAGCCAGGCGGCTCAGCTGAAATTCCGCACTCCGGAGAGAGGGGTAGCGGGGTACACACTTGGTTTTCCTCTTGGGGAGGCACGGCAAAAGGTAGATGAGAAGCGTCATTCACCATTTTTACGCTCGCTGTATCCTCGCAGTTGCCCGTCTCCGATTCGCCGTGCCGAGGCTGCAACCGCCCCATCGCCTTGGCAATGATCTGCCACGCATCTGCCACTCTTTTGAGCCCCCCTCCCCAACCCCGCCTTCATGAGCTGTTCACGCTGGCAAGACTGATCCCACACCCACATATAAATTCAAGTCAGCTGCGGTCCGTTCGTGGATCACTTGGTTCTCTTGAAGTGGTCAGAAAGAAAGAAGAAAAAGAGTTTAACGTTTAACTCTGCCACCGGTCCAGCCAATGGGCCGATACCTGCCCCCCGTTAGTGCTTCAGCGACAGCTGCTTCCTGTTGCCCTGTTCTGGTCTCTTCAGCGCACATGACAGTGTTCAGCCACGCGTTCAGTTTGATTGTCCTGGAGCCTCTGTTATGCTCATTTATCGAAGAGCTGCACAGCGGCTGTGGTTTTGCTGCGAGCTCCAAAACGCTGTGCTTGCTTTCAGTAGCATTTCACAGGTATGCTCCATCCAAGAAGCGAAACAAGAGTGAAAACCATAATTCTGTTTCTGCAACTGTTACACCCTCCCCCTCCACCGCCATACATATAGTCACAATCCCCAGCAGAAGGGATCTGGGGGCAGTCATTAAAAAGGAATCACAGTGCATTCAAAGCAGGATTAACAGAGCTGGCGAAAGTGGAAGACTCCTCCTCCTACTGCTCCTGTAGTGGAGAAGCACATCATTCCCAGAAAGCGGCCCGCCCCAATTCAGGTGTGCAGGCTGGGCTTACTCTGCTTTGGGCAAGCAATGAGTCAGCCATAACATTCTATCAAGAGTCTTCTCTTCTGTATATGCATGGGGTTTAGACAAGCAAATATCTATCCCTATCTGCAGTTGGAATTATGGAAAATGATGCGGCATAATTTCTAGAAAATGAACCACATAATAAGTGCCTGGCATGTGGTTTCTCCAAAAAGCAATTAATTTTTTTTACTAGTGACAATTCCCATTGTGTGAAATTTTAAGACATTTCAACACAATGAGAAAGAGGAAACAGAGAAGGGATAGAGGAAACAATAAGGGTACAATAGAGATATATGCATTATAACATTAAAATATAATATTTAAAAAACAAAATAATATAAGCTGCATAATAGAAACAGTAGACAACAATGAAATGACTTAAATTTACCAATATAAGGAAAATAATATGCATCGTATTAAAAATAAAACAATGGACAAATAAAAAATGACAATAGAGATTAAGATCAGGTTAAAGAAACAGTTTAAATGTGGTTTAAAGCCAGACAAAAAAAGGTGAGATTTCAGACAGTGACTTAAAACTAGAAACAGAACTGGAACCCCTAATTTTGTTTCTCCTACATATTCCTTTTAGACATACCAGTTATGTCACAATCAGTACACCTGCTCACTCTTACACTGGTCAGAAAGCCTGCAGAGAAACAGATGTCAACACGCTTTTCAGCTTGCAAAGCAGTGCCTGATAATGCCAGTGACTAATACCGGTGGAACTGTCATACCAAAACCGCCTGGCATTGCTCCCATTATTAGCCTCAAAGAGTTCTGGGACCTCTTCCAAACCCACACATTAACTCTTGCAAGTAGGAGCACAGGTTGTTTTGGTACAACACTGCATTGCTTCATTTTCTCGCTTAGCAGACACACCAATAAGGAGCAAATGGCATTAACTAGAATCACCCGTCTACATAGCCAGATCAGATAGTCAGATTCAGAAAACAGCAGTATAGGTCGTTTGTTTAAACCGGTCAGAACGACACATATTTAGTTGAAAAGAAAAAAATAATTGGAAGCAGGCAGGCACCAACTTCTTTGGCCAATATGGGGCAAGAAACACTCATATGAGTCATTTTGACACAGCAAAACACTCATGAGTCATTCTGACACAGCGACACAGATTTGACAAATGACCTATATGGTCATTTAGGCTGGAGATCATGTTGCATATGTCAGATCAGATAGGTTATAATTATCTGTTTAGTCATATATTTGCTGCAGCAAAGCAGGCTAAATAGCCTCACTCAGGTGTACAATAAAGTCACCCTTGCCTGAGATTCAAACCGGCAGGCTCCTTGGTCACAAGTCTTGTTTCCAAAACACTGAAACAAACCAGAAGCATCCTATCTCTGGGGTAGCTTTAAGATGTAAATTCTGGAGGACTGGAAGCATAGCTCGCGGATAAATAGGATTCCTGCGGCCACAGCATGCTGCACGGATCTTACACTGCACACCACGGCATGAAGAGCCAGACCTGTTCTCAAGAGTATGTAACGGGAATGCACTGGAACGCAGGAGAACTAGAAGACAGTAGCTGGAATTTTGCGCTGAACACAGAACACGTGTTTCTTTATTTTGTTTATTAATTTTGATATTTATGTTTTTTGTGTGTTTGGTTAAATTGGCACATAGGATAAATGTATTTCTAAGTGTTAAAAATGCATATATAAATCAACGTTTTGTCGATTTGCATCCACAGTATTCCAGCATGTTGTCAACACTTTCTTGAGGAAATGGGTACCTTCTGTCGCTAGTCGTGATTCGTGAAAAGAACAGGACTTCAACGCCAGATTGTCGGTACTTCACAATTATCTTTTATTACTTTATAAGCATTTGACTACCATATAAAGCCAGGTCTCGTGGCCCCAATCGTATCCTACATAAAGAAAATAAGGACACACAAAAGCACCTAGAAGCCTTACGACGAGAGTTGTAATGGGATGGGAGCCTACATAGCATCAACGGGTGTAGGAGCAACCTTTAGTGCTTTTTCACCATATAACATGGCATGTAGCCTACAGTAGCTAAGGATCTCATCATACATATGCAAATCATAAACAATATTGTCTTAAAGGCCCAACACATAAATTGACCGTTACAAACTGAGGCCACACACAGATACAAAAAAATGCAATTAATCTTTAAAAGCTTTTAAAGTTTTGGTGCCTGTAGAGGGGGTGGAACGATCCCACGTGTTGGGAGTTTATGATCACAATAATCTCGACCTGCTTTCGTCATTGTTTTTTTGTTTGTTTTTTACTTAAAGGGGGTCAGATAACAATTTGGAGAAAGGTCAGGAAATGGGTTTTAAAGCTGTCGTGTGGGACATAACACAAGTTATCTTCGCTATGGGTGGGTGTGTGAATGCACTGTCATTGACCACCACGGTTCAAGCAATCAGGACTCACGACGTGTTTATACCTCAAGGCCCTAATCCTTGAGGTATTAATGAGGTATAGGTAGGCTATATGTATGAGGTAGGCTATATGTGCTCCGTTTGCTGTGATAACCTCCGACTGTTTAGTTTCCTTGCCTTTGCGATTCTTGGACTGTGAGTTGTTGCACGATTCACCGCCGGATAATTAAACATCAATAATGCAACTACAGCGAACACAATCACACACGATCCGCAACACGCGCCTGAAAAAAAAATACTGGCTCATATGTCAACTTAACGATCTCTATTCCAGAAGTCAAGAGGGAGCCAGGACTTTAGCCTGCTTAGCCGAAGTCATATTAACTAGCCACTACAGCCTCCCTTTCACTCTCTCTCTCTTACAAAACACACACACGCCGAAATCTAGTTGTCCTACCTTCTGTGTGGCAGCTGGAGGAGAGTATGGTGCTCGGAGGTCGGAAGAGGTAAGGCAGGTAGCGGGAAAAGCATTTCATCTTTTTTCTGTCTTTTTTGGTTAGCACCAATGCATTACTGTGTAATCCACATCGGAGCTTCTGATAACACAGAGAAAGAGGGAGAAGGCGAACGAGGGGTAGAGCTTCCAGTTGTCAAGGAGCTAACGCCGACATCACTTTAATTCAGCGGATGCGAATGTAAATCATCCCTTTACGGCGATTGCAGAGGCTCGGAGAGAGGAGCGATGTCTGCGCGCGGCTGCTCTCCGGTTCACCATGCTTCCTCCCCTCAGTCGCCGGCAGTACGCGAGGATGGGCTTTTCCAGCAGACAGATGGGAGAGGGTGGAGGAGGGAGGAGAGGGGAGGTGGCTTTGTATACTGCTTGCGGTGGTACTGCCCTGTAAAGCATCGATCGCTCTCACTGTTTCATCCGCTAAGTTTTTAGTCCCAGTGTCAACGGACCGTCCCCCCCCTCTCTCTCTCTCTCTCTCTCTCTCTCTCTCTCTCTCTCTCTCTCTCTCTCTCTCTCTCTCTCTCTCAGACAAACACAATTGCACACATGTATGCTTACTGCTCACACATGTTACTGGCCTGCATGGAGCTATCTTAATAAAGATTCTTCGCTGTCTTTTAGATTAATGTAGTCTCAAAACAGAAGACACAAGCTAGCAGTGTTCTAATGTCAGACATCACACAGCGAATATTGAATAAGCCATGTCACCACTGGCAACTGCACGGTTGTTTAGGTGTCAATCTTAAATGTTGGTGTCAATCCAGATTTTTCAAATCATGGATGTTTGGATGATAAATGTATATCCTTAGCATGGTCTAGTAAAACCATCAATTCCTACACCATACACCACACAACAACTATAAATTATCTAGTTTATTTGAGTGCAAGCCTCATTTGATTTTTTAAAAATAGCCTTAGCCTAAATGTAACCCTTATCCATGCAATCAGCATATTTCAGAATGTGGTGGATGAGTGGTTATGTAACCCTATGCCTGTCTGCCTGTGTAATTGGAGAGATTAGGCACAGATTTGGATAAACCAATTTGTTCAGAAAATATTTTCATTCTACAAAAGAAACTGGTTTCTATGGTATTAGTACAAGGTGGAAATCTCTCTGAGAAATCAAACCATGAACGGTTTATTTGCTTGTGCAGTACAGCCTGGGATGTTCTGGAAATATATTTAAAAATGCACGTTGCCATATTAACATCTAACCTACATGTATTAAAAGTATACTGTGGAAGAAAAGTTAAGCATTTGAAATTAAACCTCAGGGGACATCTTTAATTAGACAAATCAAGCACACATTGAACCAGGGGGCTTTCCAGGCACTGATTTGTCAATGCTTGCTTCGTTCAGCTGTCGGGCAAGTGACACAGCCAAACACTTTCTCCAGTCTCTGGATATAATTTTGTCTTAGAACTGTCCTAGATACCTTACAATTTAATATTGTGAAGGTATTTGATACTTTTAATATAGCAATTTTGTTTAGATTGCTAAAACATGAAGTCCCCCCTCCCCCACCCTGTCTTTAAACGTTGGAAGATTCGCTCTGAACAGATCATTGGCTGGTGATCTGATGATACTGCAAGGACATATGCCACAATTTGTAAGAAACATGCATGTTATTTGGATCATGCATGAAATGAATAGCTGTACTGTATATTAAAGGATTAAGATAGACAATGGTGTACAGTACTCACAATAATCCCAGACTAATTCAAATGGCATTTCCAGGGAGCCCATTGTGCTGTAAACTAGGCCACAAGGTTAGTAGGCCACACCATAACACCACGTTAGTCAATGAGATGACTGATTAAAATATTAATCAACTCTATTCCCCCATAAGGTCAGAAATTGCTTTGGTTAAAAATAAATCCTGCAACGGGTCCGTGAAAGCAATTGCTATAAAAATGTCAGACTTCAATTGAAGAGCAGAAACTCCTGTTATTCTGTCATGGCCTTGTGGAGCGCAATCATTTACAAATGAGAGTGTGACTGAGGGATTTCGAAGCCTTTCTTTGCTATATAAGAGGGGCGCATTTTTACATATTTACATTGAAATGAATGGTTGCATAAGAATCAACAGCACATCCAGGACACATGACTGATTTATGATGCAGTTTTATCAAGACTGAATAAATAGTTTCATTTTGCATTTAAGACAAGACACATTTTTGTGTCGCTGTTTACGTACAAAGAACGTTTGTCCGCCCTCAGTTGTAAAAACCTTTTATTTGGTTCAAATGCTTCGGTTCCAGTTGAAGTGTCCTCACCATGCAAGTTAATCTTCAAACACAAGTGTACAATATACATGTGGCTTAACCTCCAGTAGCCTTGTCATCATGTACCCCGGTCCTGCCAAAGCTAAACAGGGGTGGACTCAGTTAGTACTTGGATGGGAGACCTTCTGGGAAAATTAAGCTGTTAGAAGTGGTGTTGGTAGGGTCAGTATGGGGTGGTCTTCCCTCTGGACAAAATAAAAACAAAATGCCCCAGTGCAGTGATGGGGACATTGTGCTGTAAGAGACGACACAGACTTTTGAATGATACATTAAAGCAAGGTCCTGACTCCCTATGGTCATTAAAGATCCCATAGCACTTATCACAAAGGGTACAGGGTTCCCCAATGTTCTGGCCAAATTCCCAACAGGGCTCTTTCAATGTTTTACCTAATCATTCCCCAATTTAACTGGCTCAATAATTCCCTCCCTCTCCACCTCAGCTGATGTGCGGTGTTGTTGTTGTTGTTGCAAAGCTACACATTGGTGGTAATTGAGGTGAGTTTCCCCTTTCAATGTAAAGCAATTTGGGATACTTAAAAGCTATATACATAAATAAAATGATCTATTATTATTATTAGGTGTTTTTGTTACGGTGAAGCTCATTAGCATAATTCATTTCAACAACTTGTTGCTTTTTTCACATGAACACAATCATTGAGTCGTCTGTGCACTTTTCTTAGTTGGACTAGAAGAGATACATGGGTCTCTGTGAGTCTGTTCACCACTGTACTGGAAACCATTCTGATTAAATTTGTGAAATGCTTTCCACTATATTGTAAAAAAGAGAAAGTACCATTCCACTTCACTATCTCTGCCCATAATGTTTAGGTATTTGTATGGATAGTAACAGCATGCATAAGGTAGGAGTTATACATGTCCTGCTCTCTTTGCCATAGTAACTGGAGAATTGAAGGTTTACGTTCTAGGCAGGACACTGTGTTTAGCCTCAGTGTGTCCTCAGCAGTTCAAACTGATACAATGTAAAATCATAGTATCCCTTTCAAGTTACTTTGCAAGTCGGTCCAGATAAGAGGATCTGCTTAAACAATAAATGCAAATGTAATGCTTTGCAAGTCGGTCCAGATAAGAGGATCTGCTAAAACAATAAATGCAAATGTAATGCAAGTGGGCAAGCAAATGAACAATAAAAATGTTGAATGTCATTATGCTGAAAGTGGAGCATAAAGTATTGTAATAAAATCTACTTTTATTTACAAATAAAATTATGCAACCATAACATTATCTGACTCTTTCGGTCAACACGACCTTGCTTTGGAAATAATATTTTGTCCTGCAGTGTGTGTCCGAAGGATGCAGCATAAATTCAACTGAATTGAGATAAATACATTGTAAATCGAAATGTTACATACACAAGCACCCTTGGTTATTCTGTTCCCAGTCTCTAACAGGCATGTCCACAGTTACAGGTGTAGCTGCTTCATTATTAATGCAGCTGCATGGGGCACACCTCAGATGAGAACAGTCAACTCTGGCTCTCTGTGATAAAAATGAAGAAGAAAAAAACAATCAAACATAATATTTGTGTTTGTTCTGGTTTAACTGTAGGCCTCACCTTTTGTCATATCAATGAGGCAGCTTCCTCATGTTATTTATATGTCAAATCCAGGAGAAAACAGGACTAGCCAATGAAAGATTTGGCCTGAGTTGTTATTTATCTATAATTTGTCAAATGTCTTACTTAAATGCAACTCAATTATAAGACATAGAACACTGAATTATAATTAAGGAAAGAGCTTACTCTACATTTGTACTATGCTTAGGTGGATGCTTTTACAATAAACTTGTCACCAGATAACATTTGCAGAATAAACAAGTAGACTTTGCTGAGATTAGATACCAGTATATGTCATTGAACTGTAATTAGGTAATTAGGTTGAGAGATAATAGACCAGAACATTATGAGGTATTTGATAGCCTTCCAGATGAGTGAAAAAGTTATCTGGATAATGTATTTAAACAAATGCTTACAGCGCCACATTGTGGTTACATTTCATATTGCATTACCTAAAATAGACAACATAGATAAATTGACCTGGCAACAAAAATACTGAAATAAAATAAAACCACTTGGAATAAAGGCATAGCTACATCATGTACACATTGTTTTTCCTTTTTTTTACATTTTGTTTCAGATTTTTTCCCCATTTTTTCCCCAATTTTGTAGCCAATTGTACTCTATTACTAATTCAACTATCCCTTCCCTCGTACTACGAGCTCACCGCTGCAACCCTGGGACTGGCAGTGACAAAGGTGCCGAACTGCCTTCTGCTAGAGGGAACTCGCCAAGCTGTCGATCGTAACTCCGATACACACAGAGTTACTTTGCATGCGACAAGCTCCTGCCGGCTTCCCTCCCCCCTCCTTCTGGGGCAGACAGCCAATCACCGCCCCCGAATGAGGCTCCCGGCCAGAGCCGGATCAAACCCCAGCCACAGTGGGCAACTTGCGCTCCAGGTGAGTGCCTAAACTGTTATGCTTCCAGGGGGCCCAAGTACACATTGTTAAAGACATTATCAGCATAAGCTTTTTTGACATGTCATCACACAATGGATACTTAACTGAAACTTATGATGTGTAAAAAGAGGCCTTTTTACTCTGTGTGATACAGAGCAAAAGATATATTTAGTGTAATAAATGACAATTGATAGCCCCCGGTCACAAACATTGCCATGATAATATCCCATGGTTTATGAATCTCACTTGATGGATCCCATCTGCATTGTAATGAAACTAATGACTCTTGTAATGGCTCTAGTCTTTGCACCGTTCGGGAGTTTTCTTTTTAAGCAGAAGCTGTTCTGCTCATCAGGCGTTTCGTTTTTTCAACACAACAGGAATCAACAGCAGTTGCCCTTGATGTTGGGAACAGGTGGCACCTGCTTTTGCCCCCACCGTGTCTACATATCAAAGGCCTGACTTCCTGTCCTCTCATACACAATAACAGAGTGAGTCACAGTCTTTTCACAATGAGTCCTTTCATTTTCATGAAGGCCCAAAAAACTCACAACACAGATTGATTATAAGGAACAAGGGATGACAATGAATAAATATATTATATATATATGTAAGTTAGTAGATACAAAAAAAACCCAGGAATGGTTGAAGATATAGTAGATTGATCCTGGATGGGGTGTACATCATTGCTATGTCTGGTGAAATGAGAAGAGCCATTTGTAGCTGAATGAAAGGTAACTGCTTTTTGGTGGTTAGGTGCATTGTCAGTTTAGCTGCATTGCCAGCCATCTGATCGTTCTAACTGTTGTTTTGGTGGACCAAAATCCTTTAGCTGCAGTTCAGGTCACCATGGAAACAGCTTGACTTTCAATATGCTGAGAAAACAGATTGTCCTGGTTTGTTGGGGGTGGGGGGGGTTGCATCTATTTAACCATTTGGATCTGGCCTGCCATTAAGTCAAGACAAGCAAATTATTCTCACCCTTTAGTGTACAATGTTAACATGTTCTTTCCTCCATGTATTAATGCACTGATTAGATGTGCACATTTTGGTTGTATTTTGGCCATGATGTAGGCCTGAAAGATCAGATCACAGCTGAAGAAACTAACACACTTTGTAAACTATTTTCAGTGTGTCATACTTTGTTTATGTGCATCACTGTCATGTCATATATAAAGGAAGAGGGAATAAACCAGCCAAGCCCACAAGTGATGCTCCAGATTCCACAATAGTACATAATAATACAATGGAACAACCCCAGAGCAGAAATATGCAGAATTGATTTACTGTATGTATACTGTAGATGCTACATATAGTGAATATGATATTGTGTAAATATAGGACACCATTCTACCTTGGGGCCAGACAGAACAGGAAGTTAAACGATTTTAATCTACACTGCCATATATATATTTTTTTTAAATCAAATGTTTTGCAAAACTGTTGACTGAATGTTGTTTGCATGTGTGGCCTCACAAGCTTGTTTCCTAACACATCACCAAACCTGGAATGAAAACAGAGATGGCTTTCTTTATTTTTTTATTGAATTGAAAATCAGTCATTTAACATTTTCATGGATGGAAAAAAGAGCTTTGACAAAGCACATTTTTGTAAAAATGTTGGTGTCACACACCGTGCGACACAACCTGGATTAGAACAGAACATTAGAACACAGCTCTACCTCTTCTATGTACTCATTTATCTCTCTTCCTATGCTTTTCTGGAACAGAAGAGCAGAACACAGTCACTTTCACTTTCTCTCTCTTCTCATTAAGAAAATGCCACACAGGTGTGTGCGTTGGCTGTCCTGCCACTAGGCGTGGTTGTTAATCTGCCCAATTCCCCTGTCCAGACCGACGTCTTCCACAGTGGGCATCACTTCACCAGTGTGGTGGTTGTTGAGCTGAGTCACCCTGCATTCATTGCCCATTTGGATATTTTTGATGATGGATGAAAGCCATTGCATAAATGCAATTTATTAATGAATTCAAACAGGAAAACAGCTCAGTTGAGACACGTGAATGTATCATTTACATTTGAAATATTATTGCTCCAAGGTGAGTGCTCATAAGCTTTCCTCCCATTCTCATTGAAAATGGATACATGAATTATTTCCACCTTGTTTCTTGAGATCCAAACATATCATTTAAACTGTTCCACATGGCATCTTAAACATGTGTACATTATGCACTCTGTAATTAATACTTCTCTGTTTGCAATCGTGAGGCAAATAGAAGAGGGTGTTGATCATAAATTCCATGTGTATATTCAGCCAAAGTGTGAGAAAGACATGATCAATTCCCCCAATTAAAATTATATCACTCATTAAGAAAGCATAGATACCTGAGGAACAGTCACAATATCTATCGCCATAGGACATTGCTTTATTGAAAACAAGTTACAATTGAATGCATTTATACAAACTAACTTTCAGGCAATTTAAGAGTGGTTGGGGAATTACAACAACTACCTGATCAGCATATGATTCCCAATCAAAGGCTCTCATTTTTCTACTTTTCAAAGGCTCGACATCCACCCTGACACTGGATTGGTGCAGAGCCGGTCTGGGAGGATAAATGGTTCAGACGTTTGATTGGTGTAGAGCCGTTATGATTTGATTCAGGGTTGATCGATTGCAGACCCATTGCAGAATAAAGGCAGCACCAGGCTGAAGAACTGAGATCCAAGGGCTGAGCTTGAATCCAAAACCCTTGGAATTCAGTTCTCAAAGCCGAGAACTCACAGAACTCGTTATGCATTGTCCCTCATGAACTTGTTTCCTGATGTCACCACCAAAAACCATTTCTGGAATAAAAACTGAAGATGGTTTTCTTCCTCTTTTTCTTTTTAATCATTACAGCATTTACACTGCATGTATGGTTTATAAAATTAAAATATAAGGTTGGCAAGGAAATAAAATACATGTTTGTTAAATATAAATACATGAGGGACTCACAGTTCCATGATACCAAGGAAGCTAGCTTTTTTATGAACCAATATTAAGTTCTGTTTAATTCCATTTCGCATTAGACAAACACATACTTCTTATACGTTCTCATTACAAATCCACAGAAGGAACAACCAAATCTCATGTTCCAACTGACCACTTTTGTAAAATTGTATATGTGCATATATATATATATATACATTATATATATATATATATATATATATATATATATGCAACCTATTAACTTTCAGCACTGGACTAACCTCCATGTAATAGCTCAATGGCAATTACATCTGTGCAATTAAAAAAGATAATTATCTTTAAATTTACAAGCACACTAGCAGAGTCAAAAACAACCTGCACTGTGTATCAAACCTATGGCTCACTGGCAATGTAGAGCCCCATTTTATAAACATGTAGGAGATATGATTTTTAAAAAGAGAAAAATAAATGGCATTGCATTGCCTGACATTTGCTATTCTGCCTAAACCATGCAACTTCACCACCATCATCATCATAACCATACAGCAGCCACATATTATTAGTCATGGTAGTAATAGCAGAAGTGTATTTTAATGACAGTAATAGCACTAGTATTATTATCCTTTACTCCTAAAAGCACAATGCAGTGAACATGAAATATTATTATTGTGGCTATTATTATTAACTATTATGATTACCATTATTATTATTATTAGTAGTACTACAGTAGTTTAAGTATTATTATTGTCATTGTTATTAATATTTAATAATAATGCAATCTCATGTAAAATAACAAAACACAGATCAATGAAAACAAATGTACAAATTTAATTATTAAACAAATTTAATATTTATTTTCAGAGTCGAAATGTTAAAATTACCAGTAAATAATTCAAGTCGATTACCTGGCAAAATTAAACAACTAAATCCTTTTCTTGATGGCCACTCAAATTACACTCGACCACAAATTAATTTAAATTTTAAATACGGCCGGTAGTTATACTGTAATATACTGTCTTCTATGTTACAGTGGACATATTTTTGAATAATCAGACTACTGTCAATGCACACCTTCTACATTCTTCAGGTATTTGTCTGTAGGCATATTTCGATTAACATAATGTATACAATAAATTATAAACAAAACAGAACGCCATATCTGCCATCTGTGTGTTACTTAGGATATCTTCATATGATTTGAAGAGCCTTCAAGACCCAGTGCGCTCAGTCTTTTCTAAAACAAATTTAAGGATATAATGATTTCAATGTTCAATCTAAAAGCAAGTAGGCTACTGTATTTGAAAACTTGCATTTCAAATGAAAATGAATATATATTATTATTATATATATACATATATATGTATGTATATATATGTATATGTATAATTTTGTTAATGTGGGGTTCTATAGCACAATATACATTATCGCAGGTGTAGCAGGACTATGCAGCATAGCTACTCACCGAAACTTGAGTGTTGTTGCTGGCCCAATTTTTCGTTCTTAACACTTTTCATAGGTTCAGTTTTTCTTTCATTTTCTTCCATGTTGATCCCGAGTTAAAGCAATGAGAACTATGAGGAGTCATCGCTCTGTGATTCATTCGGATACCGCACCTAAACTCAGACATGCTGTCGATTCATTCTGCTACATATGCTAGGTAAAAGAGTACTTTCCGCTTCCACTCGGTTTTGCACTGCCTCATGATTTGATCTCATTCGTATATAAAGGAACTGATTACTACTAATTTGCATAGACGTATATTCCATTTAACAGACACTGTACACATTTAGCTATACGGAAAGTCCCCGTTTTATCCCTTTGACCAGAGAGAGCTGGCTTATTTGTACAAATGGGATCATGACAACACATCTTATTTTGCACAAAATATATATATAAACATAAATATATATTTACAATAATGCATATTAAAATGATAAAGGAATTAAACAGCAGTTTGTACTTTTATGGTAATAGAAAAAGCGCGCACCCCTGCAGTTTTGACAAAAGCGCAGCCGCTTGGGCAGGAGGAAATGTTGGTTATGTAGTCGATACATCGCTTCCGTTCTGTAAATTCCGTGGGCTGTGCCGGGGAAATCCTGAACCTCACAATCAAATGACTGATAAGCTTTTCAAGCACTTAGTCTCACCAACCAAACCCGCCATTACCATCACTGTCATATCTACATGTATTAAACCATTTTTTTCTTTATTATTTATTTCATAAATGTAAAATTATATTTCAAACGGGTTACACAGAGACCTCATTTATGGTGGAAGCATTCAGAAAAATGTACAAGACCGTAATACAGTACAGTCTCCTGACCTAACAACACAGACTCCAAAGTCCTCAGAGTAAAATAAAAAAGGTCACAACCCTGCTGTGTTTGAAACAACCTACACAACTTCTGCAGCTCACAGATCCACCCAGATGCTTGATGACAGTAAATATAACGGCAGCTTTTGATCACAGGTCCATATGGAGCAATACAGTCACATATGCCTCTGTGACTTACATCTCTAATTGTAATTGTGTAATGAATACATAACCTTTTAACACCCCGTGGTATAAAACCACTTTCAGAAAAAAATCTAACAAAAACACTTGGATTGTAAAATAGGCCTTTGCACAATACCTGGGAATATCCCCTAGTGTGAACTTTGTGCACTCTGTGGCTTCACTTCAAGTTCTCTCTATGTGTATGTGCCTTTGTGTGCTACTTTGTGTGGAGATTTACATAAGCAGAAAGATTAACTACTCATTTGAAAACATATTAACAGCCTATATTTAGAGCACAAAAACTGATAAGGCTACACTTAACTCCTGCTGCATGTACACATATATAGTGTGTGTGTATGTGTGTGTGAGAGAGAGAGAGAAAGGAAGAGAGAGAGAGGTTACAGTATTACATCTTTGTTTTGGCATGTTTTTGTCTTGTTTTTGTCTCTGATAACACTTGCCACCAGAATGTCTGTTGACTCCCACCTCCTCCTCCGTTAGACAACAGACAGACAGACAGACAGACAGACAGGGGAGAGCACACCCAGGGAGTCTCACGCACGGTGCACAGCTTCGCCTCTGTACTGACTGCTCCCTCCACTGAGGCATGCATCCTCTCAGTCTCCTGACCTCGCATGACTCGAGTCATAACCCCGTCAAGTAAAGACTTATGACTTTAAGTCATGAGGGAAGATGACATGAGCAAAAATGAATTCATGTGTGGCCTTTCAGTGCAGTCACACCACTGGTGTGACACAAAAACATGACCCCCAACAAAAACAAATAACTGGCTGAACTGTGGCTCTGTCATTTCCTCATGCACACATGAGCTGGTTGAAGAATGTACAAATAGGATATATCGGTATGGAGGTGGGGTATATAGAGGATACATCAAGAAGACTTTCACAAACTAGTGTATACTTCTTAATAATGCATTGAAATACAAATTATTGCACATGTGAAACATGTTCATCCTTGAATTGTGTAGTAGTAACAAACAGTTCTTTGTGTGGCTAATTTATGTTTGAGAACAGATAACCGTGTGCCGGGCTGGTTGCACTGGAGATAAATAATTACCTTGTGGGAATATTGCTTACCTTTTAAATCACACTCAGAAAATGACTTGCAATTACAACTTTGTCTCAAAGCACGTCCAGAAGGTGTTTATAGACTAATTATGGCTTAGGTGCCAAACCTGCAAGATCATTTTTAGAACTCCATATACAGTATATTAATGTAAGCAATACAATAAAAATTATTTTAAAAGTATACAGATATGCTTTTGTGAGCATTCAACTACTGTGTTTTTGTTCAATTTTTATAGGAGGTCAAATTGGAAAACTTTTAACTTCAACATTCACTATTTGAAAGATAATGTATCTTATCACACAAATGCCTGGTAAATTAATTAATATAAAATAAACTGACAAGGCTTGTGATGTGAAAACATCCTTGTTAGATACCCTGTACTCTATGACCTTACATACAGTAGGCTTCATTTTTATTCATACCCTTGATAAAGATGAACAACAGAGATCATATAAAATAAATAATATAAGTAATGAGATATATTTTATGCTAAACATCGGAAAATTCCAAACCTACATTACTAATACAATTGTTCAGAAAAACATTTTTATTTTATTAATATTTTTTTCCAGAAAACATTTATCACAATTATTCATACCCCTAACTATTATTTTACATTTAATCCAACAAAAACAAATATTCATAAATATTATACAACTTATTTGAAGTTCATTGGAAGGTTATGGAACTATACAGTGCATAATAATGTATAATGTTATAACCACAAAATACTGATAACATGGGTATGAATATTTGTGATTTGTGATTTTTCTGGGAAACAATATAAACTATAGAATTTAAATTAAAGAATATAATTTTCAGAATTTGTTGAGCATAAACTATACCTCATTACTTGTATAGTTTATTTTATATGATCTCTATTGTTCATCTTTATGAAGGGTATGAATAAAAATTGAGCCTACTGTATATGTAAGGACAATTCTCTGAATTTGGTGCCCTTTAATTCCCCAAGACTTACTATTGATATTGATAAACTATGAAACTGCAATGTAAAAGCCTGTAAATATACAGTCTCTCTCCTCCTGTTGCATATCAAATTGAACTCACTGGAATAATGAGTATTAAAAGCATCTATTGATTTTATAAATGGACAAGCTTTAGTATGTGAAAAGGCTTTTTAGGATGAGCAGGCCATGATATTGGATTCAAGTTTTTACATGCAAGAATGGCAAAAACAGCAGCACAAAGGCAGAGATAGTTCAGAGCAAGAAGGGATGCTAATCCAGTAAGAAGAAAACTACCTCAGGAGTGAACATCAGAGATGGAAAGGGGATGCTGAGGCAGGAAAGAAGAAGAAAATTGATGACCTGAATGAAAGAGCTCAAAAATGGAGGCGCAAGGAAGTGGATAGTGGCTAAAAATATCAAAAGCAAAGGGAAGAGGCCTTGAGAATCATTATCACTCCTCCGGAAAGTCCGGAAAGCCAATCTGCTGGTTTAATAAGCCTGGGCTGGGAAGCCTCAAGATAAACTGTAGATCAGATAAGATCAGGGAACAGTGCAAGTGAAACAGTCATGTGTGTGTGTGTGTATGTTTGTGTTTTACTTAGCCATAATTAATAACAATAACCTTGGTGTGTGTGTGTGTGTGTGTGAAATGATTAATTACATACTACTACTATTTATGATACTCTGTTCATGAAATTTAAAATGCAAGCTAATATAGTTTGTTTTCAGTTGAACATTGTGACACAATAAATTCTGTTAATTTAATTCAATGTCCATTTCCTTTTTACATATGAATATCATTAAGTATAGCTGAACATTTATGATTAAATAAATCCATGCCACTTTGAAACAGGTTGTCCCTTCAGCCCCATTAACATTTTCAACCCTGTTACACTGCATTCAACCCTGTTACGTGATGGATTTTTAGCATTATTCTGACAATAATAAGAAATATAAGACTATCTATCTCTAGACAGTCTAGAATATCTATTACTAGGGACACCCAAACTGTGTGATTCTACCAGAATATGACTCAGTTATCTATTTAAAATCATAATTATATGGATTCCAAGTTTACCGTGACGGGGTTGAAATAAAGTAGCACTTTTTTCAGACAACAATCAAAAATAATAATTGGGACTTTATGCCTGAGGTGGGAAATGTGTTTTCTTGAAAGTTAAACAAGTCCCCTATGAAATGAAATGATCATAAATAAAAGTGTTTTAAAAAATGTTCCTAAAATGGTTAGGCACAAAGGGCACCGATTCCTGAGAATGACCCGTAACATCGATGTGAGGAGCATTGGACTTTTCGCATTTCAAAAGACCTTTTCCATGACTGTCTTGTGTCTTCCATGACCAGCGCCAGTATCCATAACCTGCTGTCAGGCGTGTTTGCATTGCAGTCACTGCATGCAGCAGTCAGCACTGTTTTGCAAGTTTCAACCAACCACCTGACCATGATCTGGTCTGACCACAACTGCAGGTCTGAAAGAAAATGCAAAAACTGAAAATCTTCAAGGACAGATATTCACCGAAAAGTTTTTCGCTCGTTGACAGTGGCTAACATAACATTACCTCAAAATACCGACCCACTGTAAAATTATTGAGTAACGCATCTTTTAAAACTCCACCATCTTGGTCTCTGATGTCACACAATAGCCCTCCGGAACGGGATCTTTTCTTTTTAATTTAATTGGTGCAAAGAGATGTCTGATGGATCACGCGGTTCCGTTGCCGGATAATAATCCAAAAGATAGTCTGCATTTGCTCATGTTTTGATAGTCATCCATTCATCATGCCCCGATATCTGCCTTTGCGATGTATTCTGACATTGGTGTCTTCACTGTCTGTGCTTGGAGACGCCGATTCTGCACAAGACGGGGCTCCCCCTTCTAAAATAGGTAACTGGTTAGCCAACCGACAATGTAAATGAATGGGATCATCTACTCGAATACTGTTTAGCGTTGTTCATATTGTGAGGCATGTGTCATCTTTAATGCAGTATTCTCGCTCATAGTTAGCCAATGTCATTTTACCCATTTGTTACGTAGCTTGCTTGCTATCGTGTTGCTGGTTATTGCCATGGACTACTAACGTAACATTATCTAACTAGCTAGCTAGCTGACTACTTCATATGCGGAATACCCCCATCATCAACATATCTAGTATCTACCGTAATATACCGTATAGCTAGCTGGGTAACTAGATGTCTCGCGTTGCTATATTTGGGGAGATGATTGGTTTGCTTCATTTTAACTGGCCTCAGAGCAGAGACGGCTACCAAGAGAGCAATAATACGTGTGCGAAGTTGCCTGTTTACTCGCTAGTTTAGTTAGATGTTGAGCTTTATACATTTTAAAATATACATAAAATATATACTGGCTAGCTTCATTTTACCCATCTAAATGTGACTGTGGCCAGCTAGATAATGATAGCCGGAAGTCGTGCAATAGGCTGTCCCTCCATGAATTGCGTTTGTTTATAGCCATCATAGGAGCAGGAATCGGCGGAACTGCGACAGCACATTTTCTACGCCAGCACTTTGGATCAGAGGTGCGCATCGATGTGTTCGAGAAGGGTACCGTCGGGGGGCGGCTGGCAACTGTCACAGTCAACCACCAGGAATACGAGTCTGGAGGCTCCATCATCCACTCTCTCAACCTGCACATGCAAGACTTTGTGAAGCAGCTGGGTGGGTCCACGGTTCGGTTTTTTTACGAGATGGGGGAGGCGTTACTAACGTTACCTAGTTCGCAAATGTACATTTAGCAAAACAGTTCAAGAGCAAACATACACCGGTAGTCTGCAAACCTCTTAGACTTTTTTTTCGGAATGATGCTGATTTAAGCCATCTCATCGCGGTAATCCCTACCCCCTCCGCAGGCCTGAAGCACCGGAGGAGTGTGGCGGGGAAGACGGCCGTGTTTAATGGAGAGGAGTTCATCCTGGAGGAGACCGACTGGTACCTTCTGGACCTCTTCCGTCTGTGGTGGCGCTACGGCATCAGCTTCATCCGCCTGCAGATGTGGGTCGAAGAGATCATGGAGAAGTTCATGAGGTGGGGAGCTGCTGAAACTCCTGCAGGGGTGGGGGTGGGGGAGGGGGCAGGGTAGTGTCAGACCAGAGAACAGGAGAGAGAGTTGATCAGTGGTTAGGGGGTGGAGGCAGGGTGGAAAATGAAATAATAGAGGGTTGAGGGGTTCTGTCATGTCAGAGTAATAAGGTCCTAGAAGAACTTCAAAAAGTCTTAGCGTGCGGTGCTGAGACTCTTTAAAGTCTCATTCTTGTGCCAGGGAAGGAGGGTGGCACTTTGCAAGTGACAGATGTAGATTGTTGAGGTGGGGCATACAGAATGGAGGCTGTATCATGTGCCCACAGGGTTCTGTTAAATGCTTTCCATTTTATTTCCTTTTTGTTTTCTCTCAGTCATTTGTGTTCTGAAGATTGAGTGATATTTTTGCCATTTGTATTTTTTTCTGTAATTCACACAGTAAATGCTGCCAGATATCCGCTCTGCAGTCTAAGGAATATGAATCTTGATCCTGCTCCACCCTTCTGTCTCTTTTCTGCTTCCACGTCCTTATCTTTCACTCTGTCCCTCCTGTCTTCATGAGCCTTTCAAATTTTCCGGGATCTGTTAGTACTTGACCACTAGCTACAGCTTAACCTTTGTATCTCCAAACATTTCCATTCAGAATCAATAAGTAGAATGTTCATGGTTACATGTTTTTACCTTTGATGTCTCCAAGTGATGGAGACTTATTGAATACCGTGATGGGTGGAGCTACTGTGTGCAAATCAAAAACTTTGCTTTGACAGGTTGAAATCGGAGAGTCATTGGTAGCATATAATAGCTCAACGCATTTCAGTCTTCAATCACTCTCCCGTCATTGTCCCTCATAGATCCTGAACAGAGAAACTAAAAGACCAGGCCCATGGCTACACTTTGCTGTCTCCTTCTTCATTTATCTGCTCAGGGTTTATTTAAGTAAACAAAAAAAAGAGGTGGAAGCAACCTCAGTAATGGAAAAAGTGAGTTGATTGATTTTCTCTGCCTGAAGGAGTCTGGGGTTGAAATGTGTTGCACGCACCTGAGTGCAGGTTTATACAGAGCCACATTAATCTGTTTACTCAGATTTGTGAGTGCTTTTCGAGCAATCGTTAGCTTTCGTGCCTCCAAAACATCAGTCAATTCACTTCACTTGCATCACCATGGTTGCTACCTCCTCTTATGTATTTATTCATTCATTGAGCACCTTTTATTGTCTCCACCACCTGTTCTGTTCAGGATTTATAAGTACCAGGCCCATGGCTATGCCTTCAGCTCGGTGGAGGAGCTGCTGAACTCCCTGGGGGGCTCTGGGTTTCTGAACATGACCCGACGCTCCCTATCTGAGTCGCTGCTGGAGCTGGGTGTGTCCCAGCGTTTCATCGACGAGGTCATTGCCCCCATCATGAGGGTCAACTACGGGCAAAACATCAGTATTCCTGCCTTCGTAGGTAGGGTCTAGAGGTGGTGTACATGGCAGTGCTGTAACCTTTAGATCCATTACAGTGGTTACCTACAGATATGCATTTTTAATGACCATTTTCAGGTGTCCTCATCCATGGTGACAATGATCTTTGGTTTTACATGTCAGTTTAGAGAGTTTGCAACTTAATAAGGTGTACCACAACAGTGCCCCACCTAGGATTTCAACCTGCCACCTTCTGTTCACTAGTCTAACTCCCTAGCCACTATGGCTGACTGCTGCCCCCAGCAGTACAACCACTGGTGATAACATTCAAAAACATTGTTACCCACCAGAACCAGAACTCCCTATAATATGTTATGTCAATCTAATTTTGTCAGTTTGCAAGCAAACAGGTCAGTTGTGCTTAATAAAAGTTTATATGCTTAATAAAATGTGCACACAGCATTTTATTGTTCAGTTTCCTAACCACAGTGAATGGGCGGTTTAAAGAGTGCAAGAAATTCCCTGCCTTAAATGTAATCATGGGCCTTCTATGTCCTCTGTTGTGATGCATCTTGTCCTCTCTGCAACAGGTGCAGTGTCGCTGGCAGGTGCACAAGCCAACCTGTGGGCAGTGGAAGGAGGGAACAAGCTGGTGTGCCTTGGTCTGCTGAAACTAGCCAAGGCCACCCTGATCCAGGCACAAGTCACCACCATATCCCGCCAAACCACAGGTAAGTGACAGCTGTGCACAGTAGCACGATGGCAAATTCCCAAGCACAGAATACGTCAAAAAATAAGTACACATATAATTCGTTTATAAATAATTTTAAACATACATATGTGGAGTACATGGACTTGTGCTAGTACTAGATACCTATACTGCTTTATTTATTTTCACCAAAATTGGTTAATGATAGTTGGCTAAATCGCTATCTAGCTTCCTAAAGGATTTGTTGTAAGCTAGCAACTAACTAAGAAGTAACTTTATAGCTGGCTATAACATCATAAAAGCTAGATGTAACTAGCTAGCTAGTAGGTAACTTTCACAATCAGCTAACAAGTAATATATGATAATTTTTATTGTCCTCCTTATTTCATTTACGTTTCACTACCCCCAAGCATCAAGCAACCATGATTACATTACTGTTATCTGTACTAATGATTGCTTGTTTTTTCTTTTGTTTTTGTTCTTGCTTAATTTGAATATGAATTCATGGCAGGAGAATCCACCCAGTATCAGCTCAACTATGAAGGTGAAACTGAAGAGGAATCAGAGCTCTACGACATTGTGGTGGTGGCCACGCCCTTGCAGGACAGAGTGGGAGCAGGTATTTCTTTCCAGGGCTTTGAGCCCGAGCTGCCCGACATTGCGGGCTCCTACCACCACACGGTGGCATCCATTGTCCATGGCTACCTCAACTGCTCCTACTTTGGCTTCCCAGACCCTAAGCTCTTCCCCTTCGCCAGCGTGTTGACGACGGACAACCCAGGCCTGTTCTTCAACAGCGTAGCCTGTGTCTGCCCCGTCAACATCAGCACCAACTTCCGCCGCAAACAGGCCCAGGAGGCCAGCGTCTACAAGGTGTTCTCCCAGCAGCCCCTGGGCAAGCCCGAGCTGAAGACAATATTCAAGTCATACTACTCTGTGCAGGTGACCGACTGGCAGGCGTACCCCCACTACGGGAGCACCCAGGGGTTGCCACCGGTGGTCCTGCATGACAGCCTGTACTACCTGAACGGCGTAGAGTGGGCCGGCAGCGCCATGGAGATGAGCTCTGTGGCAGCCAAGAACATCGCACTTCTGGCCTACCACCGCTGGAGCCGGCAACTCGAGATGATTGACCAGAAGGACCTGATGCACAAGATCAAGACTGAGCTGTGACCCTCACAGTGAGGGTTTCTGAGGGGGGGGGGGAGGGTTGCGTGAGGTCACTAGTGGGTTGTCTCCGTGGTGCTTGGCTGAGAATCAAGTTTTGGAGAGGCCTGAGACTTACTTTCTTTTGAGTGATTTTCACAACCTTCTCCTTCGCCCTCAGTTTTTAACATTATGTTGACATTCATTGAATCTAATTAGGTTTGTCTTTTTTTAATAGAAGCGGCAAGGGACATTCGCAGTTTAGACATTTTTTTCATTTCAATGTTCATTTTAAGGTATAGACAAACCGTATAAAATAATATCAAGTTGTCTTGGCAGCAAATTGTTCTGCGGAAATGCACTGTGTGACACAACGTTGTGTCTGATTAAAAATGAACAGCAGTTTAAGTAGATGCAAATTGAACCGTCAGCATTTTCTTCAACAGTATTCTCAGAATCAGGAAATGTATTTGTTTTGAATCAACATTTAAGCTCGGATGTTTTTTCACTGTTTCTGCACAATACTAATTGTAAAGGTGCTGGCAGAAAGCTTTACTTCTCCATGAGAAAGATACCATTAGTATATTTGTTATAGATTGCTTTGTACGCTAAGGTAACAAAATGTTTTAACTGTTAATTATGCCTTGAAAAAATATGTAAGTTATTTTGTTCTCCAATGCAAATTCAAATTGAGGTATCAACTGCTTTTTTTAATAAACCTCAATTTGTGACAGAATATCGAATTGGTTGTTTCATAGCATGACCTAAAATGTATATTCATTAAGAAAGGAAATTAGAAATGTAGAGCATAGTAAGTGATTCTGAAGTGAAACCCCCAGAAGAACAATTATGAGAATTGGATGGAAGATACCAGGGTGGAGTATAATAAATCTGGAGATATTATAAATAAAGATATTTTAGATCATAATGTGAATAGAGGTGGTTCGGCACAGTTATGTGTGGAGGGGAAGGACAATGTAAGTGTGAGTAAGGCTCTGAAGTTCATGTGTTTAAATGATAGAAGCATAAAAAATATATTTTGGAACTGGAGGCTGTCATGTTGAATGGGGGTTATGACATTGTTGGGATTACTGAAACATGGCTTGGCGCAGCGGATGGGGATGAATATAATGTGGAGGGGTACAAATTGTTTAGGAAGGATAGAACTAATAAAAGAGGAGGGGGAATGACCCTTTATGTGAAAGATAATCTGTCCTTGTGAGGACATCTGGATTAGATTACTGGGAGATAATAATAATATAATATACGATACGACAATATATAAGATCATGAGAAGGGCCTTAATATAGGAGTATGCATGCTATAGACCTCAAGCTTCAGACAGTAACATAAATACTATGATCTTTGGTAACATAAAACAAACCTGTGCTGAAGGAGAGAGACGTCAATAATGGGCGACTTCAATTACCCCTCTATTAATTGGGAAGTAGTCACAGGTCAGGGTAAATGTGAAGATGAGTTTTTAGATGTGGTCAATGACTGCTTTTTGGTACAGTCTGTTACTCAGCCCACGAGAGGGAAATCAATACTGGATCTGGTTTTATGTAACAATCCTGACAGAATTTGCAGCACAAAGATAGTAGAACCACTAGGGACAAGTGATCACAGTGCAGTTACTTTTGATATTTTTGGGCAAATTAAGACAGCCTCCTCTAACTAGAATTTTTAACTTCAGACGAGCTGACTTTAATAAAATGAGAGAGAATTTACAAGTAATATAGTTATTTTGTAAAACTTCTAGATTGCAGAACTGTGAATGAAAAATGGACCACATTTTAAAAGGTTATTGTAGATGTAGATTGTAAATTCATCCCAAAAATAATGAAAAATTGATGAAAAAAGGTTCTGCAGTGGATGACTAAATAAAAATAGGATGCAAGATTTTGAGGCAAAAGAAGTGACTGTATGGAGTATATAAAAAGGAAAACTCAGAGAAATAAGTTAGATTATTGTAATATGCGAGCTAAGGCTAAAAAGGAAATAAGAGCAGCTAAAAGGCAGTTTGAAATTAAAATTTCCCAAGATGCAAAAAGTAATACTAAGAAGTTTTTTCAATATTGTGGTAGAAAAAGGAAAGCTAATGATGAAGTTAAGTGCATTAAGAATAAGGAAGGAACTTTGGTTTATAATAATAAGGATATTGCTAACACACTAAACAGTTGCTTTGTTGAGAGCTTTACTAGAGAAGAGGTTATACATATGCCTAAATGTATAGCGAATGTACTGAATGTTTTGGAGGACTTAATAAGGGATGTAAAAGTACCAAAAAAACTTAAGACAAATTAGGCAGCAGGCCCTGATGGCATATATCCCAGAGTACTCAAAGAACTTGGGGAAATTATATATAAACCATTGACAGATATGTTTATGCAATCCATAAACACTGGAGAAATACCAGATGACTGGAAGCAGGGTAGTATAATTCCAATATATAAGAAGGGGGACCGTACTGACCCAGGGAACTATAGGCCTGTCAGTTTAACTTGCATTGCATGTAAAATATTAGGGAAAAGTTGGAATCATTCTTGAAAAATTGTATTTTAAGAGCCAACATGGTTTTCTCAAAGGGAGGTCATGCCTAACAAACCTCCTGGACTTTTTTGAAGAGGCTACAAAGTGTGCTGGCTGGCTTATGATATTATATATTTGGACTTTCAGAAAACATTTGACAAGGTACCATATGAGAGGCTCATTGTTAAAATGAATTCAGTAGGAATTCCAGGAGTTGTTTCAGAGTGGGTTCATAATTGGCTGCAAGGGAGAATGCAAAGAGTAACAGTTGGTGGGCTGTATCTGACCTAGGTGCTGTGGGCAGTAGTCCTGCAGGGATCGATGCTGGAACCGCTGCTCTTCCTTATTTACATAAATGATCTTGATATGGACGTTAGTAGCAAAATAGTTTTTGTTAATTTGCAGATGATACTAAACTTGGGGGTTTGGCAAACAGTTTGGAATCGACTAAAGTAATCCAAGATGATTTAAACAAAATCCAAGAATGGGCTGATATGTGGCAGATGACATTCAATATTGCTAAATGTAAAGTTATGGATGTGGGAAATAAAAGCATAAGACAGGAGTATTTTTTGGGAGGAGAAAAGTTAGTAGGTGTTCAATTTGAAAAAGACTTAGGAATTGTAGTTTATCAAAGTCTATCTGCATCAAAGCAGTGTGCTACAGCAGTGAAAAAAGCCAACAGGATGCTGGGATACATAGCAAAAAGTATTGAGTATATATCAAAGGAGGTTATATTAATGTTATATAATGCCTTTGTCAGACCTCGTTTAGAGTACTGTGTGGAGTCCTGGGCACCGCACTACAAGAAAGATATAGAAGCTCTTGAAAAAGTTGAAGAAAGGCAACTAAATTGATACCTGGTATGAAAGGTAAAAGTTATGAGGATATACTTAAGGCACTCAATCTATGTAAGCTTAGCAAACGGAGACTTAGGGGGGATTTGATTGAGGTTTTTAAATTCCTAAAAGGGATTAACAAAGTGAACTACCAAAGATTGTTTAAAATAAGTGGGGTCAGCAGAACAGGAGGCCACTGGTGGAAATTAGTTAAAGGCTAATTCTGCACGGATATTAGGAAGTTTTTCTTTACACAGAGAGTTGTCAATGCCTGGAACAGCTTGCCAGGTCGGGTTGTAGAGGCAGAAACACTTGGGCTATTCAAGTCTAGGCTAGATGCAGTACTAGATATTCTTTATATTAGGACATGACAAGCCTAGATGGGCTGAATGGCCCATTCTCGTCATTATCTATTCTTATGTACTTAATTGTCTAATGTCCTGTTATTTATTTATACATAGAATTGCACTTTACATTTCTAAAACGTATGTATGGATAGCAACCAGAAACCAAGCCACAGAATATAAACACTTAGAATATAAAATATGTTAGTCTTTATAAATTAAAGAATGTTTGTGAATGCTTCCCAGTTGTTTTTCCCCCTGTGGCACCATCCCAGGTCGATGCCCTATGAAGCTATAGACATCAATTTTTGTGAGTGAAATATCAGCATAACTTCTTACCTGATACTAGTGAGCTGTACATGTATAGTTCACACCTACAGTTCTCCAAATGGATAAAGATGGCTACTCTGTATAATTGCATGATCTGTTTTACTGCATAATGGAACTGGTGGGATGTTAACAACACTGACAATACCAGGACAACAATATACTGAGTTTAGTGACATATTTATTTAAGCCAAGGTGTAATCCCCCAAGTTATATTATGTAATTGTAAGAACAGTTAATTATGCACTCGACTGAAAATAAAACTCATTTGGCGAAAACGAATTACTGTATCAAGTTTCTTTTGGACGTCACATTTATTCAGGACTGCTCTCGCAAGCACTCAGCACTGCGCGTCGTCACACCTCTCGTCCAGAGTTGCGGACTCTCGCGGGAACAGAATGCGACTAATGTAATCGGAAGTAGGTAGTGTCTCTCTTTTGCAGCGGCCATTGTAGTTTTCGTAAGGGTAAGTTCTGATACGATATTACAATCCCAACAATCTACATCCATCTTTTTCATAACAACCTTGATTTCCACCCAAATCCCTGTTTACTTTATGGGAGACTTTACCCTGCGTTTTAGTGGCTATATTTCTGGCAGATAGCTAACGAAAACAATGAGGCTCCATTTGCCGGAATGTCATATTCAGTACACATCTAACGTTAACGTTGGAAGCACATGGTTAGCATTTTCTTTTTCATTTAGATTGCCGCACTAAAAATAACGAATTAGCTAGTGTAATAGTTTTGGTTCCCGTACGTAATGTGTAAAATGCCCCATTGCACGTCAACTAGTTCTTACTAGCTAAGTAGCTAACCAGTTAGTCAACATTGACAGCTAAGCTAGCTAGAACACTTAAGGAATGTGTTGGGCTAACGTTATCCAAACTAAATGCTTTTCTGTACTAGCTAGCGATGTCTCGGTTCGTAACTTGACATAGCCAAGTAAATGTAACGTTAGCCATGATTAACCCTAAAAACAGCACACTCAAATAAGTGGTTAGGTAGCTAGCTAGCTATTAACTTAAGTTGTCGGCTTAAGCTTAGCTACAACTTGAGTTGGCTGGGTAGCTACACCGATAACTTCATAGTGGTAATTTGATTATATTGTTATAACATTTGAATGCAGTGACCGAACGTATGTGATTAATACACCAGTTAGCCACACGATTCATGGCTGTTAACTGACGTGTCATGGCAACCATACTTGATTACGTGGGGTGGATGGAGTCTGACTGAATCAATTTCTAAGCAGATTCAAGTGTTTCTCCACATAGCAATGTCCACTGTACTTAAGTGACTTATCCAGGTAGATCTGATAAAGTGTTGTCCACATGTCTCACCACAGCCACCATGAAGCTGAATAAGTTCGTGACGTCTTCCCGCCGCAAGAACCGCAAGAGGCACTTCAATGCCCCGTCACACATTCGCAGGAAGATTATGTCTTCCCCACTGTCCAAGGAGCTTAGACAGAAGTACAACGTGCGATCAGTGCCCATTCGCAAAGATGATGAAGTTCAGGTAGGAGAGCCCCCTGACGAACCTATCCCTTAACCAGCTCCTTGAGGTAAAGGCAACAGGTCATTTGGTCAGTATTTCTATGCATACGAGCAGTATGATCACTGTCCATAGAGCTGTAACTTAGAAGAAAAAAATGCCATCTATTATTGTCTACTAACTGAAAACCTGAAGACTTGTTTCAAGTTCAGCTTGGACTGTTGCTCTCTAATTGGCTAAACGGAGTGACAATTGGCGTCACTGTTGTTGCAAGTTAGGTTAGTTTAGCAAGGTCCATGTCACATTAGATGGACTGTTTGCATATTTTCTTACTTTCTTATTTTCTGCCTCCATTGTTGTGCCCTGGCAGCAGTTTATGCCTGTATTGGATATGTAGCAGGAAGAATGTAGTGGAGTTAAGAGACGCAAGCAAGCATGTCAATGTCCACTTCATATGGTATTGTCACCCCCTGGAGTATGAATAAAAGTGCAGTTAGTTCCCTTAGCTCTTGGCAAGTTAATCGTATATCTATTACATAGTGTGCCTGGCAAAGGCTGCAGTTTGTGACCTGCAGCAGTGCACCTTTTCTTAATTGGTTAAATGCTTTGGTCTGCAGGTGGTCCGGGGACACTACAAAGGCCAGCAGATTGGCAAAGTTGTCCAGGTCTACAGGAAGAAGTACATCATCTACATTGAGCGTGTGCAGCGTGAGAAGGCCAATGGCACAACTGTCCATGTCGGTATCCACCCCAGCAAGGTAACTGCCTACAGCTGCTCTGTTTGTCATTTATCGGCATGCTGACACCCAGCCTTGCTGGAACAACCATACATTTACTTTTGCACCTTTCAAATCATCTCCAGAGTGTTGGAAGTAAATGGCATATACAGGGTGCAGACAAAATAATGAAAACACCTCATGGGAAAGGTGTTTCCATTATAAAATAGTATAATTTCAATATCATTTTGAATTATATTAAATTAAAAAGTAGTCTACACACGTTTCATATTAAGCTGAAAACAAATTACTATTGTTTGTCTGCTTTACGTGACTTAAATCCTGTGTTTTGGATTCCATAATTGCAGCCTGAGGAAAAAACATGTATGGCTTTGTCAAAATGGTGAATGGACATATTGGAAAGACCGTATACAGTGCCCTCCAAAATTATTGGCACCCTTGGTAAAGATGAGCAAAAAAGGCTATGAAGAAATGTCTTTGTTCATCAGCTTGATCTTATACTCAAAATATGAGAGAAATCTAACCTTTAATTGAAGTAAAATTATTCAAAGAAAAAAAAAATCCTTAACAAAACATTTTCTCAAAAACATGTCACAATTATTGCCACCCTTGCATTTAGTACTTTGTGCACCCTCCCCTTGCCAAGATAAGAGCACCGAGTCTTCTCATGTACTTGATGAGGTGGGAGAACAAATAGCAAGGGATCTGAGACCATTCCTCCATACAGAATCTTTCCAGATCCTTCAGAGTCCTTGGTCCTCACTTGTGGACTCTCCTCTTCAGCTCACCCCACAGACTTTCAATGGGGTTTAGGTCAGGGGACTGGGATGGCCATTGAAAAAGCTTGATTCTGTGGTCAGTGAACCATTTTGTGTGGATTTGGAGACATTTTTGCATAGCCTTTTTCTTCACCAAGGGTGGCAATAATTCTGGAGCGCACTCTAAGCTATTTGGATGGATGTCATTTACAGATACAGATAAGAAACAAATTATGTTAAAACCGAGGATTGTACGCATATGTAAAGGATGCTAATAGGCAATCCTGACCAGTTATACAATCCCTTTTCTTTTTGTAATAAAGAATATAAAATTAATGACTTGATTGCCAGGAGTAACCCTCTACTCAAGCTTTTTCCAATTACGTGACTGCGCTTAAAATCTGAATTGGCAGTCTCAGTGAGCTACACTTAAATGTAGAGCATATTGTTCTCGTTATTGCAGATGACTCTTTGAAACAGTTCCGTGATGTGTTACATTTTGTCATCATAGGATTCAAATTGTATGTTTTTTTTCTGCAGGTTGTGATCACCAGGTTGAAGCTTGACAAGGATCGCAAGAAGATCTTGGAACGCAAGGCAAAATCTCGCCAGGATGGCAAGGAAAAGGGCAAATACAAGGAAGAGACCATCGAGAAAATGCAGGAGTGAAAAAACACCTTTTGCTAGAAACAATAAAAGACTGTAAAAAATTGAATCTGTATCTTTTGTACTTAATCAATTGGTGCAAATCTTGCTGAATTTGCCTGCCACCATCAATGCGTCCAAGATAAAATGTAAGGATTACATTTACATTTTAGGCCTTTTAGCAGGCGCTCTTATCCAGAGTCTAATATTGAAAGTGCATTTATACATGGTAAGATCAATCATGTCATGGTTAGTGCGAGAGATTAATGTAATACTGCAATAGACATCATTGTTGGCAGCTGCACACCGTACCTGTAACACAGGGAAAGAAAAGGTAGTAGTTAAAGAAATGTTTAACATTTTTAAACATGCAAACAGTGGTAATGGTAGTTAATTAATTTATAGAATCAGTGGTAATGGTAAGAGGTGGGTTTAACATTACCAGTGATTCTCTTCCTGACGGAAGATCATTCCACCAGTGATTCTGCCGGTCAGGACAGAAGAGGTGAGACTGCAAAGAACTGTTGCCTCGCACCTGGAGGAATGGAACAGTCAGTTTGCCAGAGGAGGCAGAGCGGAGCGGTCTGGCTGGGGTGTAGGGTGTGAAGAGTGGAGGTAGGAGGAAGCGATTCCCCTAGCGGCCTGATATGCCAGCACCAGTGATTTAAATGTCATACATGCTGCAATAGAGAGCCAGTGCATTGAGTAGTAGAATGTCATGTGAACTTGGGTTGGTTGGAAACTAGATGTGCAGTGGCTTGATGGCACAGGCCGGTAAGCCTGCTAGCAAGGAATTGCAGTAGCCCAGATGTGAGTGTACTGCCAGGGTCCTTTTACCAGGTGTGCACAGCTGTCTTGTGGTAGTATAAGTATGGGTTCCACTTCTGATTCTCATCACCAAATTGAAATGGGCACCTGAGATACTAGAGTTTAAGAGGGAAGCCTGTAGAATTTGGAGTAGGCAGTAGGTCTATTTTGCAACCCTAAAAGGTCATTGTATCCAGCCCAGAAGTATCAAAGATTTGCTCCTTTACTTAACATATAATTTTTAGCTGAAAACATTAAATGAAGAAAACATACTAGAGGCATTAGTGGATTTTCTATGAGGTGCGTTGTGCAGGGCTGAGTTCTGTTAAATGATCTCACAGTTAAATGTATAATTCGGGCAAAGACATGGGAGATATGAAACTACACAATTCCGCCTGTACTGAAGAATTATGTAGTTAGGGAGCTGATAATCAGCAGATGCATAATACAATTGTAAAGCTGCAGTTACAACATATTTTAAACAGGCTACAAAAATCGTCGTTTGTTGTACAGGCGGAACTGCAATTCATCGTCACGGCTATTCGTTACAATGTGACGTATCTCGTCTCTCCATAGTTTTGTGCCATGTGACCACCCCTTCCTGGTGTCAACATTCCGGGCGGAATTAACTTTTCACTTTACTTGGTGAACTACTTTGGAAACTGTTCTGATCTGTCAAAGGATCTTATCAGTTGTAGTCCGTACGCCAAATATACTGGAACAATGGCAGAGTCAACTTTCGTCATTGCTATGGTTGTATTTACGTTATTTTGGGGATTTATTGGAGGGGTTGTGCCATGGTTCATCCCTAAAGGACCGAACCGAGGGTAAGTATAGCTATCTCGCTGCTGTGCCAAAAATGTGTCGCGTTTAGTTTAATACTTTATGAAGGAATAATGCAGTCAACCGCTTCAGCATTGGTTTTAAGTTGTTTTTATTTTTTAAGAAACTGGACTATCTGGCCTTATATGAGTTACCTTTTTTCTATAGCCGTTAAATGTTCATGTTTCCGTAAAATGTCTTTAAAAAGTAGTTGCTGTACGTGGAAGCCGTATTAGGCACAAAAATGATTATGTTATCTTTGCACAACTGCAGTCAATATAGGCTACGTGTTATGACACAGCAACACAGCAAACCACTGAATAGATCACAAGATGCCGTGATGTAACTTTCCCGTCATTCCTTAGCTGTAGCCTACTTTTTAAAACACTAAAACAATCCAAGTGGAGGAAACGCACAAAGAATATTAGGTTGTGAAGTACTGTGAAGTAGAAGACCATTGCCCATTGTATGAAGTAGCTACCAACAATTTTTCCAATCCTTATTTCCATGAGAGTAAACAAAAAGTAAAAGGTAAAAATGTATAATATAAAGTAGGGCGCCCATTTACAACGATTTTATATCTTAAAAATAATCTGCTTTCAGTTGGTTTGCTTACTGTATTTCCCTCTGGGTCATTCATTGGGTAGCCTGTATTATCAACATTACAAGCACAATAATTTCAGTCATAATTTAAGATTTGCATCTGTACTCAATCCAAATGAAAATGTATTTTTTATTTACTGGCCTCGTGGTTTTGGTTTCTGCTACATTTTTTCGTTTATTTCGCTTACCGCCATCGTCGCAATTTGTATCACTGAAAAGCGTTGGGGGAGCTAACACTATCTGAAGAGACCAGTCTCTCTCTTGTTTTGAGTAATGAATGAAGACCAACGTTTTTATCTTTTTCTCCACAGGGTTATCGTTACCATGCTGGTGTTAACTGCAGTCTGCTGTTACCTTTTGTAAGTATAAATATCGCAGGGTTGAGAATCCCACCAGGACCACACTGATTTAAATCCAGGACTATTTAATCTGTCCCTTGTGCATCTGCTATTTATATGGTTAACGTTACATGTGTCACATTTATGTCAGTGTTGTTTAGCTACTGCCACTGCCTTCTTGCACCAAAAGGAATCACGAACGATAGTTAATAACCGTCACGAGGATGGTTAGTAGTTTTCACTTTAGCAGGATAGCATAGTTGGCAGTAACTTTATATGTAAACATTTTACCTTGAGGGGAATCGCCAAGCCCAGCTGGTGAGAAGTATCAGTCCTCCATATAATGTGACTTCACGTTATTAGACTTTTTGTTTCATGTTAAAATTGTCAATGATATTTCCATGCTACACTACTATACAATATGATTTAATATAGCAAACATCTCAGAGCAGTTTACAACGGGATTAAAATATTAAAATCAGCAAGTCCGACTAAGAGGAATAGGAACATGAAAACTGTCTTTAGTCCAAATTTTAAATAATCAATCGTAGCCACTAGTGCTGACGAAATATTCATAAATAGAGTTGTATGTTAGAGAATATGCACAATATAGTTGTAATCAAGGGCACATGGAGATATTCTCTTATGTAACAAGATATGGGATATTTATATTTTGAAATATGAAACCAACTATGATACTTTAGTATTTTTATTAAGTTGAAAGGGCAGTCATGATTATATGCAAATGTATGGTGTGCAGACTGACTAATTTGATATTGTTTGGCTGTGGTTGTTTTATTTCCTGATAGACCTCTTGTTGATGTATTTAGTTATCTATATTCCCAGTAACATGAAAACATGCTTTTGGCATTGATGTCCCTGTTCAGAGTACATAAATGAAGATGTTCTCAGCTAGAGAAAAAACTAACCAACCAAAGTAGTTAGCTTGCTAAAGTTATCTATTATTGCTGCTGTTGACATTATTTCATTTGTCTTGCTACTGTCCCTTTACTGTGCTATAGTAGTACATGTAGAAAGTTATTTAGCAGCGCTTTGTTTCCAGAGTCTTAAGATTTTTCTTCCCGCAAGAGATGCACTTGAAATGAATGTTTTCTCCTCTTTTTTTTTTTACACTGCCTAGGGGAGGCTGAGATATGTGACTAACTCAGACCATGGAAGGAAATGTATTAATATGCCTTCCATAATACATCAGGAACTTATGCAACAGATGTTCCCCATTCAAAACTACTTGATCTATATACAGTAGGAAGAGAGAACATGGCCTAGGGTGAGTTAAAATGGCAAAATCGGTGTGCAGTGTTTATTTCATTGATTGGAGGTTATCCAGTTTCTCCCAGATTTTTGGTGCATTTGGGATGGGTGGAAAGAAGAATCCCTTGAAGGAAAACCCCCAGCCTCCCCAATGAGCAAGCTACAGGTCTTAGTGGTGAGGGATAACATCCTCAAACAAGTGAGGGGAAAGCCCCAGGAGGAACCAGACCTTGAATGGCGGACAATCCACTACAGACCGGAAGATGATCCAAGTCTTACTGTTCCCATGAAATTCCACAGAATCCCAAGTCCCCAAATCCCAAAATTTAAAATGACAATGGATTCTCGAACGAAATGAGCTGTAGTGGTATTCAGCCTTTATTTTGCAGTTCTAAGAACATTGAATAAAATTGCAATGATGGGCTATAGAAGACCCTTTTAAAATGTATTTTTCTTATTTGAATTTCAAGTTGAATTGACATTTTTTGTTCAATCTTATTTGTGAATGGAAAAAATAGGTCTCCTAAAGGTGGTTGTTTTAGGTGAGAACAGATTGATACTTAGGTTAAAATACTTTCTCAGTCAGACAGTTGAAGTCCAATCCGGTTTGTTCTTACCAGAGTTAAAATTCCTAATGAGCCCTTAAGCAGTGTAGATTTAATGAAGAAAAGTCAACATTTATTACCATGAGGTATATCGTTGTTAGCCATAAACATTTTATCATTTCACATATAGTGTAAAGAAGCTCAACAAATTGGTTTCAAAAGCTATATAATATTACCGTCACATGGGGGCAGTAAACGCCGTGTAATGTGTTTCAATCATTCAGGTAGGCTACTTTTGACATGCATTAGTGAAAAATTAGTATGCGTTTATATGCATTTACCTATATAGTCATATGAGAACAAGTTTGTTTTATTTATTGCATGGATCTAGATCTCAAAAAGAAATGTGAAAATATTAATGTAATTCAAAATTTTCTAACGAAGTTCACATATATATATATATATATATACACACACAAGCTGGCAGGGTTTCTGTCAGGATTGCTGTTGGGATGTTTAATGGTCTGTGAGAATTTCAGTACTTAAGGACAGATGCTTGTGACAGAGATGTTTGTTAGGGCCACCCTTTCCTGCCATTTGTGACAGCTGGACTGATCACAGTACAGCCATACTCTTGGATCCAGGAAACTGCATAAACAAACAGCTGAGTTCTGCCATTTAAGCGGGCTGCATCATTTATTTATATAGCAACACACGAATAAATATTGAATCCGTTTAGGAGCCTGTTTCTGCACGCAGCTGGGTCATTGTGTTTACCAAAGAGCGAAGGGTAGCGGCAAGCCATGGTGCTTAAGACAAACATCCAGAGCAAACACATATTGCATTGTTGTTTGGAAGTGTATTGCTGTGTGGGGAACACTGGTCAAGGAAATCTTCCTTGAGAACTAAATATGGATGTGTGAGCCCATCTGTTTTTCAGGGGAAGTGTTTATTTCATGTAGGCTCTGCTGCAATATTAGCTCATGTTTAAGGTTCTGTCACCAAGCGTAACATTTTACATGTACATTTTAAGAATATAGCAGATGCTCTTATCCAGAGCGACTTACAAGATGTGCATTAATACATGGTATGATCAATCATTGTTTTCGCGCAAGAGATCAGTGCAGTAATACAGCGATAGACATCATTGTTGGCAGCTGCATACCATACCTGTAAAACCGGGAAGGAAAGGGTTAGTAACAACAGAGAAAGGGGAATTCATGTCCCAGCTGAAGTGACATAGAATGTTGAGGAGGTGATACAATTTTGAGTCTGAGCTAGATCCAGCCCTGATGTTAAATGTGAATGTATTTTTCTTCCTCTGGCCCACAGCTGGCTGATCGCGATACTAGCCCAGCTGAACCCTCTGTTTGGACCTGCACTGAGCAGTGACATCATTTGGTACCTGCAGTACCACTGGCCCTAGAGTCCGCACGTCCCCATACAAAAGGTAGGGTAGTGTCTGAGAAAGGTTAGGAAGGAATGCTGCATGCTCTGGTCTGTCTCCCTGGGGTCCTCTCCTGGTGTTCCGTCTCACAAACTGGGGCATCCAAGGGTTGGGAGGGTTTCTGTGGGACGACACAGTCTGGGAACTTTTCTGACAAATGCAAAAAATGAAACCATTTAAAAAAAGAACGGTGCAAATTGTAAGCAGTTTAGATGCACAGAACTTCTTTCAGGTGGATTGTGTGGCAGTTATTCCATTCTGCTGAGTAAGAGCTGCTATAATTGGGTGAAAGGGTTGGCGAGGTGTGGCCCGGGCAGGTCTATGCAGATAAAGCAATGCTTAGTCCTCCAGGCTGTCCCAGACAGATTTGCATGTGGCCCCTCCCGCCGATGGAATCCCTGGTGCTCATTCTTAACCTAATGTCTCACCCTTCTTCTACTATATGCTCTGAATGTGGTGGTGGTAGTTTTGGTCTTAAATGTTACATGTGAAACAGTGCTCCAAGGTACGGTAAGGCCTGTTAGCAAGGGCTTGAGAGGAAATGGTTGTCATATTTCAGTTGAATTTAAATGTTCTCTCTTCCACAGCACAGACGACAAGGCCCCCTGCACATGGCTTTACTTGCAGCACTCTCTGTATGGAAGGAACATTTCCACTGCTGTACCTTATGCCGTCGCTAAGAAGCTGGATGACCTCTGTAGAGAGGGCACGCCAAATTAAGAGAGGGAGAAAGGTTACTGTAAATAGTCAGGGTAGAGGTTAGTCTAACTCAATCACAGAATTTGTAAATAAATCTTACCAAGGTCGGTAAGATTAGTTCTTTTTTTGTATCTTGTGCTAAGTGGGCATCATGCCGGTTGCAAAAAGAAAAACATGAGAACTTTGTGACCTTTTAAAACATGTACCATGGGTGCATGGAGTGGATTGATGAGCTTACTGGTGCTTCATAATGTTCAAATATTTATCAAATTTTCTAACCAATATGCTTGTCTGTGCCATCACTATGTCCTTAACTTTATTTGTGTTTTGTGTATCCTCAATGGAAGTATTTCATTGGTTACAATAATATGGTAACACAGAATATGATCAAATATGCATCTGCAAAGGTGCAGATATTATAACTAATATATAGAATTACATTTTGAAAAATAAAAAGTTATCTGAAAATTACAGCAATAATAGGCTAGAAAAAGACTTTGGGTGTATGTCACACAGTGGGATTAAGGAGCTGGCTTTCATAAATATTTTGAAAAAAAAGCCCCTCAAGATTTCATTCAGGTGGATTACACAGAATTTAAAATATTTATGAAAGTTAGCCGGTTAACTGTAACTGCTTCTTGAAATACCTGACTGGTCATATGGTACAAATGTAGCAACGTTTATGAAATATTATATTGAATGCAGTCTCAATAAAAACTGAAATGAACTCTGAGGAGGTAGCTATAGTAATTCTGTCATTTAAATCAATTTACCCACAAAGATCACCATAATCTTTCAGTGGCGAAGATCAAGTTCCACTTGCTTAGTATAGCATATGATTAAAATATGTTGTTTTTTTAAATGTGACTCAAAATGTAAAATAAAGTTGATGATAAAAGAAGAGGAAATATGGCCAGAATGGTTTATTGTTCTCTTTATGGAGGAAAACCTCATACGTGTTCTATTTTTATTGATAGCAAAACAATAATTACACTTTGAAGGTCCCCTGTAATGGTTAACCAAAATCTGTGATCATTGTAATTTGAACAGATTTGGTGTAGCCTCCATATTGTGTGCTTCAATAGGGATTTACATGGATTTTAATTCATTGGAACAGCTGAGATGAAAATGGCATATGGATTTAGAAAACAGAAATGTGACGTGGAGATAAAATGTCTTAATTCCCTATCATTTAGCCCTTGGATCCGTTCAAGCATTCAACAAGGACTCCTGAGCCTTTCCGGGGTTAATAAAATAGGGTTGAGACAGTCGGGGACGTATCCATTTACCAGAGTCAAACTGGAACTAACCAGCTACATTAATTTACATGGAAATACCTTCCTCCAGTTTGCCACAAATAAGTGGATATGCCCCACTGTCTCAGCCATGTTTTATTAACCCATGGTCTTCCACTCTGACGAAATGTACTGTACTGATAACGTTGAGCAAACATTCTTTAAAAACTTTGTCATTTTTAGCACAGAGCTGAATAATCCCTTAAGGCTTTCAGACTGCATTATGTAGAAAGCTGTCATGCCAAATGGGATAGACAGCAAGTCGAAGAAGAAGGGCTCCACTGACTGAAGACGTGATGAATGCTCAATAAGTGAATCCAAGTGACGGTTAAACCGCGTCTTCTGTCATCAAAGGATAGAGCCTGAACCAGTGTGTAATTTTGCTGGTAGGGCGCTGTGGTCTGTGCCAGTACTTCCTGAATGCTGTGCTGTGTGAGAATCCCAGGACTTTCTTTCCATCTCACCAGCCCATGGGACAGAGGTGAATGATTTACCCTATAGCTGACCGCCTCTATAGGCACATAGCAACAGCTGTGTGTTCAATGTATGTATCCACTACGTTTTGAGTAAACACACCATTACCTGGTATATGAAGATGTCCATTCAGGGCACAAGCACACACTATTGCACCAGGGCACATGCAAATACTTTAAAGGGGACATTCACATACGCAACATTCACTTTACAGTCTAAGGAGCTAGATAAACAGCTGCATGATTATTCCACAGCATGACAAAAGGAAAATCTCAGTAGTTTTATATCCCCAATAGATGGGTGCTAATGGAGACACCTGCCTGTTTTTATGTAATTTCCTGTGGAAGGATTTCAATGTGTTGTTACTGCTTTGGAAAACACAAGATGCATATAATTACAAAAATATGTATACATTGTTATTCCTACAGCCCCCATGGGGAAAATGATGCTAACCTTGGAAAACGTATATTTAATCAAATGCATATTAAATTCGATACCTCTTATGATGACACTTTATGCGTTAATTATGTATATATTTTCGCCATATATTCCATCAAAAATGTGTAGATTCTGTGCAGATTGAATCTCGGTCGGCGTCTGCTAGGCAGATCTGTTTTGGGGTAATCCGCGAGCCCGACTATGATTGGTCGCTGTAGGACCACGTGAAGGGGGAGTCACGCGCTTTCCAGGAGCCCGTCAGGAAGAAGATAAACAAAACAAACCAGTGAGGGAAGCAGCGTGGTCTCAGCAGTAAAGGCAAAAACACCCCAGTCGAGATTGAAATACGGAAATAAATATATATCAAAAACTGCTTGAGAAGTCTCAAGGTGAGTACTATGGCTAAATAGCTTGCTGTTCGAAAGTTTACTGAGGATCATGTGCAGGGTTTCCTTCTTTTTAATAAACAAATTAGAGCCTAGCCGCCAGCTAGCTAGTTTCACTGTAAAAGGGGAGGAACGGAGGCCATAGTTATTCACTGTTCAGAAACAGATTGAGTTTCGAATTAAATCGTGATCAGATTTTTAAGTAGCTATCTAACTCCTGTGCGATCACGATGACAAAGGGTTGTATCAGTCAACAAACTTGCTACCTAATTATAGTCGTTTTTTGTCATATTTGTGAGTTTGCTAGGATTAGCTACATTGCTAGCTTTTGTGATTAGCTGTCTAGCTTGGTAGCTGTCAATATGTTTGTATTGCTCGTTTGTAGTGGAGCTAACCATCTGTAGCTAGCCATATGGAGTAGCTAGTTAACACACCAGTTAATTACCCCCTTTGCTACTTAAATAGACAGCTATTTGCTAACGTTACATTTTCTCAACTTCTCACTTTGCACACTGCTCTGTTTGTGATAGCACGCTAACAAGCTGTCTACTCCCTGCTTTTTGTAACGTTAACTGCAAATATTTTGCGTTTAACTATGTCTTTTGTTTAGTTATGTGTTTATACAACTTGCTAAGTCGATTTAATTGTTTGACAAATCGTCAAAATACATGGGAAATGTGTGCTTAAATAACGTCAATATGTCTGAAACAACACCAGCTGTTAGCTAGCCAGCATCCCAAACGGTACACGCCCCCGCCAGTATGGCCATCTAGTAAGCACGGAACTCTTGTTTTAAAACGGACGCTTAGTACAGCCAAAGTCTGTTGCATAATTATTGGGATCTTTAATATTTAAAAGGAACTGCTTGGTTTAGCAGCTATGTCACGCAGCGTAGCTAGATAACATGAGCTTGGTCCTAAAGAGAGTTTTTTTCTCCAAGAAAAGGAACCGAAAACACTGTAATTTCAGACCATGATTACCTCTTGATACAATCGTTTCAAATTAAGGAGTTTTTCTGATATTAACGTTATTACGTGTTATTTAAAAAAACGATTGGTGCAACCATTAAAATACACTTGTATAGTGTTTGTTACTGTTAACAGTATAAAACTAGCTCTCCTTGCTTAGCACATTCTGAAATGGGTTGGTGCTAGTTATCAGACTATTCCCAAGATAGGCCGAACATTTTTCCATTCAGCATTTGAGAAGGCTGGCTCTGCTCTTGGTTTGATCAATAAAACAGGATAATGCCTAGGCATGGATTATGGGCAATCATCGTGTTAGGTTGACACCTATCTGTTTGTTGTGGACCATGAGTTCAAGGCTTCTGGGAACGTTAGTGGTCAGATCAAAGTATCGTGATTTTGCCCAGTCTTACCTGCCTCGGGGGATATGTTTCCCCAATTAAATGCATAACCAAGTAATCGATATCCATGCATAGTGATGTTTACCGTTGCGTGATTTATTGCGGTACTAAACTAATAGGCTACCTAACAACGGATGTTTTCTAGGTCATTGCGATAGATGGCGAACGTAGGAGTAGATCCAACTACCTTCAGCCAGCAGCCGCTAGTTGTGGGACCAGTCCGTTCTGAAATTCTTATCCTATTGCTATGAAACTAGCTAATTTAGCATAGGCTATTTAGAATTTTGGAGATAGTTTGTTTCTGGTAATACCTTTGGGAGAATTACTTGGTGATGCTTTGAAGAAAATAAGTTAATGTAAAATTAAGTTTGTTAATTAATAAAATGAACAACTTTATCAGCAATAGCCAGGATGTCAAATTTCCCCTCATTGGTATGCTCAGAATTGGTACCTAGACCAGGGGTCGGCAACCTGCGGCTCCGGAGCCGCATGCGGCTCTTTCAGCCTTATGTTGCGGCTCCGCGTGGCTTGGGAAAATAAATAATAAGTATCCAATTGAATCGGGCGCAAAATTGGGCGCATTTTTTTTTTTTGGCGTAGCACCCCCGTCGACAGAAAATGGTGCGGCTCCCAGTGTTTTCTTTTCCGTGGAAACCGGGTCCAAATGGCTCTTTGAGTGTTATGGGTTGCCGACCCCTGACCTAGACAAATACAAGGATGGGAATGTCAAATGAACAATGTAAACTGCAACTTTTATTCATCGTTACACTGGTTACATTAAAACAAATATATTAGTATATTTTTGAAAGTTAAGTAAAACATCGACATGTTCCCACCCAAAGCTTTGGAATCCCAAATGCAACAGTAATATTGATTTATCTCCGTGTCTATAATTTATTTTTTAATTTATCTCTTTAATTTAACAGTTAGCTAGCTAACGTTAGCTAAACTAGCCCAAGCAAGTTAGCGGACTAACAAATCTATGCAGTTATCTAACATTGGCTAGCTACTGTGGTGAACTCCAAGTGATTTAGAATAGACATAATTAAAGTACTGAATTACATTATAGGGGGATATAGACCAAATAAAACTATTGCCAACCTCACTTGTAACAGCGAGCTTCCACTGACAGCTTCAAGCACGTGATGCGTGAGATAGTATTGGTTTAAACAAAATATTTCAGTGTAAGTGACATACAATGGAATCACTCTCTATCTGTAGTATTTAAAAAAATAGATATTAAGTAAAAATGTTCATTAATGTTGTATTAAAAAAATATTTCCCATCCCCCAAAAAATTGTAGGGGAAGCCAAGCTTCCCTCGTTGTCTTAAATAAATCCATATATATATATATATATATATACACACTACCAGTCAAAAGTTTTAGAACACCCCCATTTTTAAAAGAAAACTGTTTTAAGCAGTTCAACTCCAGTGAATAACCTGAAATGGTACAAAGGTAAGCAGTAAACTGCCAGAGGTAAAAAAACTGAAAAATAATGTAAATTTCAGAGTTCCTTTTTCAGGGAACAAGTAATGGGTTAACAACTTACAGCTGTTCTGCAGCAATGGAAGTAAATTAAGCCTTGAAAGTTCATGCAAACAATTCCTGCAGGTGTCCCAACTTTTGTTGATTACTAACAAACCCTCTGTCTGTATAAAAGCAGTGTTGGAACAGGCTGTGTTACTACACCCTCTGAAGCATTATTTGGACAATATTGCACTGCAGGAAGTAGTATATTTCTATCATAATGGCAAGAAAAAGGCAATTAACAAAGGAAGACAGACAGACCATTATAACCCTTAAAAGTGTAGGTCGTTCCTTTAGAGAAATTGCAAAGAAGGCCAAGGTGTCAGTGAGTACAGTTTCCTACACCATCAAAAGGCACTTGGAAACTGGAGGAAACTCTGACAGGAAGAGGTCTAGCAGACCGAAAGCCACAACAAAATCAGAAGACAAGTTTCTGAGAGTCAAAAGCTTGCGTGATAGGCGGCTCACAGGCCAACAGCTTCAAGCACAGCTTAACAATGGTCGAAGTAAGGAAGTCTTAGTTTCAACTGTGAAGAGAAGACTTTGAGCTGCAGGTTTGACAGGTCGAGTGGCAGTAAGAAAGCCATGGCTAAGATAACAAAATAAGAAAAAGAGGCTTGCCTGGGCCATGAAGCACCAGCAGTGGACTACTGAAGACTGGAAGATGCTCTTATAGACAGATGAATAAAAATGGGAAAACTTCGGTTTGTCACACAGGGTCTTTGTATGCCGTCGAGTAGGCGAAAGGATGGTTGCTCAGTGTGTGACACCAACTGTCAAACATGGAGGAGGAAGCGTGATGGTCTGGGGCTCTTTTACTGGATCCAGAGTCGGCGACTTGCACAGAGTGACTGGCACCCTGAACCAAAAGGGCTACCGCAGCATTTTGCAGTGCCATGCAATACCCTCTGGTCTACGCCTAGTTGGTCAGGGGTTCATCCTACAGCAAGATAATGACCCAAAACATGTCAGAACTACCTTAGAATAAAATAACAAGATGGTAGGCTTCAAATCATGGAATAGCCAGCACAGTCTCCAGACTTAAACCCCATCGAGCTGGTTTGGGATGAACTGGACAGAAGGGTGAAAGCAAAGCAACCTACAACTTCTGCAACAGTGTTGGGAAGAACTTTCAGAACAATATTTGATTTCCATTGTAGAAAGAATGCCACGAGTGTGTTCGGCTGTTATATCTGCAAAAGGTGGCTACTTTGATGAGTCAAAAATGTAGATACAATTTTGTTAAACAAAATGATTCCATTATTTCGTTTTTATATCCAATTGTTTAATTGTTCTATGCTTTAATTTCAGAGTACATTAAAACATTAAACTGGGTAAATTTCAATAAAAACTGGAAAAATGGAGGTGTTCTAAAACTTTTGACCGGTTGTGTGTGTGTGCGTGCGTGCGTGCGTGCGTGCGTGCGTGTATACAGTCCCGGCCAAAAGTTTTGTCGCATGAGTGGACAAAAGTGACAATTGCTAATTACCCAACTCTTAATTAGCTAATAAAGTTAGGAAACAACACAAATGAATCATAAGTGTCTAAAGTTTATTTAGATACCATCAAAACAAAAATGTCATAGATGCTTATAAGGTTTATAGCTTGATAATGATCAACAGGCCAGTTTTGGCTGGACAAAAGTCTTGTCGCAATGGTCAACTCCAATTTCTAGGCCACAGTGAATAAGGAAGAAACAAACAAGGGGCTTGATTAGTCAGATGTAGGTAACTTTGAGCTATAAAAGTAGAAATTTGACACTTTAAGCCATCAGTTCATGCTCAACATTGCTTCTGTCAACATGCTCAAGATCAAACCAGAAACCAAAGTGCTGATCATCAAAAATCTCAAGTCCAAGTCTCCTGCTGAAGTTGCAGACATCTTCAATGTGTCTAAACGGCAGGTGGAGAGGATTCGCAAGCGCTAACAAGAGACTGGTGACGTCCATGACAGACCCAGGTCGGGCAGACCGCACAAGACAACTGCTCGAGAAGACCGCTTGCTGGTTCGACTGTCAAAAGCCAGCCCCATGTCAACCGCCTCACAGCTCCAGGAGGAGTGGATGCCAGCTTGCTTGCTCGCAATGGTCTCCACAGTTGTATTGCTGCCCAGAAACCAGCGCTAAACAAGAGACAGCTAAGAAATCGTGTTGCGTATGCCAAGGCCCATAGCCTGATGGAAGGTTGGACAGCAGAAAAGTGGCGAAAAATAGATTTTTCAGATTAATCGTCAGTTGAGCTCCATCCCAAGCGCCGCCAATATTGTCGACGACCCTCTGGGGCCCGTCTGGACCCACGGTTCACCCAGAAGACAGTCAAATTTGGAGGTGGAAAGATTATGGTTTGGGGTTACATCCAATACGGAGGTGCCAGGGAGATCTGTAAGGTGGATGGTAACATTGACAGTGCCAAATATCAACAGATTCTTGCCTCCCAGTACATTCCCAACTACAAAAGGGGTCAGATTTTTCAACAGGATGGAGCTCCTTGCCATACCTCAGGTTCCACTATGAAGTTTCTCAGGGGGAAGAAGATCAAGGTCCTTCAGGGATGGCCAGCACAGTCTCCAGATATGAATATTATTGACCATATCTGGGGAAGAATGAAGGAGGAAGCTTGGAGGACCAAGCCGAAGAACTTGGAGGAGCTTTGGTATGCCTGCAAGGTGGCCTTCCATGCCATTCATCAACAAGCTCTACGACTCTCTGCCAAACCGGATGGCAACTGTTCTGCAGGCCAAAGGAACCCATACAAGATATTCATTTCTTAACTTATAGTCCATGATGAAATACTAGACTGATTTTTCATTTGTTCTTTTATTGACTTTTTGAAAAAGATTACATTTCTTGATTATAATTTGATTTGCGACAAGACTTTTGTCCAGGTAGAAACTGGCTTGTTCATCATTATCAAGCAATAAACCTATATATATATAATGCCACAGCCATAGACCAAAATAAGGAATTTTTAAAATATTTTATTTTTCCATATTAACATGTTGTCATGTAAAATTATAGTATTGATGTGGTTATCTGTTTTGATTTTGATTTTGATGTAAATTATACCTAAATTATGTAGCAGCTAATGTACATGAGCGTTTAAAGGTTTTGGATTATTGAATTTCTGAAAACTAAACACATTCAAGAGACTCACTTTTGCCTGCGATGGTCAGAGGTAAATACTAGTTCCAATTCCTGGTAATGGCATACTCTAACCCTAACCTTAACCATAACCATAATTGGGAATGGGCCCACTCATAACCATGCAAACCTGAATGACAATTTGTTTCCGTTTCCAAAAATTGCACACAGCCTGCTCTGGCCCATAGTTGGACATGTGAAAACAGAGTGCCATTAGACCATAATATTGCCAAGGTCATGCTGAATGCAAAATAGGATTTCAGATCTGTACGACAGATGGGTTCCTAAAAGTCCTGTCTGTGAAAACCTTTCTAAATGACTGTTGCTTTCTGTTTTAAACAGGTTATCATTTATTGCCAATTAAACGGTAGAGAGAGGAAGAGATGTGGGAACAGGGTTTCTGTGTAATGGCACCTTTGATTTTAAAATTCATTGTTAATGTTTGGTTTGGTTTAGAGGACCATTGAAAAACTATTAAGAGAAGTGCAGCTTCTTGTTTGTGTAAGGCAAGTGAAGTGTTCCCCTACCTGCGCAACTGACTATGTGCGACAAGTTCACCACAAGCGGCAATGCTGGGACCTCAGCGATTCCAGGGCATTGTTAACGCATACCGCAATGAGGGAATAAAAAAACATGCCTCGGTCTGTACGCAAAAGAATTAGCATTCCAATGTACTGTGTTCCGGACTTATGCACCTTCCAACGCAACATGTTGCCCTAAAACACTATAAGGTACTATTAAGATGAATAGCACAAGCTTTCTGTAAAATGTTTGCTGTTGATTAAAGAAGACACCACGTTGCTCTATTTAGTAAGCTAGGGCAGATTTTTTAGCACTGCAATTCAGTGTTGATTACTTACTACATGAAAGTATGAACTTCTAGTGACCCATCAGTGAAAGACATACAAAGCAGTTAGGGCTTGTGTATTTAAGTCATACAGTAAGTTGCCCTGGATGCGCTGTGTCGATGAATGATAGTGATAATTGGGATGTGATTTGAACCATCTCATCTGTTAACTGGTATTGGTTACAAAAACATGGATATCTTCTTGTTTCACGTTATGCTAATCTTTTCGTTTTTTTAAATGTTTGAGATTTTCAGTAGTGTTACACTAAATATCACACTCCCTGAATTCAGACTAAGAGTTGAATTGCTTTTATTTTAAGCAATGCAGAGATTGCAATTAGAAACAAGTCTGTTTTGCCACAGACACACTTAAGGAAACCCACCATTAAGTTACAGCAGAGGTAGGCAATCCTGGTCCTGGAGTGCCAGAAATGTTTGAGTTTTTTGTGCCATCCAAAGATTAATTGCTTTGTAATTAGTTTGATTGTTTATTAGCCAAAATATTCAGAGTCTGAGTGGTGAAACCGTGAGTACCTCCAGCACCATGGTCACGGGCATTCATTAAGCCTAATAATGAATCCAGTGGATGTAGTTAGGAGTTTGGATGGAGCAAAGACCAGAAAGATTTCTGGCAATCCAGCACCAGGGATTGCCAACCCCTTCAGTACAGTTTTTTAAATATGTCTATTTGGTTAGGACTTGGCAGATCACTTTGTTTCCTTTGGCGGAGAGACTAGCCTAAATCACAGATGTGTTTTGGTGAGGAAGGGTATTGCTCAGTTTAAAACAGAATTTGCTTGGTCGGTGCTTATGGAATAATACATTGTCACAGTGGTGTTCCAGAAAACTTTGGAGTACAGTGGCAGTATTTCATGCATTTATTTTTTTGTTAAGCCTTTGCAGTCTCCTTGAAATTGTAATCAGTGGACAGCATAGGGCTTTCATCGTAATTAAATGGTTAAACATTGTTTTCAGAACTGGATCAGATCCTAATGAGGGGGGTGTCTAGCTATCCCAACAGAGGTAGCCCCTTCTGGCTCCACAAGCTGCATCAGAGATAGCTTTACAGCTGTATCATGCTGGATAGGACTTATTAACTGACTTTACACATTCACCAGTGTTGTGTGTAGCACAGAATTGTATTGCATCATTTTGGTAGCTCGGTTTATGGTGATGTTGATACCTATTGGACAATACCAGTAGTTCATATGCAATAATTGAGTGTGCATTGCTGACTTTGAATCCCTAGTTTTAATGACAGTACTGCCTAGTTCACAGCTGTCTCTACAGCTTGAGGTTTTGGTCAATTACTTTTAGAACCGTCATCATCCATTAACAGCATTTTGTGGGTTTTGTAGCTCACATTAAGATAACATAGGTAGTTTGGTTTGGTTTACATTCAAATGTGTTCTGAATGTTTTTGTCTGTGGATGCCCTTGGTTGTTATCTACTTGACTGCACTTGACAACACTGCAGGACACCAAGCTATTTAGGCTCATCGTAGCATTTTTCAGTTATGTAAGAACTGACTATGGGTGAAAAGCTGATGTTTCAGGGTGCCCCAGGTTAGAGAATGAGATGATCATATACCAGGAGGTTTGAGTAACAGAGTGTGGTTAGAGTTTAGGCGTGTCAAAATATATAAAGAGAGCAACCTCCGAGCGATGGTGATTTTTTTTATAGGTCAACATGTGGTGTGAGGCTACAGTAGCTAATAAGGCACTCGGCAGTAAAGATGACGTAACTTACAAAAAATGTCTTATACATACACTCTTAAAGTCACACTGTAATGTGTTTGGACCAATCTCAGGCAACCAGTAGGGATGTGCTAGCAATGCAGAACAATGCCTCTCATTTTTTATCAGTCAGATTGTTTTTGTACATTTTGTACGCTCTCGCCCTATTTTTTGTCAACTCGTACTTCCCCCAAACACACTTTTGGTCTCTTTCTCTCTATCACGCTCTCTATCTATCTATCTAGCTCTCTCTTTTTAATCTCCAACACACACAATCTTTCCTCTCTTTTATTCTTTCTCTGACATCCTCTCATTATTTCTCCACCACACACACTTTCCTCTTTCTCTCTTTCTCACACACACACACACACACACACACACACACACACACTCCTTGTCTTTTTCCCTTCCGCACTCTGACCATGGGGTCAGTGAAATGATGTTCTGTCGGTCTCTAGCAGTTTTAATTTCTCCTCCCCTTGCAGTTTCATTTGGACTGAACCATGGACACAGCTGTGCATTGTACAAATGCCTCCTGACTTTTCTGTAACCCTGCAGGCCCACATGACTCACTAGCAAGTAGCTGTGCCTTATAATTGTGATCTCATCATTACCTAACAATTTTATTATCTGTCTATAGTGCTGTTCAGAGAGAGAGAGAATCTTCAATTAGGATGTATTTCATTGATCCAAATTAGTTTTTTGTTATTTTTTATTTCAATAGCTTGATTTTCCTTTTGATCATGGGGCCTAAGATGTTGATGAGTCACAGTTACTGGCAGTTTTAGCTTGCACTGTTCCAATTTGACAGCCCAAGGATTTGTCAGAATAACAACCAATAGGGTTGAAGGGGGAGAATTAACATTACATTTGTATTGTGGGGAGTAACATTTTTTCTAAAGGTTTGGGGGTCCCAGGCTTTCAGGATGTTTGAGGAAATCAGTGAACAGTGAGTTTAAGCGTTCAAATTAAAACATGTTTTTCACAGATCGTTTTTTTTACTAGAGGAAGTTTTACCAAGTCACTCAAGTACTGTTATTGTTTCTGTTAGTTATTAGTCCATTCCTGTCTAGATTAAAACTGAAGTTTTAACATTTGTGTGTGAGCCTGAGACTGAGCTGTGTGATATTGTGATGACAAGATAGATACTGAAAATGAAAGCACTCACACTACATCAGATGTTGCCTGTTTTTGATCTTCACAATCTTTCAGTAATCTTTTGCTTTCTGTTTGACACACAATTGAATGGCAATGAGGGGCTTTCCCAGGGAAGGAGCTATGGGCCATTGTATATGGCTGCAAACAGGACCCTGCACTGGAAATTGGTTTTAGTGACCTGGAACAGTATTTTAGGAAAGGACTTTTTGCTTTGCAAAAATGTCCAAAAATAACAAAAATCTTACAGCATGTGGGATTGCAAAAAATGTAAAAGTCAAAGTCATGGGTGTTGTTCATTTTCATTCACAGCACATTAGTTATTGGCAACCGGAATGACAGGAAGTCACTTTTTAATAAAAAAATAAAATGTACACGGTTTGTGAATCAGTGTAACTAATTTTGTCCATAGATTAGTCCAAACTGTTAAAGCAGCATAGTGCAGTGGGTTGGCAGATCAGTAATGCTGGTCAGCATGAAGCGCCGTGCGCTTGTTGGTTAGCGCTTCCCTGCAACCCACCTGCAATCACATGGGAGTCTCCAGAACAAGTGGGTTTCTTTTTTGCAAACGTACACATGAAGATCAAACGTAGTTCCCCTCTGACGTCTGGTATCCTATCACGCTACCATTGGTAAACTATCTGGTTACCGGATGCCTTTTTCAGGCAATAATTTCAGACTGCCTGTAGACTGTCAGTGCTTTTATAAGTTGGCAGTGGGCAATGCATGTGAATGGGGCAGGCTGTGTCCTGTGGGAACAGAAATACAGGTATTTGCACTATAGAGAAGAGGGGACGGAGGGGGGGGAGGAGGACGGCAGACGGCACTTTCGGCTCAACGTGCATGGTGGTAGGCTGTGATGTCACCTTCCACAGAGGAGCACAGGGCGACCTGCTCTGCTCAGGTTGCAGGTGGAGAACGCCGTTGCATTTTCATGTTTTGTTATGCAAACGGCGGCTGCACTTCTTCCCCCTGTATGTGACTCGGACAGAGCAGTGGGAAACAGAGCAGCGGCTGTTTAAAAATAGCCCAGTGTTCCAACCCTTTTCGCATCAAATTAACACACTTGCCTGCAGGGCTCTGCAGCTTATGAAATCACTCCGAAATGGGCAGTTTAAAAACAACCCAAAAAAATTATTTTCTATGACTCTGCCAGGAACTTCTGTTTCATTTGCCTTTGTTTTTATTTATCAGTTTTTCCTCTGCAGTGTTGAATGGAGATTTGTTGCCGGAGACAAAAACCTTCCTGTGATTAAAAGGAACAGCAGTTCCTGACAGGCCCTTGCACACAGACACCACACGGTCAAACAGTTAGTCAAGAATCATGATGCACAGGCCACTTTTCTTCTTCTTTTTTTTTTTTTTTACCCCTATAAAGGGGACTTCGGGGTTATGTTGCAAAGGGCATGTGCCGTAATCTCATTTCAAACGATCTGTGTGGAAGCTAAAGATGAGGTGAAGTGTGCGGATTCATCGTTTTTGTACATTTTTAATCCCCCTCCCCCCCCTCGTCTTTCTTTCTGTCCATCTGTCTCCTTTCCCTCAGTAGAGAATAACCAGCTCAGGAGGACGAGAGGAGCAGCCATCGAAGGGCCGCTCGGGCTTGTGGGTAAAAACCTCCTTCTCTTGTGATCCTTGATTTCTGCTGGTCTGGGCAACACTGAAAAAGCCTGGGCCGAGGAGACGACACAAAAGTTTCTGTTTGGAGCCCAGAGATCTGTGCTGGGCAATGCCTCAGGTAGGAACCAGGTGCCCAAGGGGCTTTTGAGTCATGCATTGGTCATAGTTTTGACTTCTCACTGCATACTGTGTACTGGAATAGTGTATATCTCACTACATGCTGTTTACTGAAATACTATACATCCCACTGCATACTGGGTACTGGAATAGTATACTGGATACTGGAAGAGTCTTCTAGACACTATATACTAGATAGGCTACTAGAAGAGTTTGCATCAGAGTCTAGACCAGACCTAGTAATTATTTGAAACAGTTTAACACTTTAGACACCAGTAAAATTCCTGCAGATTACTGATCTCACTCTCTACCGGAATAGTGCACAGCTCATTCTGTATACTGTACCAGGATGCAGCATACTTCTCAGCTGACTGTGGTATTTATATTCATAAAATTGTCGTGCTTCAGCTAGTTTCAGGTTTAAGGAATGTGCCCTTCATAGTTGCTAGATTCACACGCATGTGCCAGTTTCTTTGTGCACAAATGCCGTCAGGTTTTGGGTATGTGACCTTGTATTGCATTTATGTTCAACAGTAGCTCTGTGTGTACTATCTCTGCAATAAACATTGTATTTTTAACCTTCTGGCAAGGTGAAACATTGCTTATGTTTGGATAATGCTTCATACATAAATTATGCTTGCTTAAAGGTATTTGGTCCTTTTTCTAATAATGGAAAATCCTATTTAAATTAACTCTTAACTTGTTCTTAGTTGTTTTCTAGTGGTTTGATTGAGAATTCCCCTGTTTGGGCCTCCTAGCGTGGGAAGCATCTAAAACCAATATTGTGAGACTCTGCATGCCATATTACTGACTCTATGTATTCTAATCAAAGGGTATAGCTTGTCTACAATGTAGTACAGCAGAAACTCAGAGATGCAAAACTCAAGAGTTTGACTGACTGGTCAACCAAACGTGGTTTGAAACTGGAAGTAGAATACTCAATTACGCCTTATCAATTTCAAACTCTATATTATCACTGAGTATTAAATCTAAATGAATAATACTTATTTTTCCATTGTAAAACAGCTCAAAATACTACCAAATTAGACAATGTCTTCGCCCTATTGCTAAAAAATGTAATGTGGGAGTGTTTGATTTAAAGAATGGCCAGAAAAAAATCACAGTTGTCAAAAGAAGCCAAAGCGGGTCACTGAAAAGATGTTTGGAAAGCTCAAATAGAAAAAAAAAATGTTGTAAATATATTTAATTACTGCTGGTTAAATTAATTTAGAATTAATTTAGAGCTGCTAAATTAGAGTAATTGTAAAAATAAGGTTACAGTAATGCAAGTCAAATTCCAATCAATAAAAATCGAATGATTTAAATTGGTACATTTTGACTTCACTCTCAGGGCCAGATTTACTAAGATGGTGGCAGCGCAAAGACGGCCACAAATTTGTTGTGACTATTTTGCGGTCGCAAATAGCGACACATTAATGACCAATTTACAAAGACTGGTTGTAATTTCGCAGTCAAAGAAATTAAACGCCCCAAGTTGCTATTTGTGGGGTGTAGGATACACCCATAAAAAGTGTCCGAAACATTATTTTATAAAAATGTCCTGCCCAATGTGGAACATCTGGTCACCCTGTTTATCTTCCCTATCTGTTCATACAGTATGTGCGCAATTAATAACATCACCAAACTAGCCCATAACGCCTGCGCTTGAGTTAAGTGGTGGTCTGGGTGGACAAAAACGCAAATGAATTGTCAGACAAGAAACACAGCACCAAATCTTTTTTTATTGACACCACCCATTGCGCTGCCCAGCCCATGTTCATGCAAACCCAGTCCAGGAAACCAAAACATTCTCCCCAAACTAGAGCCCAAAATGTCTTACTTGCAGATCACTGAAACACTTGCCTGGATCCAATCAACAGTGTTTGTGTTTTTCTGAAAAAAAAAAAACTGCTGCTGCTGTCGGAGGTGGGGCGTTTTCTTTGGCAGTGATGGTATTGATTGTCCCTCTCTACCCCGCCCCGCAGCCCAGCATCAGTGGAATGTATCCTCCGTTTGGGGATGCCTTTCAAAACCACACTTTTGCTGACCAGGTGCTGACCAGCACCGACCTGTTAGCAAGCAACTCGGACCCTGACTTCATGTACGAGCTGGTGAGCGACCTCCTTCTCCCCTCCACCCCCTCCCTCCCTCCCTCCCTCCCTACCTACCTGTCTCTTACTCTCTGACAGAGACCACCTGCCTCCCTCTGGTTTCTGCAGACAGAGTGGCATTATTAGTTGCTGCTGACAGTGGCGCCCTCATCCCCTCCCCCTCTGCCTCATCCCGCCTCTGAAGCAACAGATGACATTATGATCAACTGGAAATATCCAGGAATGGGTGCTAGCACTGTTCATTTGTTCATTTGTGTGTGTGCTTTTGCTTATGCATGTGTGGGTGTATGTCTGGGATTCTGGCTTGGAAAGAAAACTCACCTCCTTACCCGTACAGCAGATTTAATCTTTGTTTATTTAAATATTGTTTGCCACTAAAGGTCAGGGGCACCGCAGTAGGTTTTTCCTCCCATGTTGAAGAGTTGAAGAATTACTTTAAAAGGTTTTATTCCTATTTAGTACAAGACGTAATAATGCCGTCAGTTGATCCCAGTCATGGTTTTCCTTCCCAGTTTTATAAGTGGAGAATTCATTGACATTCAAAGGGTCACTTCTAGAATCTATTCAGCCAAAAAAAATGTATATATTATAGCAGTCATATAAAACACATCTATATTTTTTCAAACCTGTTGGGACTCCCCAAAATCGAATATCACAGCATCTTGCAAGAAACTTTGTCAAGACCGCAACCCATTGTAGAGGAACTGATGCCAGTACTATGCCTGAACATTGAAATAATACTTATCTTATGCCACTGTAGTGTACCAGAGTAAACATATAGGCAGTTGAAGTTCAATAACAAAGCTTTAGGCCAGGGGTCGGCAACCTGCGGCTCCGGAGCCACATGCGGCTCTTTCAGCCTTATGTTGCGGCTCCGCGTGGTTTGGGAAAATAAATAAAAAAGTATCCAATTGAATCGGGCGCAAAATTGGGCGCACCTTTTTTTCGCGTAGCACCCCCCGTCGACAGAAAATGCGGCTCCCAGTGTTTTCTTTTCCGTGGAAACCGGGTCCAAATGGCTCTTTGAGTGTTACGGGTTGCCGACCCCTGCTTTAGGCTAAAATGAATGTGTTGGTGATTTCAAGTATCCATAGGAATACTTGTTTTCCACTTTTCCTTGCATAGAACAGAGATATGAGCTGCAGACAGAGCCCGAGAACTGATATCCTCACGGCAGGGGACTGTAGAGAGATGGAGAGCATGGAGCAGCAGCTGGCGGAGGTCCTGGACGGTGACCCCGCCTACACCTCCACCTTCGAGCAGTGGGACTCGTACTGGGAGGACTTAACCAGGTACACCAGGCTCACCAGCTGTGACATCTGGGGCACCAAGGAGGTGGACTTCCTGGGCCTGGACGACTTCTCCAGCCCCTACCAGGACGAGGAGGTCATAGGGCGGACGCCCACACTGGCTCAGCTCAATGGCGAGGACTCGCAACCCGTGAGCGACACGCTCTACCACCCCGACCTGCTGACCCAGAAGCCCTACCCCGGCCCCGGCCCCGGCCCCGCCTCTGGCCCAGCCTCCTCCCATGGCCAGAAGGCTCCCGGCCGGCTGACCAGCACCGGAGCCTGCTCCTCCACGGCCAGGAACCCGCTCCCGGATTTTGCCGAGGGCTCCCAGAAAGCCACGTGGCCCGTCCCCTCCAGCACGGAGACCATGTACTACAGCAAGGACTACGTCCGAAAGGCCAGCGTCTGCATCAGCGCGCCCCGCCGACCGCCGGCGGGCGGCACGGCGGGCAGCATGTCGACACGGCGGGCCGACGATCCTGCCATCTCGGCTGTCAGCCAGGGCCCCGCTGCGACAGACGCCGCTGCAGCAGCCTTCACTGTTACCATGACCCCCACCGCCAGCGCCCCGACCGGGGAAAAGAAAGCGGAGAGGCCCCGACTCCTGGAGGCTCCCGTTCTAGAGTCCGCTGTTCCCCAGTGCGGGCCGGAGGTGTCGGAGGACAAGAAGGAGGAGGAGCACAACTACTCCCTGTTTCTCGCGCAGGGCAAGCTGGCGGGCAAAGAGGAGGCTGACGTCCAGGAGGAAGAGGAGGAGGAAGAGGAGGAGGAGGAGGAGGAGGAGGAGGAGGAGGATGATGATGATGAAGAAGAGGATGAGGACGAGGAGGAGGAAGACGAAGAGGAGCCGGAGCTAGATGACGAGGGTTTCGGCAGCGAGCACGAGCTCTCCGAGAACGAGGAGGAAGAGGAGGGAGAGGAGGAGGGGGAGGAGGAAGATGAGGACTACGAGGATGACAAGGATGACGACATGAGCGACACATTATCTGAGCCAGGTAGGAGGCCAAGAAAGGGATTTTGTGTGACAGTCCACTGGTCTTTTTTTGTTTAGGTTCCGTTTTTTTCTGCTGCTCGTTTACTTCACTGAATCAAGCACAAATACATGTTGACTTCATTTCCTTCCTGATAGTATTTTGGAGAACAAATTGAACGCAGCCCAGCTGTTTGCAGCACAGGTGTAGTAGTAGTCATCCAGTAGTAGATACAAAACTTGTATCTCACTTGTTCCAAAGCTTTGTGCAGCTATTTCTATTCTGCAGTATTTAGCTGAAGTGCTGATTTATTAAATATGAGTTGCAAAGAGGGTGTCTGGATACTGTCCAAGGATAGGTTGCATATGAAGGAACTTGAAGCTAAGTTTGGAGAAAATATGTATAATGAGTGTATAAGGAGAAAGGTAGTGGAAAGGGTAAGAAAATCACTGCTTTCTGGCTGCATTTGATTTCCAATATTGCTGACCACAACCAAAAAATATGCATTAGCAAACAATGCCCAAAGTTGTGCACAGATTGGCTTTATTAAAACTCAGGGTTTTGTACTTTGTTGCATTCTATTCACAGAAGACATTTGGACACTCAAAAGCAAGTGCAAAGTGTGTTCATAGAATATTTAACTTTGAATAAAAATGTTTTTTCCTTCAATGATAAAATCTTGCCTATCGCAAACTTAATACGGAGTTGCAAATTCAGACACAAATGAGACTTTCAAAGGCTGTAACAAAAGGCTTTTGTGAATGCGACAAGCGTGTGATCCACAAGAATGCCATCAATCTGCATGACCATACTGTCCTACAGTAACGTAAAGTCAATGCAAGGTGTTTTCGGGTTGCATTGTCTTATTCGTGTTGGCTGGGCTCCAACAGCTGTGCACACACTACGGAGCTGAAGAACTCGCTCTGTGGAACACTGTGGACAATACAAGATCACAACAGTGAGATAAAGTTTTGACCGCTTGTGGTCAGCATGTTGGGAGGCAAGAAAGGGCAGTCTCTCTTCCTCTGGAAAATGAACAATAATCATGGGCTGGAGGGTATTCATTAACAATTCAAATGAAAGATAAATGATAACTACAGTAATATAAACACATCTGTCCTAGGGACAGTGCAATACCGTGTTTGCAGCCAGTGGCGCTCTGGGTCCCTCTCCCATTACGATTGATCATTTTTCATTATCTGCCATTTCATTAATGTTTTTGAAATTTGGGATGGATATTTCAGTCTTTTAAAAATATTAGAATTAGAATTTTGTATATTTTTCACGGTGTAGCAGAATGTAGGTGCATTTCTGTTTCTGCAATGGCCAGGCTGTGGCTCAACCTGTATTTGGTCCGGATCTTTCTCTGCTTTGTATCTCGGGTGTATCTCTTTCTCTCTCTCTCAAAAATTATTTATCAAGCATGACAAGTGCACAGCAATGTTACTCATTCATGTTCTGAGATAACATATAAGAAACGTAACAAGGGAAAAACATTTTTTACATAGCGATAGAACGTGGATGAACTTTTCCTTCTTTTATTGATGAATTAATTAAATATAATATTTTATTTGCGTTACTTATTCTTTCTCTCCCTCCCTCTTCTCTCCCGCTCTCCCTCTCTCTCCCTTTCTCTTTCTCTCTCTCTCTCTCTCTCTCTCCCTCTCTCTCTCCCTTTCTCTCTCTTTCCTCTCTCTCTCTCTTTCTCTCTCTCTCTCTCTCTCTCTCTCTCTCTCTCTCTCTCTCTCTCTCTCTCTCTCTCTCTCTCTCTCTCTCTCTCTCTCTCTCTCTCTCTCTCTCTCTCTCTCTCTCTCTCTCTCTCTCTCTCTCTCTCTCTCTCTCTCTCTCTCTCTCTCTCTCTCTCTCTCTCTCTCTCTCTCTCTCTCTCTCTCTCTCTCTCTCTCTCTCTCTCTCTCTCTCTCGTCCCCAGGGTGTGATAATGATGCCATGGAGGGTGTGAAGAGCCTGACGCCAGGGATTTCGCGGAAGAGGGCGAAGCGCAGGTACTTCTGGGAGTACAGCGAGCAGATCACCTGCTCCAAGCAGGAGCCCATGCTGATGCCCTCGGAGTGGGACAGAGACACGCTGCCCAGCAACATGTACCAGAAAGGCGGCCTGCATCACGGTGAGCCGACGGGGGCCTGAAGGGGGGCACTGCAGAGCGGAAGTCAGACATTTTTCCTTCACTTTGGCTCGCTTATTCTCTGTTTTGTCTTCACAATTCATTTTTGGTATTTACTGTACTTGCCAAACTGTGTTTGTGAAGACAAAAACAAAACACTTGCTTTTAATTGTTAGTCAGTATGAGGGTCAAATATTGATTGAATCCAAGTCGCACGCTCAAATAGTAGCACCCACACATAAATACACAAATCTCAGCGCACGCATTCTGAGACTTCTCTTTTCTGTCTACAGGTAGCTTGTGCAACCACACATCATCATGGATTTAAATGATCATAGTAGTTCACGTTGTTGGGGATGCCCTTATAGATCGCTGTACTGTACGTCCATCCAAGAGTTTGGATATATTGCACATTCCTCACTCCTCACTTCCTTTCATACGGGTAGCAACCAAAATGGATGGTGGAGGATTTCGGTCCATTGCTTAATTTGTAACTAAACCTCTAGACCAGTGGTTCCCACTGTGTATGCTGGTTTTTGTTACAGCCAATTCATGGCATGCATAGCTATGTCTGACATAATATGGCCTTAAGAGAGTAAATCATGCTTTAACCCATTAAGACCTGGAGAAGTGTTTTGCGATTAATTAATTCGAAGAAATAAGTGCAGTTGGTGTCGGCTTTTTTTTTTTGAATTTTTTCCAGAAAACCCTCAGGTTTTAAGAGGTTGTGTAGAATAATTGCTTAGGTTTTAATAGGCGTTTTTAGAGGCATTTTAGGTCTGAATGAAAACCAGCATACACAGTGGGTCCTGAGGACCGAGGTTGAGAACCACTGCTCTAGACTCTAGACGAGAACCTGACGTGTTTCCTTCGTAACCTTTGCTCTGCTTTGGAGCAGGGAAGCACGCGGTGAAGAAGTCTCGGCGTACGGATGTGGAGGACCTCACCCCCAACCCCCGGAAGCTTCTGCAGATCGGCGGCGAACTCCGCAAGCTCAACAAGGTGATCAGCGACTTGACACCCGTCAGCGAGCTGCCTCTGAACGCCAGGCCTCGCTCCCGCAAAGAGAAGAACAAGCTGGCCTCCAGGTAAACCACCAGGTCACACCAACCTCATCAGTTCTCTGTCCTTCCTTTCCTTCCTCTCTATGTATTTATTTCCTTATCTCTTTTGTACTCTCTCTCTCTCCGATCATGTAAATATTTATATTTGCCACAGAGATCTTACAATCTTCAGTTTCTATCACTGTTGTTGTTTGCGTATGACTGAGTGAAGTGATGCGGTTTGGCTGCTGATTTTAAACCATAAATCTGTCTAAATGCTTGTCTGTTCTTCCGTGTATTACTACCCCTTTTACCTCTCCATATGTATCTATTGGTCAGTCCATGCCTTTCACTCCCATTTGTGTTTTGAAAATATTGGGATAAGGCCAAAAAGTCACTCCCGTTAATTACGATGCGGTTCCCAGGCTGTCATCTGAGCATGTTTTGCCATGTGAGTTTCCGCCGTATTTCCCTGAGCCACTTCTCTTTTCCCAGGGCCTGCCGACTGAAGAAGAAGGCACAGTACGAGGCTAACAAGGTCAAGCTGTGGGGACTCAACACTGAATACGGTAAGAGAGACATCGAACGAAAGCCAAATGTCCCTTCTGACTGGTTTTGATTCTGTCACGGTTACTCTCAATTCGCACTCCCAGTCCAGAAATCATTTTTTGTTTGTTTTTAGTCCATCTCAGTTATCCCCGACTAATTTAAAACAGTGAGGCCAAGCTTCAGCATAATTCGGTTTTATTTATTTGTGTATTTGTTAGGGACATAGCAAAAAGCTGTGTTACAATGTTAAAAATGCAAGCACCGGTTTCATTGCATTAAATCTTTATAGCCATTTCCAACACCTGTCCCCAATAATAGAAAAAGAAAGTATGCATCAAAAATATAAACAAACAAAAATTACTTGTAAGTAAAAAAATAAAATAACAAAATTCATGACTTTTTCATTACCCTACCCTGTCTTTTTTTCTCCAAATTTGGAATGTCCAGTTGGGAAGGGCCCATCCCATTGCTGGAACATCCTCCATCAATTTGGGAGAGCGCTGGCTATCGCCTGTGTCTGCTGAAATGTGTGTAGTCGGCTTCCACCTATTTTCAATCGGCAGTCCACCTGCTGAGCTGCGTTGGCATTATGCTGGAGGACTGCATTGCTTACGCAGCTCAGGCAGGCAGACTGGAGGCACCCCATTAACCAGAGGAGTCTCTACTGCGTGATAAGGCAGGGAGTATCCTCCCAATCAACGCCCTCCCTCCTTTAGATTCCTGAGAAATGCACGTGTTTTAGCTGGGCACGCTACCCGACTGCCCCTACTTTCAGTTTTATAAATGAGAGGATGAGGCATCAGGAAAGAGTAGCCAAACCTGTATCCTACATGCTAACATGTCACGACAGGAGGTGTAATAAAAAAGGTAATTAAGATACTGAAAAAGATCTCAATATCTGAAACGGTGGTGTGTGTTTGTAATGTGTCTTTGTAGATCGGCTGCTGTTTATGATCAATGCCATCAAAGAGGAGATTGTCAGCAGAGTGCAGGATGTCACTAAAGACAAAGGAACAAGCATGGCTGAAAAACTGGATCGGCTCATCAAGGAAACTCTTGGTAAACTGTGTTCTTCCCACAGTGTTGCACAGCAATAAAACCTACCACTGTAATGGATATCTGTATTGTAGATTTGTTTCAGTAACAATTTAGAATAACATGTAGTTATTACTACTTTATAAAGCATTTAATAACTGCTTTATTAATAAATATGATTTTTAGAAGATTGCTAGTGTTTCATATTGAGACATTTCACAGATGGTTACATCTAGCATTGTTGCTGTTACACAGCTTTCTTAATCTGGTTGACCATCCCTCCTCCTTAATAATACATTTACTAACATTTTACTACCCATCAACAATGCATTTTTTAATGATGTATTATTCAGTAATGAATCATTTTAGAATTGCATATAGAATTTTTGAATACGCATTTATAAATTGCACTTCGAAAGTATTACTATTTATTCTAACATGTATTTACTATATAGTAGTTACAACTACACAATCTCCTTTCAAACGGAGAAGCATACTTTGATCTTTCCTATGTTGGAGTTGGAATGGTGCCTGCTGAGGTCTCTGGGTGACGTAAAGTACAGAGGAAATTGTAGCTATCCTTGGCCAGCTCTCCTGATGGTTCCTGACTTTGTATTTGCAGTGAAGTCACCGGTTGCCGGGCAGACGTCTGACTTTGTGAACCAGATCCTGGAGGCCACCAGCAGGGGGGATCCCACCGGCGGTCTGGTGGGGCTCCGTGTTCCCACGTCCAAAGTGTAGAGAGGCGGTCTGGAGACCTCATGAGTGGATCGACCTGTCTGCACCATGCGTGCCCCCAAAACTGTAACGGCGTTTTGTTTTTGCATGCTCATTCCATCTATAGATACACCCTACATGCCTAATGTGGATATATATATGCGTTTTCATGTGTATGTATATTTATATTATGCACTTATGAGGAAATGGAAAGAGTAGAGACCTCTAGCGTCTAGGTGTTTGAGTGTTACTTGCCGTTTTTGCATGTGGTTTGTAAACTTTGTCTACGAGCCACCAGTTGCAAACACAAAACCAGCGTAAAGAGCCCATACGTTCCTGGGATTTTTGTTTATGTTGGGAAAAACAAAAATCATTCAAACACATACAAAATTAAAATCAGTCCTTGCTATTTACATTTCTTATTGTGTCCCCTAGCACGATTAAGGCCTGCTTAATAGCAGTAATAGGGACATCGTGCAGCAGAATAGTTATGAGTGGCTTTGGCCAGAGTGCGGAGCAGCAAACTGACACGGCAGAAAGGCGTGGATGATTTTTACGAAAGTTATTTCCTGAAAGATTTTCCTGACAGACATTTAGGGTTGTTGAGGAAATGCAACCCAGTAGTTTGTCAGCAACAACAACAGTTACAGTATATAAAATGTGTGAAATGAATAGAAGCAAGTATCAGTTATTGATTGAAGTAACTTGTGATGTGTGATATTGGGGATTCGTATTGAGGACAAAGGCCCAAGTTGGCAAGTTTCATCACCCTCTTACTATTGTGGAATGGAGAGGAATTTAAAGGGACATTGAAGGTGAATTTAACAAGAAGCCCCAATGCTGTTATTGGCAGAAGCTCCAAAATTTTAAACCAGATAATCCTGCCTATAGTTTGTATTGAAAATCACTGACATCAAAATACCATGGACTGTGCGAACATGGAGGGAGTGCAATTTGAAGTTCCCGTTTCTGTGCTCAATTTTGTAAACAAAGTAATATTCATTGTGCCTTGTATTTAAGATGAGTGAGGTTTGCAGTACTCCCAGAAGTTTAAGAAAGTACAGAGAGTTAGAGTTGGGGAGGGCTACTTTGTGGATTTTCTCATTATTGTAGCTCACGGTATTCTGAATTTGCATAGGGATGCAGAAATTGTAGATATATTATAGAGTCTATTCATTGTATAATAACATGGCTCTGGCAAATGTTTCTTTTGTGGTACTTTGCTGGTGGGGAAGGGGACTAAAAAGAAAATATATTAAATATTTATATATATATATATATATATATATATATATATATATAAATATTTGCACACTATATTTTCATTTTTTGTTTGTTTTCTTTTTTTTGTACCAAAGATGAATGCAACAAAATGGCTAATAGCCAGTTTTAGTTTTAAGTAAGGTTTTGCACAGCTTACCTGACACCGTACTGAATGTAGAAAAAAGTGGTAGGGTCAATGATGTTCATTGAACTGTGAATTTTGCTTAGGTCCAGTTATCCACAGAAAGAAGCATTCATTCACGGCTTCTTTGAGTTCTGATGTTCTGCTTTTTGGCTTCTCAAGCAGACTCAAAAAAAGAGTTTGGGATTTTCACCTTAAGTAGATTTTCACTGCCTTGGTTTTAAGTGTTTTTTTCCTCCTTTTTGAGCACAGTAGGGAAAGCGAAAAAATTAAGAATTTAATTATATGATTTAATTTAGCATGTTTGTCAGACAATACCACAAATAACCAAATGGTATAGTATTTGTATAGTTTATATATGTAAGAGAGGGTATAAATACATTTTATATATGAGATATATTAAGTACTTTATGTGTAGTATTTATAGTATGTATATACATATATTCATACACATTCATACTCATAACTAGGTTGCCACTTTTTCAATTATTGTCTTTATCAGCATCATATACATTTTAAAAGGTCTGTCTTCGTGTTCAAGGAGAAAAGGTTTAAAGAGTGAAAATAATCAGTTTTGTATATTTTTGTATAGCTAGCCTTTACCTTTATTTTGTATTGTCTGTGTTGAAAATGATTCCATTTGAAATGTATTTAATGGCATGGAAAGCTTTCCCTGAACGTTTGCACTGTAGAGGAACCTGAGGTGACATTCAATGCTTTAGTACTGAAATAAGCAAGAGGCTATAGTTTCTATGGCATGCTAGGAAAGACATGGGTTTGATATTATTCTGGTTTCTTTTGGCCATCAGTGTACAGATAGACACATATGATACGCTCTCTGTATTTGGCAGTTGAGGACGAAAAAGCACTTTTTGAACAGTAAAATGAGAAAATCTAGTAATATAAAATATTGCTAAATGTAGAATACATTTTTTGTTAGGCAACAGTACTTGCTCCACTGGCTATTCCAGGGTATTCTGCATGGATGGACATGCTCCGTTCCATCTTAGAATAAACTCTTATTTTCAGCTAGACGTCATTAAAATGGATTCGATGTCAGATGGCTCTCTGGTTTAATGCTACTTATGACAATGTTAGCTTAGCCTTGTATTTTTAAATTGAGTATGATGCCCTCATGGGAGTACTCCCACTTTGTATGGATTTGATTAAGAGATTGAATAATAACTTATTGGTTATAACCATTTAAAAAAAAAAAAAAAAAAAAGAAATTCGGATTTTTACCCCATTTTCTCCCAATTTGGTAGCCAATTAGACCCGCTATTTTTACGTCAATCCCCCCCTAGTAATGTGCGTTCGCTGCCGTAGTCCTGCGACCAGTAGTGACGAAGGCGAAGTAACGCCTCTTCCGAGACGTCACTCGCCGAGCCGTCGACCGCAACCCCGGTACTACAGGGCCACTCTTATACGCAGCGCAATATATAATGTGGGGCAGACAGCCAATCGCCGCCCCCTGGTGGCACTCCCGGCCAGAGCCGACACTTGGCGAGACGGGGAATTGAACCCCGGTCTCCGTGGCCAGCGTCGGACGTTGTAACCACTGGACCACGCGGGAGGCCCGGTTATAACCATTTTAAGTTAATTGGCCTACACAGTCAAATAGTTTGATAATTTGATGCCCTAATCTAAATTTGTTTACAGTACATGATGCATTGTCATATGACTGTCAAAAGAGGAAGTATGTCTACTTGGAGAACAATGCCACAGTTGAGGTTTAATTTACTTCTGATCACAAAACATTCCATAGTGCACATACCACCTTCTCACACACATAGCAGTTATGAGGACAAATTTAACATGGTAACAAAAAATGCATTGTGTACGGACTCGTTTGCCAGCAATCACACGATTAACACAAGCAAGCTACTCAAACAAAGAGCAAGCTGTAAGTCACCTTCTTTCCTATTTTTAAACGCATTCAGCAATGTGTTAAGTGTAAAAGTACCCTGATTTTGAATGGCTACATAACGAAACAATCTCAGCACAAGCTCGGCAAAAATTCTGAGGACTGGACACTGGCTTGTATCTCAGAGGGGTTGTTTTGTTTGTTTCAGCACGTTTCCTTGCTGCTATAACTTGGTATTTTTTTCATCTTAAATTTTCTACAGCTGTAAATGTGCGGTTGCAGCAAGAATTATATGTAAAGAGCAAGAAAATACTGGTGTCCACTTGGCCTCTGAACCCCTGGGAAAGGCATAGGCCTAATTTACCTTGTGATATTGTTCAAGTTAATTTAAGAAGGGAGACGGATTACTTTCTCAGATACCAGAATGATGTTTAAGCGTTTGAGAGATATATATATATATATATACACTCTTTATTGTTGTTGCAATTATTACTTTCAGTAGTGTAGACAACATCATCTATTCCGTCCATAGTTTTTTCTTGACCGCACTGTCTCCTTTTGTAAATAAAACGTATGCTAAAATGTACCTTCTAAATATTAGACTTTATGTAGTCAGTGGATTACTACATATAAGATGAAAGAGAAAGCACTTTGTTTAAAAAAAGACAAAAAAAGCAAGTTTTGTTTATTCCTTCGAATTGCTGCTATATCCAACTCATCAGAATGCTGCAGTGAGCGTTGGGCTTCAATGATCCAACACAGACCATGAGAGAGCAAAGTCTAGTGAAGGCAGCCAACCTTTTCATTGCAAAGTTCTTTTGTTCTGATGACTCATGATGACATCATGAATCATTTGCCTTCAGCAGAGATTTCCTATGGAAACCAGAATCTGCTTTGGCTTCTCTTCAGGTTGATGTACAAATAAAAGTGTCCATGACATCTCTTCTGGACTTTTCCACATTTTAAAAAATTACTATTGATTTGTTCTTTGTTTCAGTCTGTTAGGGACAGAGATGTCTGGAGGGCTTTTGCAAAAAGCTCTCCTCTCTGAAAGGTTCAGAGGAAAAGCCTATATCCGTGTACTGTATATGATATGTCATTGGCAGTGGAGAGTTAATCAGATGACAAGCCCTTGCTGGCCATTCATCTATTCACAAAAGATAGCCAAGCCTAGGTGTAAACCAATGTTGCTATGGAAATATATCCTGGCTCTCATAGTACTGTAAACAACTAAAGCACTTCAGCCTGGCCGTGGGCTCAGAATCGACGACGGGCAAATGTTAATGAGAAGGGGATTGGATGTTGTGTAAGCGTTCTTCAAATGCATCTGCCGCATCCTATATAGCAAAGTTATATGTCGCTATAGCTCCACCATAAGTAAAGTGTTCTTGCATATTTTTATAATATTCATTACATGATATGATGCAAGCTGTGCAGCTTTGCACTTTAACTGGGGGTGGGTGGGGGGGACTCTGGCATTTTAAGTCCAGAAAAAGGTTGTAATTCAATGCCATTAACTATTATTCCTCCCTGCTTTAATGATCATGAGAGAGGATGTCAGTAACACTCAAAATAAATACAGTGTCAACTTATGTTTCATTTAGTTTGATTCAAGATTTATATATATACAATACAAAACAGTGGCGTGGATGGCTTTGGATATATTTTCTTATATTCTTATCATTTTGGCATGCTAAAAGTATATATCTCACTTTTGTGTGTGTTGGCGTGTGCGCTTGCTTGCATGCGTGCGTGTGTGTGTGTGTGTGTGTGTGTGTGTGTGTGTGTGTGTGAGTGTGAGTGTGAGTGTGAGTGTGAGTGTGTGTGTGTGTGTGTGTGTGTGTGTGTGTGAGTGTGAGTGTGTGGTGACAATGCTGTTGATGACATACTATGCAGGCTTTATTGCTGCGACTAAAGCAGTATGTTATTTTAGTTTTCAGCCTTTTAGATAGAGGCAGGGGCTTTTAAACATTTGCTTCAGAATCAATAATCAGTCAGCATAGTCCTATAGATATGAAAGTGGTCGATCCTGCAGAGTACTGACCCGGTCAAGGGGCTTCTAAGAGTGGTCATGGGCGAAGTTCACTCAGCTGCACTTTTCCCCTGAACGGAAGGACCTGATGTCCCACATCATTTAATAAGCGTATCTCTGAAGGAGTCCTGTCTTAATGTTGCTAAATATCCGTGCGCTTTAAAAACTTTTATAACCTGCGGGATGGTGTACTTTTATTTTTGGACTATTTTATGGACTTATTTTGTGTAATGATGTTCAGTGTATATACAAAAAAATTATATATATATATATATATGCGTACTTGTACAGGGTTGACACTCTTGAGTTTCCTCGTGTGTAAAAAAACCATTGGTTTGAAACTCATAACCTGTCACAAATGTTCTCGCAGTTTACACATAGTGTAACTCACACATCCCCCCCTTGTTCTTGACAGATGTACTTACACTCCAGAATTGTACAGTATGTCATGGCTTTTTTTGTAGGAATGAATCAAATAGAATAAGTGTATTTTATTAGAGAAATTGTTTAGTACTGGGAATGTGCTTAGCATGGCCCCTAGTGCATGCAGATCCAGCTCAGGTGACCTATTTGGTGTGGTTTTGAGAACCATTGATGGAAGCAACCTGGCTTTGCATTGTATAAATTTGTGCATTCGTGAAGACAGCTGCGGTCCTTTTGGTTATGGTTACAGTACTTCAATTAATACAAAAGGAGCCAAGGGTATACAAATTGCAAGTTGGATGTTGTTTCCGGATGTTGCTCATTTTCCAGTCCATTTGTGTTCCATTGTTTCTCTTTGGTCGTTTTTCAAAGCGATTAAAAGTACAAACAAACTTTCTAGAGACGCCTGAAGAATCCCACAACGTATTGCACTTGGTTTTTGCAAAATATCCAATTTATTTTTAATACAATGCCTGCTCAATCAGATGCCTTACTTAAACGATGAGAATTAAAACTTGATTTATTCTTTCCTCAAGAGTTATACGTTTTTTATACCGACAAGTTTAAGATGATTTTAGCCATACATGCCAAGAATTTTTACTTCAGTTTTTTTAAGGTTTGGACAATTTGGCAATTGCATGTTCAGCTAAAAGCAGGTCTTGGTCTGCGTCAGACGGATTACATTGAAAGTGGAGCTTACAGATGAATGTAGTCTTCCTTCAAGGATTAAAAATGGCACGATAAAGAATATTAAAACGCAAAGACATGTCCTAAGCAACATTGAGACTGTCCAGAGAGTGCGGCAGTTACGATTCAAATGAACTCAAACTTGTTTCTCATGAGAGTTCACTGTACACTCTGTGGTTAACTTATTTTCTGTAAATCTGTGTCGAATTTCTTTTGTATTTGTGGTTGATACTGTAACTTATTGCGCAAGTTTTTATTTTAATATTTGGGAGCTTTTTACTTTGTCTTCACCTCTTTATTGTCATACATTTCCCTATATTCTGTTCAATTTATGGGGGGGGGGTTACAATTCAACACAAAAATAAAGATTTGTTTATATGGAAATACAGTAGGTCAACCCAGGGCTGAAACAAATCAGACTATTGTGTGTTTTTTTTCCGTTGTTAAGGTAGATCTGTTCTATAAGGGAAGTCACTTCACTGATGTGTCCCTTCAGAACGAATCAAGATCAATGTGCCTCTTAATTTTGCTGTACTGTAAACACTTCAGATTAATCGTTCTCACAGTAGTGTTGCATACTAACACGGAGGTGGCCTTTAGCAGTCGTTCATCAGTGAACAAACCTGGTTTAAAACACAAAACGACACATAAGAGGGGTTGGTGTTGTTGAACCTGAACTGGAGAGACACACAAGCCTTTTTTGTCTTTGCTTCCAGATCACTGTGGTTTTGGGCTGTGTTTTGAACGTCACGTGCAGGTTCACACAGCCGAACCGTGTTTTCCATGCATTGTATTCAGACAGTGCACAGGCATATTTTTTTAAGCCTGCCTTCAAAGTATTGAAGTACACTGATTTCTCTGAACAGGGCGGTCACTCAAGTCCCTTTAATAATCAAACAAATGTGCTCAATGTTCTTGAAATTGACCATAAAAACATAGGAAGGTTGGAGCCCCGTCTCATTACCGCTGATGGTGCTGAATATGAAAAGCACTGGGACGGTTTCTTGTCACACATGTTCAGTCACATGTCGTGTGACCATTACTGCCCTGGAATTTGTTCAAGGTAATAGGACATAAGTGAGAAAAGACCCTGCCCCTGTGTGATGGCCAGCACTTTTGAAATGACTGGCGCATGTGAAGTGGTCAACATATTTTACAGTTGATCGATTTACTAGCTGGCTGAAAGCTACCGTGTTGGTGCTTTTCTTCTGAATTGCGCGGAGGCTGAACAGAGTCACCAAGATAGGTGGGGACAACTGTGAGGACTCAGACAAAGACAACCAATATTGATTTTAAAAAAACAACAAACATTTACAGGCACACAGACTATTTTATTACACAGAAGTTACACGTTTCCTTCCGAACTTGAAACAAAGTCAAAATACCTGACAGCAATATCAATAAGAAATTATAGGAATGTTTGATGACATTCAACAATAACAGAAAAAAAACTACTACTTCAAAACCACAAAACTGTAATGCATCTGTGCAACATTTGGTTCTTTGTAAAAATCAAGAAGCCTCACCCTCTTCTAAAACACACAGTACCCTTGTTGTTATGCTTCTAATGTTGTATACTACTTGAGAACTAGCATGGGGTCTTTAGGTAACTAGTAGTGTGTGTGTACTCCCAAAGTGTAACCTTGTTTCACAGTAGGAAGATTAATTCAGTGCTCTATTATAGATCTTTTGGTGACATTTTTAAGCAAATCTGCAGATGTGCATCCTGCTGAAATTAACAGTAACTTGACCGTATTAGTCAGGTCTACAGTATCTTTGTAGTTCACATATATGCCTGTTCAAGATATCTAAACAGTTGTTATGTTTATGTTGTTTACCTGTTGTGCGGAGTTATACTTTTGATGTTTTGATATTTAATTTTTGTTGTTTTTTTGTTTTCTGAGGCACAATTTGTCAGCCTGGATCATAAGCCTTGTATGTGTATAGAGGAGAAGCAAGCAGAGATTCGATTTTTATCGATTTGAGAAATGTTTATTGTGTAATTGTGCCTCTTGTTTTTATTTTATAATCATAATTGTTATTTCATTGTAATTATTTCACAGCATTGTATCGGCCAGGAGTTGGTACCACCGTTGCTTGTAACCATAACTGTCTAATTTTATTATTGATTTCATTATTAAAAATAAACTTTAGAAACAATTTTGCTGAATATGCTCTGTTTTTTATAAGCTGTTTACATGTTTTTGTAGAAATGGTCAATCAGTGCTTACCATTGTAATGTAGAGGGAGCATATTTACAGTTATCTAGTACAACAAATACATCTTGAAAGATTACAAGAAAAAAATATTACATTATATTTACTTTAAAGATGATTCCTACCAATCTTTAACATGTATTCAGATCTACCAACATTCTATATACACATATATTTGTTATATGTAAGATATAAACCATGACATGTCATGCATATGTAAGATATGACATGAGGTAGTGGTGATTGGCCCGAGGCTGAAAGCCAAGTGCTGTTAATCACCCCGGAAGTTACATTTAGCAAAATAACCCAAGCCATTTTGCTAAATGTCTCGGATTAGGATTTTGGTTGAGGAATCTGATGTTTCAGCGACTATACCAATAACCGGAGTACAACTGCGCTGATCTACTTTAGTTGCCATCTGATATCTCTCTGTGGCAGGAAAGATTTTATTTCTTCGCAAAATAAGTATCCACACAGACCAAGTTAGTTGATGTCAAGTAAAAACACACAAACGCAGGATACAATCGTGTAATTGTATTTTAATTAAAAATAACTCCGCGTGTAATGGTAACAACGACGTAACCACATTAAATATTCGTATTTAACATTGAAATAAAAATGTAAAAAATATTTAACACATTTAATATTAAATATTTAATATTTAATATTTAATACATATTTAAATATTACATTAAATATTAAATATTCACATTAAATATTAAATATTCACATTAAATATTATAATTAAATATTACGAATCGTAATGTTCCGCAGTGCAGTTCAGCCTTGCTGCGCTGAACTCCATCTATTTGATCTTCTGCGTCAACAGAAAAGGCGTTTGCTAACGCTATATGATCTATAATTGTACATAGTCGCTTGCCGTACGAGCACCAACAATGATGGCGGCCTCCTCGGATGTACACGTCCGAATTTGTGGGCAAGAAATAATCAAATACGACTTGGAAATAAAAGCTCTCATTCAGGTGAGCATTGGTAGTCATTGCTATGTATATTCATTCCAGAATTGTATTAATTATGTGTTTTTGCTCGAGTTCCCAGCCCAGAATAAAACTAGAGCACGTATTTATGATGGCTTGTCTTGTAGGCTAGCTAGCTAGTTTAGCTAATGTTTTCTATCACCTCCAGTTTGGCGTGTGCATAGGTTAGTTAGTATATAGCGGGCGCTGGGGTGATCGGGTGCAACGGATTTAACCATCAAAGTCTACCATCTTCAGCATACCCAGAAAAACAGTGCCAAAGATGCGCAGCAAGATTGCGAGCTAGTTTGCCACATACCAATGGATCTGCGCAGCCCCAGTTTTGAGCCGATGCCCTTGAACGAACAGTATATATTGTGTGGATGCGTCAGTTATCCACAACAAGATTATCCAGGGTAACTTGCACTAAACTGATGCCACGAGGAAGCATAACCTGGAGTACAGAAGCATCAAACATAGTATAGCTACCCAGATAGAATAGCCTAGTTATTAATTGAATTTAAATATCCTTGTATACTAACGTAAACTAGTGAGCTATCCAGCTATTATTTTATTACTTTTTAACTGAAGTTACTGGTTTATCCAACAGATCAATTGACAACAAAATACATTTTATTTCATACTAGGATATCAGAGAATGTCCAGGACCTCAAAGCGAGCTGTTGGATTTAAACTCAAAAGTTAAAGAGAAATTTGGTCAACTCAGAATGCGGATTGAGGTAAGATTCCAGCTAAAATTGTTTATGTCCTGTAAACATTCAGCTAGCTAGTACTTTTTAAAATTATTTAAATAAACCACCAATACCCACTGAATGAATCTGGACCCTGCCAGTGCTGACTTGAGCACAGTACCACCCAGAAAGGGTTTCAGTCGGTGGTGTATCCTTGCCTCATGACTCAGTAGCGGCTCCTCTGGTTAATCCAGCACTTGCAGCCTGTGTACACCTGCTGTGCCAGCTGTGCAGTCCTACAGCCATAGTAGCAGATTCAAAATATGTGGTCAGCTTGCTGCAGGCATTAAGGATCATGTACAAGGTAGTGTGTGACCCTCTCAATTTGACAGGATGCTGTTGGGAATGGGAAAGACTACAGTTAAAATTGGAGTGAAAAAAAACCCACAATTTCATGGAGAAACTCCCAGGACACTACCATGGTTCATAATTAAAAGCTTACTCTTGAAATTTTAAGATATTAAAGACATGTTTCATGCATGGAAAGGCTTACAAGGGACTTGTCAGAACCTTTGGGTGTTCAAGACCGGGCTTGACTTCACTTAACATATTCTAACTTGTATCATGGCTAACCATCATTCAGATTTAGCTGTATAATATATTTTTTATATAATTATTTTTATTTGGTACTTATATATCCCATTTAGCAGACGCTTTTATCCAAAGCGACTTACAGTAGTGAATGCATACTTTTTTTTTCAGTATATGTGGTCCCAGTGGGAAACGAACCCACAACCTAAGCGTTGTCAGCGCCATGCTCTACCGACTGAGCCACACAGAACCACAGTACTTCTTCCTGAAAGACTGTTTGAAATCTGTGCAGAAATGTTCCTACTGACAAGTATTTTGACTGACAGAATCTAGAACAAATGGCTAAGGAACAAGATAAGGAGACGGACAAGCTGGCCATCTTGAGTGAGACCGAGAGCCATCATAAGCAGATGTTGAGGTGAGGATTGGGTGGTCATTGTCTAACCATAGACTTGTGGGTTTAAATCCCCTTCTGGCACTGCTGTTAAGCCTAGAGATGTTGTGTTATAGAGATGTCAAGTTATAGCTCTGTACAGCTTAGCATTCTGTGGTCAACATGCCATGAAAGTGCAGTGTCATCAACATAGTAATGTACATAGCAAGAACATTTTCACTCAATTAACTGAGCTAACGTTAGTGGAGAATGTGCGTTAATCTGTCCAGCGATAGTTGATGCTCGTATTATCATAATTCATACAACAAATGACAGTAACAAATGTTTTTGCTTATATAAATGCACAGGCATTCATTGCTCTCTCACATTATCCTCAGTTTGGGGTCTTTAGATAAATGAAAAACACAAATTTCCCTGTCATTATTGTTGGTTCATAGTGGGGTGAAATCTATAACAAATGTGATGGTTGCAGTCATCCAGCGATGTGCTTCCAACAGTGACGTAGGCACTTTCATTGCATACTGGTTGAAATGATATGCTCATTATGACATTATGACCTCTTTTCTTAGTCTTATTATGCATTGGTTCGGTATGGCTGACTACCTAAGTCGTGTATAGAATGCTTCATTCACTTTCCAAACAAACAATGCATACGTCTCAGATGCAACTGAAATGTGTATACGCAGCAGTTCTATTCAGGTTTATGGGTTTTTATTTTTTTAAATGTAAAATGACCCCCCTGAGTCACACCACTGGGTCATTGCATGTTGTCCATGGCAGCGTCCAGACTTTGCCTTTTGCAGAGTGACTTTTCACTTGCCCGTGTTGCCACTGATTGTTTCAGTAACCAGACTGCGTGGAGGAAAGCCAATCTGGCCTGCACTATGTCAATTGACAAACTGGAGAAGGATGAACTTCTTCAAGGTGGAGATGTCTCCGTGAGACAGAGGTAAGGAGTGCTGTCCAGTTAGTCTTCAAGTTTACCTCTTGTTATTGCTATGCACTCTTGTACTCTATGTAAAGCTGTGCTCAAAGTAAAAGTATCACTTTTCATCTCTCTTCCGTCACCCCGCACTTCCTGTGTAATTTGTGGTTTTAGATTTGCAAGTTTCGATCAACATCACGTGAAGTTACCATGTGCATTGCCAACAGTCAGAGTGTTTCACAGTGTATGTTTAGCATTCTTTCCCCGACCAATGAATATTCAATTTACAGAATTTATTAACACCACGACTATTTAATTCGCGAACAGCTTAAATAGTGAATGGAACTCGTTAGCAAAAGCAGATTTTTTAAATAGGGTTAGGGTAGACTATGATGTAACCACATATTTTCTGCCAAACCAGAAGAAAATCTCTTGATGTAAAAACAATTGAATGACTTTCTTCCAGTTTGGTATCGATTTGTCTGTCATAGCCCTATTTGAATGTATATATAGATGAAACCTGAACACAAAATTCGTAGCCTCCCTTGTGATAGACACTTTTGCTCCAATCAGAAAGACAACCAAGGAAAGCATGGCCAAGACGTCCAGTGACATCACAGAGAGTCTGATGAGCATCAGCCGGATGATGTCACAGCAGGTTCAGCAGAGCGAGGAGGCTATTGGCACATTGGGTAGGTGTAGCTTCTCAGGGGTGGGGAGTGGTGGGGTCAAGATCCTGTCTGGCAGGGGTCAGGTGCACTGGAGGGTTGTTTGTGTGTTTCATTGCATGTATTTGGCTTCTCTGTTGTTCCTTCAAGAGCTCCAAAGGATTGTATCTTGAAAATATAATGTAAGCTAGGGAATAGGTTAGTTTTGACATTGCAATAATATATAATTATACTATATTATATTTCATATGATATGTTGATGGCCTATTTGTATGGAACATGCTTGATGCATCCTTTCAAATCCATTAAAAAGTGATTATGATAAATGCCCTTTTGGGCTGAAAAAAATGTACAAAAAATTGGGCCTGTGATATTTACAGAAAAGGCAATACTGGAACCTCAGCTACTCACCTGTCTGGCTGTTTTTTATAAACACATATTGGGACACATGATTATAGCATTGCTTGAGATATCTTTTTTTTCTGATGAGTTTAAATCATCTTTATACATTGCACTGAAATGAACTAGGTTCCTGTCCAAATAGACTAATAATATATAATAATATATAGTATGCCATTTAGCAGATGCTTTTATCCAAAGCGACTTACTTGAAGCTAGCGTCATGCTCTACCTGCTGAGCCACACAGAACCGCACAGAACAGACACTCTTTGCAATTTCCGTTCGGCTTGGCACAAACGAGATGGGGAAGAAGCGTCAGTCGTTGCTTTTCTCCTCTGTAGCTACGTCTTCGAGGACAGTGCTGGAGACCAATGAAGAGTTTAAGGCCATGACAGGGACGATACACTTGGGGAGAAGGCTCATCACTAAATACAACCGGCGGGAGCTAACGGACAAGCTGCTGATCTTCCTGGCGCTGGCTCTTTTCTTATCCACTGTCCTGTACATTCTGAAGAAAAGGCTTTTCCCCTTTCTGTAGAACCTCTGTCTGATCTCCTCAGCTTCGTTTGAAGTTCTGAGCTGGGGGGAAAAATAAGCTCAAAATAATTGAAAGAAAAGATACAAGGACTGCCTGTTGGGAATATCCTTTTTTTTATCTTCAGCTTGTGAAACAGAACAAACATTTTACATTGGGAGTTTTTCCAGTGATTTCAACTCCAATTTCAGATTAAGGCCAAACTGCTGGAAAGCGGTTTTTAAGCCAAAGAAGCTTAAAAATGTTAGTGCATGCTCAATATATTATTTTGTGTTTGATTTTTTCCACAGAAAGCATTGAAATTCTAAATTAAATATGTGATTTTAAGAAAGCATTTGCCATGATTCCAGGCTGAGACCTGTATAGACATCACTAGTTTATATATTGTCTCTGATTGGCTGTTACCAGAACTGAAGACTCATCCCACCAGGCTAAGGTGGGTTTAAGTCGGCCATGTCTCCATGGGTTAACGCTGCATAAGCGCCCCCTAGCTTCCTAAAAGGTGCCTACAGGCTACCAGTTATTGTCAGTGAGGGATGGCACTTGTCTAAACCACTCTGCATGATTTGACATGTGGAAAGTAGTCCCTGGGTCACAGGTGCAAGTATCTAATGAATGAACTTGCTTCAAGTGCAGTAGTCTTTGTTTGGGTTTGAGTGACAGTAATGACGCCAGAGTATAGTACTGTTGGAATTTCCCAAAAATGGGGTAAAAAATATATTATATTGGAAGGTAACTTCTAGCAAGCAGTCAGCTAGTTGAGAAAAATATTAAGTCTGGCAGATAAGATGTTAACACTATACATCCTGACTGAGTAAGAACACTAAATGATTAGCCTATGATATGATATGATATGGCGGATGGTACCATATGTGAAAGTGGTAACCTCAGACTGTGTGTCATAACTTGGCCACCTGATGCTCTCCTGGATTGGTTGGATTCATAGTGCCTTGCAACCCTTTGCTTTCTTGTATCTCCGTGTCCTTACAGCAAAGGACACATTTGTTCTTAGTGTAATTTTCTGATTGATTGAATGTTAATAGATTTTTCACTAAGCCAAATTTGTGTAAAGAGAAGTTTTTATTGTTTCAGTGAAGAGGAAGCGTAACCTAATCCACATCTGCCTGTCTTGGGCTCAGATTCACCTTTGACTGTTATGGTGCTTTTGTAACTTTTTAGTGACAAAATTAAGGAAGTATTGGATTCCTCCACTCATCAACCCCATTCTCCACAATATTCTTTTGTCAGTTTGATGACCACTTACGTTGCAATAACGTGCAAATATTGTTAGGTGAAAACAAAATGGAACCCTTTCTTAAATTTGTTTGTCTAAAGATGGGACAAAGCAACATAGCAGTCTGAATCTAGACCTCTGTGTTTGGCACTGATCCAGCCAGAGAGAAAGGACGAATTGAATAAGATTGTGTGCACATCAGATTTCTGTAGCTTGCCGTGTCTGGCCTCACAGCCTGAGCTACGTGAACAAGCAACAGTGTTTAGGGCTGCCAGCTGCACCGCAGAAATCAGCCTCTCTCTGCTCAAAACATTACATTTTGGGAGGAAAAATGCTGTCATATTCTAAATCTAACTAAATGGCTTTGTTCTGATAAACCAGAGTGGAGAAACACATGGCATTCAGTGTGGCTTTATTCATGAGTTGTTTTTCTCTTGTTTCACATGTACAGTGGGGAAAATAAGTATTCATCCCCTTTGGCATTTTTCAAATCTTATTTTCATACTTCATGGAATCAAAATAGATTAAATTGAGATTTCTTGCCGCTGATCAACACAAAATACTATATACTGTCAAATAAAAAATAAAAAGCTTTTTCTTAATTGATTACAAATAAAAACACACAATAATTTATTCCATAAGTATTCACCCCCCTTGACTTAATACTTAGTAGAAGCACCTTTAGCTGCAATTACAGTCTATTTGGGTAAGTCTCTACCAGCTTTTCACATCTGGACACTGCAATTTTCACCCGTTCTTTATAAAATTGCTCGGGGTCCATCAGGTTGGATAGGGAGCATTGAGGAACAACAATTTCCAAATCTTCCCACAGATTATCAATGGAATTGAGGTCTGGGCTTTGGGTGACTCCAGGAAATAGATTTTTTGGGTTTTTAAACCACTCAAATTTGGTTTTGCTGTATGTTTCAGTCATTGTCCTGCTGTTATATAAATCTTCTCCCAAGTCCCAGGTCTCGAGCAGACTGCAACAGGTTTTCCTCCAATATTTGTATTCATCTTGCTTCATCCATTTCGCTCTCTATTTTGAAAAGTTATCCAATCGTTGAAGCAGAGAAGCATCCCCATAGCATTAGGCTTCCGCCACCATGTTTCACAGTAGGGATAGTATTCTTGGGATTTTGGGCTTGCGCCTAATGTTGATGCCAGGTTGGTCTCATCAGACCAGAATTTTCCTCCACTTTATTTCAGTCTCCCACAACTCTAAGCGAGATTTCATGTGTTTTTGTCAACAATGATTTTATTTTTGCCACCCTCCCATAAAGCGCAGACTTGTGAAGCACCCAGGCTATTGTTGTCCCATGGACAGTGTCTCCCATCTCTACCATGTAAGATGGTAACTCTGTCAGAGCTGCCATAGGGCTCTTGGTGGCCTTCCTAAGGCCTTCCCTTCTTGCACAGATGCTCACTTTTGGAGGATGGTCTGTTTTAGGCAAATTCACATTTGTGCCCAATTCTCTCCACTTCTTTATGATGGAGTCAATAGTGCTCCAGGGAAATATTCAAAATCTTTGAAATCTTCTTATATCCTTCCCCTGATGCCAAGTGGGACGATCTGGAGTGGCCCAGTCAAAGCCCAGACCTCAATTCCATTCAGAATCTATGGAAAGATTTGAAAGTTAATGTTCACCCATGGTCCCCATCTAACCTGATGGAGCTTGAGCAATTTTATATAGAAGAATGGGTGTAAATTGCAGTGAATACTTATGGAATATTATTTGTAATTAAAATTAAAAAAAGCTTTACACATGTTTTTTTAAATGTTTTATCAGTGGCAAATCCCAATTAGATACATTTTGATTCCATGAAGTAAAAAAATGTAAAAAATGTCAAAGGCGATGAATTCTTATTGTACCCACTGTATTGATGTTTACAGCCGTCGGATGATATTTTTTGTAATGACACAGAATGCTCTACCTCAATTGGCATGTGATTTTCAAGCACAACTCTTAAGATAAAGGCTATTTTGTTGTGTGAGGATGCCCGTCATACTGTATGCTTCATTGAAAATAATGGGCACGAGTAGGGTACAGGAGCCAGAATGTGTGCTTTGCACTGCCCAGCTATATGGTGAAACTATTTTGAGTCAAGTCCATAAGTGGTTTAAATTGCCTTAGACCAGGGGTGCCCAAGTTCGGTCCTGGAGATCTACTGGGTGTGCAGGCTTTTGTTCCAGCCCTTCATTAACACACCTGATTCCACTAATCAGCTGCTCGTCAAGACAATGAATGTTCAGATCAGGTGTGTTAATGAAGGGCTGGAACAAAAGCCTGCACACCCAGTAGATCTCCAGGACCGAACTTGGACACCCCTGCCTTAGACAGTCAGTAGTCCTCCATATTGTCCTGGCACTGCACTGTTAGATGTGGTCATGGGGCAAGACAAATTTCCTCCAGCTCTCAGGTGACCATGAAAGACTTTTAGACTACCACCATCCTCAGTGTGTGAGAGACCGCTGGTCCTTCATTCTTTTTCATTCATTTTTTCCTGTTACTTGGGAATGCCGTTTTAAGGGATTGTTGAAACATTACACCTGAACACTTCAGGTTATGCTTCAGAGAATATCAGTGTAAAAATGCACTAAAAATGAGTCATAAACACAGGCTCCTGTATTTTCCAATACGAACAAGAACACAACAGATTACTGGACCTTGATCGACTATGGTGGCTAAAGAATTGTGATAAAGATGAACAAAAGAGATCGTATTAAATAAACTATAAGTAATGAGCTTTATTTTATGCTTACAAAATTCAGAAAATTATATTCTTTAATGATAATAATGCATTGGTGTGAACCGCAATCGAACGGTTCACAAATTATATATTTTTCCCCTGAAAAATCAAGAATCACAAATATTCACACCCCTGTTATCAGTACTTTGTTGTTCCTCCTTTGGCCATTATAACAGAAAGTAGTCACCTGTAGTGTCGTACGAGGTTATTGAACTTATTGGTGGGGATCCTCAACCATTCCTCCATTGTTCTAGTTCCTTCAGTTTCTTGGGTTGATGTTTGTGGACTGTTTTTTTCAGGTCTGGAGACTGAGATGGCTACGTGAGGACATTGATCCTGTGCTCTGTCAACCATTCCTTAGTTGCTTTGGGCGTATGTTTGTGATTGTTGTCTTGATGGAAAGTTAATCCGCGACCAAGGTGTAGCTTCCTGGCAGAGGGAACAAGATTTTGGGGCAAAATGTCTTGGTACATGCTGGAGTTCATGGTTCCATCTATTTTAATAAGGGCCCCAGGGCCTGTGGATGCAAAACAACCCCAAAGCATTAAAGATCCACCACCTTGTTTCACTGTAGGCATGAGGTGCTTTTCAACATTACTTGCATTCTTTGGACGCCAAACATAACGCTGATGTGCATGTCCAAAAAGCTCGATTTTTGTTTCATCTGACCACCAGACACAGTTCCAATTGTAGTTCATATGTAGTTTGGCGAATTCAAAATGCCCTTTTCAGTGAATTGTCTTCAAAAGAGGCTTCCTTCTTGCAACTCTGCCATAAAGGCCATTGTCATGTAGGCATCGTTGAATGGTAGCTTTAGACACTTTATAATCCCAATATACCAGGTTGTTTTGGAGATCTGAACTGTACCTGTTGGATTTATTTTTGCCTCGAACCATCCATCTCTCTACATGTATGGGCAAGATAGACTTGCGTCCTCTACATGGCAGGTTAGCCACTGTTCCAGTGGCCTTAAACTTCCTAATATTTGACACAACAGTGGAAAGCGGTATCTTTTTGTGATTTTTTTGTAGCCATATCCTGATCTGTAGAGGTCAATAACGTTTTGTCTGATGCTTTCAAGGAGTTATTTGCCTTTCACCATGATGATGGCTGACCACAGTATTTCAAATGTGTGTTCCCTCCTTTTTATACCTTTGGGAAACAGGAAACCATTGTAGGCCAGTGTATAGTTCCATAACCTTCCAATGAACTTCAAATAAATTGTATATTTATGAAGATTTGTTTTTGTTGGATTAAGTTTAAAATAATTGTTAGGGGTGTCAATAATTGTGATCCAGATGTTTTATGGAAAGAATTGTATTAGTATTGTAGGTTTGGAGTTTTCTTAATTTTGTGAGTATAAAATAAAGCTCATTACTTGCATAGTTTATTTTATACGATCTCTTTTGTTCATCTTTATCAATGGTGTGAATAAAAACTGAGTCTACTATATATATAGTTTTGGCCTATACAATCTCCATAATATATCCATTGATGTCCCTGAACAAATCTGTCTTAATGCTTCTAATACCTAGGCTACACTGAGTGATTAGATTACAGTACCCCTATCTTAAGTCATGTTGTTTCTCAGGAAGGTTTTTTTCTTTTTCTTTTCTTGATAGGAGAATGTGCAAATGTTAAATTATGTACATCAACAGAATAAAAAGTATTTGTTCAGGCAGTATTGTCTACTGTGAGTTTCACATTTTGAAGTACTTCACTGAATTGTATAAAATGTTCAGCTTTAATATTTGAGCTTGAACATTTGGTTTGAGGATTAAGGTGTGGACCTTGAGAGTTTTCTCTGCAATGTGCTTTGGGTATTTTGGAACATTGTGTTCAGTTCATGTTATCTTATTTTCACTAGCCACATAGGGCCAGCTAGAATCGTGACATGCGCGTTATGTTCCACGTATTCAGCTTAATTAGAAAACCGATCTCCTCTGCATGTAATTGTCAACGCTTTCATTGGCTTTTATTTTGTTGCCTTGGTTTTTTTCTCTGACGGTTAGTGAAATTCTATTCGGAAAGCCACTGTGCAGATAGCGCTGAAGAGAATATTGCGCGCGTGCGGGTATTTTCCTGGACTGAAACAAGCTGCTTATTTTCAAGCTGACCACAGCGATTTACGATATTTGTTCATAAACTTTGATGTTTGATTTATCAACAGAATCTTGATTAGGAAATGAAAGAAATTAATTCTGGACATTGTTACAGGGACAAAGTGGGCATTGGGAGTAATATTTTGCTATATTGATGCATGTTTGTGCTTGGTATAGGCTACTTGTCCGATTACCTAGCTTTGAGTTCCGCGAATATGTTCTTTTTCGATGTCCTTTACTGTTCCTGTGCTGTACTTGTAGACGTCATAATGATACAGGCCTATTTTTATTTTACATGGGCCTATTTGACTTGTTCAGCTACAATTTACATTGCTGATAATTAGTGTTATTATTATTATTGCTGATGTATTTTTTAGCGTCTATATAGTTGCATAACCTATATTATGTATTATGTTCTGTATTGTTGACCACTCCTGAAGTCAATATTGAGACCTGCGGAAATTTCGTTTATTATACTATACTTGCTACTATAGTTGGATATTTACTTTAAACAAGTAGCCTGTACGATGTATAGTGCAATGGTATACATACAACCGAACAATAACTGAACTTGCATACCGAGGTGTGAAATTAGATATAAAAAACGCAATCAAATCCACTTTGTGTAGCCTATATTAAACAGGCTTATCTGAAAGGTCACTTACTCGAACTCTTTTCTTAGGACTTACACATCCACTTTTATTGATTTATTTTGCTGGAAGTAGGGTGACACCTGTCCTGGTTTTTTTTTTTTTTTTGTATATTGAACTCCGAAATCCAAGATTCAAAATTGTATGAGGATCATAGGCCTATGTTAAAGCATATGTGTAACTGGCAGTAACTGAACAGCGCTATTTGTATATTCATTGACTTAAATTTATTAACGTTCTCCTTTTTGACATTTTTATGCCAACCATTACCGGGCGTTACGTTTTCCATCGATTTTCAAGGTTCCAAAACAATTCATTTTACTTTTTAAAATTGTAGGCTGTTCTCTAAATGATTTATAATGCTGCATAATAGGTAACTTTTGCAAGTAACACATGCGCTATTGTGACAAACAATATAAAAAAGAACAGTGGGACTTAGTGTTAACTAGCCTACTCTTAACTATTTAATTATCTATTTCAAGGTATGGTGTGAAATTGTTTTTTTATATTAAAATTTCCCCGCTGTATTTGATAACGAATCCGAAATGTATGTTTAAGATTCAAAGATGGAAACGTAACCGTTTTGGCAGTGGTCTACAGTGATCTTTAACCATTTTTCGTAATGACGAAAAAACAAGGTAACTAACTTGCGTTTCATGTTTAATATTTTACTTTGAATAAATACTGACTATGACAGGGAAAATGAGGCTCATACGAAATATTTTGCTCACTAACTAGGTAGTATTATGTGTGCAACTTTAAAGAAACATTTTTCTTCCAGCGATACCTTCGATTTTTTTTCTTCATGTGATTTTGAAAAGCGAACAAACAGACGTTGGTAGAATGGTGTAGTTTGGCATATACGAAAGTATTTTATTTTGACACCATTACATGTGATCTTGGGTAACTTACTTGTCACCTGTTAATCTGCACTGTAAAACAATAAATGGCACACTAGGCCTATCGTTGCCCTAAAATTTGATTAGTGTAACCCAAAATAATTTTTAAAAACAAAGCTATTCAATTTCATGAAATGAATAAACGTCTGTTGTTCAATTACGGCCTATACTAGTGTGCATTTATTGTAAAACGTGGATCATAAAGGCATAGCTACGAGTCGCATAAACGGGTTATCAATCTGCGAATATTCCGTCAGAGGTTTATTTAATTATGAAATTATGTATCCTATTTTCGTTTGCATTGTTTTTGTTTCGACAGCATTTTACATTTATGTAAATCACACAGATCACGCTCAGTCCATTGTTTTAACCTAGTATGTAGTTTTGACTGATTTGACTGTTTATCGAGAATAATTCTAGTTTTGTTATGGTTCTTTTAGATTGATCAAATTAAATCGATTTTGTCACCGTAAGTTTGAACAATTTAGCCTACCTACCTGAAATTGTATGCTGGCGGTTTTAAATACATTTCCTGAATATATTGATGTCTTATGTTAATCGTGCAGGTACGCTGTTGGTGATAAACAACTGACTAGTTAATTTACCGACATGGGCCCACTTCAGTTGTAAATGTAGGCCTAGGCCTATATGCCTATATTGTTGGCAGACATGGGAAATAATTATTTGATCTAGGTCTGATCGTTGGCAAATTCATAGGCTATAGGCTATATATATAGCCTATATATATAATGTGAAAATTATGAGTATGCTATTGTTCTAGCACTTTCCGTTTAATTATGTCTGATAATGTATAATATATGCCACTTAGCAGACCCTTTTATCCAAAGCTATTTACAGTAGTGAATGCATACATTTTTCAGTAGCCTATATGTGGTCCCAATGAGAATCGAACTTACAACCTAAGCGTTGTTAGCGCCAAATAAAAATAAAAATAATGGGAAATACAGGCAAATAATAAATGGCAAATCTGTGTTCACTTGACCTGAACCATATTCTACCTGGAGGTATGGAGTCTCGTATTTACCGTAGCGTAAATGGATAATTGGACAAATGCTGTGAACATACCGATAATTATGTGCATGGACAAGTAGCCTATTGGGTTATTTTAATTGTCCTAAAATATTTACGCATGGTCTACTAAAATTACGTTAACTTTTGGTTGCATTTGACAAAGGCCACAAAGTAGCTAATTCTAGCAATGTTCTAAGAAGTGTGTTCTGTGGGTCAACGGTAATATATATTACAATTTAGCAAAAGGAGACGAAAGGGGATTTGATGTTTCAAAATGAATATAAGGGATTAACAAAGGTTAGGTAACAAACGATTTTTAGATTGAGTTCAGTTAGCAAACAAAAAGGCACAGGTGGAAATTAAAGGTAAATAGGAAGTTGCAAATGCGTGGAACGGCTTGCCATGTTATATAGTGGAAGATATACCAAAACACTTGAGGTATACCTATTCAAGTCCAGGCTTGATGCAAAACTGGATAATATTTAGACTAGAAAATATTTAGAGGAAACTACGAGCCTAGATCTGCCAAACGGCCTGTTATCGTCACTAATGTGTTATGCTCTTATGGTAGTGTATGACCATTAACAATACCTTCGTTCGGTTTACTACAATAGTGATTTTGGTCTTAGGGAAATGGATTCGTATATTTCACAAATTTTCACATAAATCACATCCAACCTTCATTATATAAAGGGGTCTAGCGGACCTGCCCAATGCAATGTCAATCCGTGTAGGCGTGTAGGAAATGTCCTCAGACTGGGTGTACCTAACTTTCTATGTTTGTTTTCTGTCAGTGTTGTTTTAGTTACTGCTTAAAATTTAATAATGTAAAATGTAGTTAGTTTAAATGTTTTATGTGAAATATCGCGTGTCACGTCCATCACTCAGGTCTTAATTAAGTAGGTTTGTGCAGTTGCTCCGACCTGCGCACCCCCTTGTGGCTGTTATAGTTATCCCAACAAAAAATGTTAGAAAACACGAGCCTAAACATAAGAAAGAGGCATTCGTTCTTACGCATCGCGAATAACTCCCAGATTAATTTCAGCAGAGGGGAACCGTCCAAGCTTTCTAAATCTTCATTGAAGGCCTAAGAAAATGTATGAAGTACAAATGTTGAAATACCGTTTTGAGGACAGATCCATTCTATATCTGAATTCATACTGTTATTGTATAGCCCCAGAAACAGGAGGTGACATTGGCTAGTCCCACCTAGTTGATTAATACTTGGAAATGCAGGCACTTACCATTCTGGTAAATACGCCCTATAGGACTATACTCTATAGTCAATGTTAGTCAATGCGCTGAAAAACTTGCAAAGGATACACACGCCAGAAACAATGGGCTAGCTAGCTAGAATCTGTCCTATGAGGACGGGAGACTGACACCTTTCTGACGCTAACCAGCTAGTTGTTTTTCACTGAAACTAAGAATTACAATATGGTCAATTGATCTTCGTCTGTAACTTGCATTTCGATGTAAAGTGTCATAACTAAGTTGGATCGCTAGCTAGTTGCCCCGAGGCACTGCCAGCCAGCCAGCCAACAGAACAGAACAGCCTGTAGTAAACATTTCTGCTCTCGTAATAGTTTTTCTTACATCAGCGCTCAAAATAAATAAATAAACCTAATCAATTGTAAAAGGTACATTTTCTTCTCTGGAGAGAAAAATGATGCACAAACGTTTTACTACTAACACGAGCCCTTGGGTTGCTGGCGTGTGACGTCTCCTCGCTGCAGATAGCTAGCTAATTATGATACTTTTAAATAAAAATGTAAGTTACACATGGAGACCAAATTGGCCATATTGCTCTATTCTTGTGGTAAAAGTGCGATCTACTTCTGCACCATGCAGCGCGCAGGTGCTCAGGTCGTTGCCCTTTCAGCACCACAAGTCCACCACATCCCTTGATGTGTCACTGTTGTCGACTCTGATGATAGTGTTGTTACCATAGGTTGTGTGTTTTACTTCAACAGTGTGATTGTTCTTTTGCTGGGCGCATTGTTTTTACTAGAGCTAGAATGGTGCGACTAAAAAAAACAGAGGAATCTATAGACAATGTAAAATCCATGTGAAGGATCCAGTAAAATGAAGGATCCAGTGTCAGGCGGAATAACAGAATGTCTTTGCATGCTTACAAGCATTTTATGTTTATGTCTATGGAGCTTATGCACAACCTCAACTATTTATAGGCAACCAGGTCCATTTGGGGACCAAACAGCTCCTTGATATTTAATTATAACCAGGTGTAGAATTGCAAATAAATGTATCTTTAAAATGTACAGATATCATGCTTCATTCTCAAAGGCAAGCTTCCTTTCGGCATAGCGTAATATTGTCACTGTTAATACCATCATTTTTTCATATGATGATCCTGATGGTTATTCCTGCTTGAGTGGAATAAGAAAATGGGATGTGAAAATATAAATCAACAAAAAACATCTCTGAAGAAAAGAATGTTTAATATAGATTGTATAACATATGATATAGTATAGTAATTTTCTGAAATTATATTTGACATTCCTGCAAGAACAGACGAGAGGAGATGGATATGCCAAAAAGCAAGTCTGATTTTAAGACACCAAAAATAAATAAGAACCATAAAATATTTACAAATAGGAAATACAGTAGAGCAACACGAAACACTAAAACGTTAACAAATGATGAGCTGTCATGCACAAACAAAAAAGACCCTCGAAGATGTAAAGTACATTATGTTCATATACGTGTATAGAATTTCTACATTAGAAGCAACTGACCTGATTCACTTCTGCTTTCTTCACGCGTTTGTTCATTTTATATGTGCAAGACAGGGCAAAGATTGTATATAGTTGTTTGTATAGTTCCAGATGCCATCTCATGGAAGACTTCAACTGGTGCTCACTGGAGTGAAGGCAGGGGTAAGCAAAGCCTTACGACCCGTCTGAGCCCATATTATTCCACAGTGCGAGACAAACAGAGGGGGGAGGGACAGAGGGAGGAAGGAAGAGCGACCGAGAGGGACACAAAGCGAGTGAATTTCCCAGAGAGTGTCATTGGCAGACAAATGGAGAAGGAAAGAGGTGGGAGTTACGGGGGGCGGGCCAGGGGGAGAGAATTTCCCAGGGTGTGTCAAGCAGAGTTCTCAGTTCATCTTGATCTCTCTGAAGACCGTGCTTGGCCAGGGACCAGAGGAATTCTAGGAATGGTCTAAGTAAATACAACGGCTTCAATAACACCACTGATGAAATATCTCCTGTAGACTTGGCCCACTTCCTGAATGTAAGCCACGGGTCGGTCTACCGTGAGCTGCCCGCTTCACTCTTAGTCAGGCCTTGCAAAAAAAAAAAGTGAGGTAGGATGAGCTATTTGTCATGCTAGAACACTGGCTTGGAAGCACTGACGACTGTGGGTGGAATAACTAACAGTCTGTTAGGCAAAATGGGTCACAGTTTTAACGCCATACATTCTGGGAAGCCTTTGTTCCTTCTGCAGCAAAATCACTTGCCATCCGAAGATGTATTGCTTTATTAATATTATTTTTTACACTTTTGTTACAGGTGGGTATTCACTGACACTCATTGATTACTTCTAGTCAGATGGGGCTTCGTAGTTCATGCGGCCATCTTGTTCACTTAATGTACTATAAAACAAGCACACGGGCCTGTCGGTTTATTTTGCCATGCATCGCACCTGGACTTCTCCGCTTGTTGAGAACAGGATGAAGGATGACTCATCTGACCATATAACTCTTTTCCACTGCTCAGTAAACCACTGCCTATGTTCTTTGCACCACTTTACTTGCAAACTTGCATTTTCAGGTGTAATAAGGGGTTTATGCACTGCAATCTGACCATCGTATCCCTCTCTGTGAAGTTCTGGATGGACTGCAACAGAGCTGCTCGTCTGTTTTGCCTTGCATCTCAAACTAATGTACGGACATCACGGTCAAGGAGTAAGTGATTTTGACCACAATTGCCCCTATTGATGTCTTTCCCTCACACTTCCACGCCAACATCACCTTAGCCAGTGTTTCTCATGAAACAGCAAGTTGAGCAGTATGGTAGCCAAAATAATGGAAAACTGGGCCTGGCCAGCTTTTTTATCGATGACCTAAAGCATGATGGGATGTTAATTGCTTAATCAACTCAGGAATCATACCATTGTGGAAGCATCTGCTTCCAATATTCTTTGTATCCCTTATTCACTCAAGTGTTTCCTTTGTTTTGGCAATTACCTGTATGCATTAAGACATTGTTAAATGAAAATAAATAATCTCTGTGATTTAATTATCTATGAAATTTTATATTGGAGTAATGCAATTGTAGTACTAGTTTTACTATTATTATTAATAATGATTAAAAAATATCAGACTTGACTTGCAATGTTACATTTGTGAATAACTGTCTTCTGCATGTTCTCTTTCTTTGAGTTATTCTGATGGAGGTATAGAGACAGTATGTAGGGAGGGAGAACAGAGTTTTGCGGGAATGGGGGGGGGGTGGGGTGTACAGAGTGAGCCTGCAGTTTAACAGTTTATCAGAGAGATGGAGAGACTGTGTAGTTTTGGAGGACAGGGAGAATGAGGGGAGCCTGTGGAAAAAGAGATGGGGAAAGCCCCATCCCCCCAAAAATGACTCTCTCCCTCTGCGTCTCTGCAACCCCCCAGCAGAGACACAGAGGCCCTGCAATTTGGGGCACAGGGTAGTCTGAGAGCCTGCATCTTGGGGGACAGGGACAGTGGGCTGGTTTTGCACTTTCACCTCTGGGTATCTGATCTCTCCAGGCCCACTGGCTCGGTGATGCCAGCCTCTTGGGGCCCCTGGTTATGACTCTGAGAGCTCTCAAAGGGCTCCTGGCCCTCTGTCTCCCTGCCCTCTTTGTGGGAGGTCTTAGTGAGGCCACTTTCAGCCCCAGGGTGGGCCGCTGGGCTGGCGGGATGTTGGGCATCGCCCCCACTGGAGGGCTGTTGTGGGGGGCAGAGCCTCAGGCTGTCACACAGGGCTCCCCAGTTCTGTTCGCACTGCAGCCGCACACTCCACGTGAGGGCCTGCTTCACCTGCTCCCCGCAGCTCAGCAGGATGTTCACCAGCTCCAGATGAGGCCTGGAAGGGGAGGGAGAGAGAGAGAACATGCTGGAAACTGACCAGCGAGATGGGATCAAGGTTGTGGGTTCAATTCCCATTGGGACCACATATACTGAAAAGTGTATACATTCACTACTGTAAGTTGCTTTGGATAAAAGCGTCTGCTAAATGGATTATATATATATATCAACGCAGTGGGTTCAGAGAGGGGAGCCAGGCACACAAGGCTAGTTAAGCTGTCTCTCTTCCTGTCACAGCAAAACTAGACTCTCTCTCTCTCTTTCCTTGTTCACTCATGCTGGTCAGTTTTCCAGCACGGTGATGAGACCAATGAACATGAAAATTCAGGAAAGAGTACCCTGAATGTTGGAAACTTACTGCTATTGCAGATATACAGACACAATGACCTCTCCATAAGACTATACTAAATTATAGCATTCATTGACCCTTCATTATAGCCTAATGCTGTCTTTTTTACTAATAAATAATAACAATGATTTTTTCAGTAATTGTGGATTGTGGAATGAATGTTCAGTAAGTGGATAAACATTACTTAGATAAGTATTACATTTGGGGTTTCCACTTTTTACCTTACTCGTCCCTGTGCAAATGGGAGGATATCACAACCATAATGAGTATAAAGCATGGTTGGGTAATACCATAAATCTGAATGTTGCTTTGAGGGTGCGGAGAGACTAATGTGTCTGTGGACATGGATTTTAAACACAGTCTGCAACTGCAGGCAGCTAATTTTCTAGAACATTTCTATTCAAAGCAGTTATGTTATTTGACACCGACACCATGTCTGATATTTTGTCTTCGCACCTCAACTGTTTGTTACAGGCAGGATTTCACTATGTTTTCTCTTCCATCAACAGTCAATATATCTCATGTGTAGTGTGTTGTGGATTGTGCAAGGTTTCTCCAATTTCAGGTTGCCGTGCCCGCATGAGTGGGATCAATATCTTCAAAGTTTATACTTCTAGGGTACATTGTACATTATCTTTCCCAATATATTATTTTGTTCATCTTCAGCTATTTGTTTAGAGTGGCCTACTTTGCCCACTAGAGATGAAAAGGTTTGGGAATCCCTGATGCCTGATGCAGTGAATGCATAGATGAGCTCACCCTTTGGGAAACAGGTCCTGGAAGTGGATCATCTCCACCATGACATTGACGTTGCTATTGGCGGCGGAGCAGAGGTCGTGCCTGATGTAGCACTCTCGCTGCAGCTGAAGCACCATCTCCTTGATGGCCAGGCACTTGCGGCTGCTGCAGCTGAACTTATGTCTCAGGCCGTGGGCCATGCACTTCAGCGCATCTTTGATGAAGGACTTCCCCTGCTCACATTGCAGACGACATATACATACACACACACACACACACAGACGCAGATATGCAAAAAAAGTATGTTACAGATTTAGCAGAAGGAACTGTTTTAAAAAAAAAAAAATTATGAGTGATCAGCACTAAATATCTATAGTGTTAATGTCTACTCTGTTCTGGTGCTTGCGATGATCTTTGTCATTTAAAATTGGTTGTTTGCCATAATGGCCTTGTAATTCGCTTTGGACAAAAACTTCTGCCAAATGAATAGATGCAATGTAATGTAGTGCTTAACTCACACTGTCTGGCTTTATGCCTGTAGTGATTGAGAGGTAACAGAAAGGGAATTTGGTTAATGAATACTGCTACAGTCTGCTCATGACTGGCCTGTACTCTTGACTCAATATGAATCAGGAACTCCACATTAACTGAATATTTATAATGCATGCATTCATTCATTCATTCATTATCTAACCTGCTTATTCCTGGTCAGGGTCATGGGGGCTGGAGGCTGGAGGCTGGAGCCTGGAGCCTGGAGCCTGGAGCCTATCTCACACACTCATACCTACGGGCAATTTAGACTCTCTAATTAGCCTAACGTGCATGTCTTTGGACTGTGGGAGGAAACCCACCCGGACACAGGGAGAACATGCAAACTCCACCAGAAAGGCTCTGTCGCCGCACAGTGCTATCCATTGCACTACCGTGCCGCCCTAATGCATGCATACCTTTTCTATAAGCACTAAACAAGTCACATAACTGTCGCATAAAATATTCATCAAGCATTTTTATGTGCATTACATTGCATATAGTAAATGCTGACTGGTGGAAGTGAAACGATTTAAATGATGCAGAGACTGTCTTGCACCAACATTGTGAAAGAAATGTGGTAGCAAAGGGGCTCCTAGGTGGAATATCTAACTGAAGCACTTATTCTTAGTGCAGTGATGTGCCCCATGGTTTTTTATCAAATCCTGACCCAGCCAGACTGGCTGGCAGTCCCGCAGGATGACACATAATTGTCCATTATGTTGCCCAGCGAGGGAGGGTCTTATTCTGCAGGGTGCCTGCCATCTACCTGCACCAGTCTCCTGTGCAGTACCTGCACAGCTCAGGTGGTGGTTGGTTGAAGAGTGAAATGGTGGTTGCAAATGGTGGTTGCAAGAATTTTGGAGGATGTGCATACTATTGTGCACCCTTCAGAATGGACAGAAGATGTTGCAGTGATGGGACAGGAGTACAATCAAATTGGACATTCCAAATTTGGGGAGTAAGGAAAATTGTACTTTGGTGCATAACCCCCAACACTGTGCATGGATCATTAAATCACCAAATACATGCATACAGGCTGTAAATACTTAGCTATTATGTAGTCCTTATGTAGTACTTAATAATGTGTTCTATGCCTTATGAAAATCTAAAGTATTTCTTCTGACTCACGTCTCTTAACCTATGGTACTATGAACCTGTCCAGGCTGACACTCTGATGTAAGATAAGTCCACTCAAAACTCAGGGATGTGCTTTGCTAATAAACCAATAGTCAGTTACTTCTGATGAATCACAATCTTGTGTAGGTGAGGCTCTGATTGGAGGCAGCAATTAAAACACAATTCGCCTGAATACGTAAAGGTTAAATATTTACAATAAAACTGCATGGCAGTAAATTTGTTTTTTGCCAGCTAGCTAATCTTGTATACTTGGCCAGCTGGGTGAGGGGTGGCACAGGCCCCATACGCGTGCCACGAGGTGAGGTGTGTGCGACGGAGGAGCGTGTACCTGTGAGTCGAACTTGCCGGCGTTGTGGAGGAATGACATGCAGATCTCCTGTAGGCCGCGGATCTCGCAGGAGTTGTTCTCAAAGCACTCAAACACGCCACAGCCAACATCTCCACTGTTCACCAGACAGTGCTGGATTTCCGCTGGCAGTACCACATCCCAAAGAGAGAGACAAGAGGGAAAGAGTGAGTAAGATTCCTATATTTAGGGCTACATTACTGTTGTGATGTATTATTATTTGTAGTATTATGTTTACTATTATTACTATTAATAATAGATAGTACTACAGTAGTAGTAGTTTACTTATTTATTTATTTGGCAGACTTATCCCAAGCATCTTACGAGTCTAATATGGTATTATATATTAAATACTTATCACAGGATACGGGCATAAACACTGGTACAAAGCAGAGAGAATTACAGTGGATCACCAATTTAAAATTTGAAAAATTAAAATAGATGCACGATTATGGCCACTTACTTTTTAAAGTAACACTGCTCAGTTAACAGTTCAAATTGCCTACTTTTGCACACCTTGTTTCCCTATCCACAGTTCAGTACTGTAGTTAAATGATATTTCACGTTATGCTAATATAACACAAATATCAGTGCGGAAATAACCAATCGCTAAGGAAATGGGAGATGTAGAGTAGCCTACTGCTGGAGGGGGCTATTGCAAACATATTCCACTAGGGGCCATCACAGAGTAAAACTAGGTTAAACCTCTGTATGGGTGGACGTGTGAATAACTGGAATACTTGGGAGGAATGATCTATTGATCTGATGATTCCTAAAGATGATTTACTAATAAATAAATAAAAACTCAATCAAAACTATATCTATATTAACACTTAACTTAACATTTAAAACTAACAAAACATTGAAATGGATTTGATCGAAGGCATAAACTGCTATCTTCACAAATAATTGAGTTTACTTAGAATAATGTGTTTTAACATTATTCTCTCTTACAATTGACAAATTACAGATTTGATATCAAGATTGGGGTTGTCTTATTTTGTACTGTCTAAAAAATAATATAAGAGGACAAAACTAAAACGTTTAGTTCTCTATCATGCTGAGTAAAACAAAATACGTCATTGTCATTACTATTTACATGCAGCTGCATCTTTTCTAAATAAATCTTGGTGAAGCGCGTTGCTCAATGGTAGAACAGAATAAACCGATTTGGGCTCCGGGTTGGCGTATCCAGGCACTCGTGCACTGATGTGCCCTACGGTCCTGATGCAATCCTGACCGTGCCACTGCCGACTGTGGCCGGGAGCCCTGCGGGGCGGCGGATATTCGGCAGGGATTCTACACTCCATTGCGCACGACCGAGTCCTCTATTCGATCGCGCACCTGCTATCTGCCTGCACCAGTTGCACAGTTAACAGTTTAACTGGTGGATGTAGAGTGAACAGAAGTAACGGCTGACTATATGCGTAAAACATAGGATAAAAACGTGTTATAAACCAAAAACATAAACCATTGGGTATGACTTCTGCATAATTTCCTAAACCACAGCACGGCAGTACTGGGCTACATGCACCTGCTGTAGTGAGAAACTTGTTTCCAACTCGACTAAATCGCGAATGTTACGAATGAAAGCCACTTTACTTTTGACACTGCTCAGATACCATTCCAAGCCTTCGCGTAAATTATATACATATGAAAAACAAAGACATTGTATTGACTCTCCCGTTACTCACTAACCTATGTTTGGCGAATGTCTTTCTAGGAGTAATTTTTGCTTTCAAGAAGCCAATTCAGACGCCTTAAACTATACTCTGTGACATTGATTATTGTAGTTTTAAATGACAGTGTTCTGCTATATTTCTAGTGATAGCTAGCTAGCTAATCCAGAATGTTAGGGTGATACTATTATCCAACAGTCCATGGTACTGTAATCCAAACGCCAAATTAACCAACGCTAGCTATGCACCTTTTTGTGTTTTTCAAACGCCTAAATGATCTAACGTTACAAGGAAGGACTAAAGTAACTTTTCGAAACCAAATATTACTTTGGTTGCCTAGGCAACGTGCAAGGCGTCTTTCACCTCAGCAATGCCTGGGGATAAATCAAATTAAATAACATTGTTTATTCAACAATCCGCATTCCTTTATAATAACAATAATACAAGTATCACCCTTTCAACAAATTCTAACGAAGCAACTGAAGTTAGATACAGTAGTTGACAGTATTGTTTAATTTATTCATTCATATTTTGTTAGTTAAGCATACGAATATGTAATCCTGACATAATAATCTTGGCATCGTTCATTTAAAGTTATACTGGGTTTACTTTGCACTTCAGCGCTTCAGACAACCACACATGCAGAAACGCGCGCGCGCACGCTCACTATTTGGAGAGCACGTGCATACAGTGTAGTGTAGCTTAGCTTGTCTTTTTCATTCGTGAAATACGGAAGTATATATTTTTTAACCTACCCGTGTTCTGCAGAGAAAGACGTCCTTTCTGCTGGTTTGCAGGTTTCTCCAGCGGGTTTTCAGGAAAATTGATTGGATCCGTCTCCACTTGCTGAAACACAGCAAAAACAAAAACCGCTATTGCACATTTGACTAGCATCGTTGATAGCAACGATATATTGAAAATATATATTAAAATAAAGATTTGGTGATTTAAAAAAATCTTTCTCTGATTTAAAACCGCAGGATATCGTCTATCAATACCTAACTGTTACAACTGTTGTTAAAGTTAGTGCTGAAAGTGAGCGTGAAAACGGAATTGATGCTGCCTATATTACACTGGTGTCATTTTTGATGAAGGAGTTAAACAGGTGTTGTCATTCGTGGCCCTTGACCAATCACAGATGCAGACACCCAAGCCCAAGTTTGAGGGGCGTGTTTGTAGTGAAGTTATCTCCACTTGATTTAATTTCACTTGTCAGGTCTGCCTGAATCGGCTATAAATTTTGGAAACTACGTGTGTCAAATGTAATGACTTTCCTCTAAGGCTCGCAATTTGTCTTTACGCTTAGCCTAGTTCACATCAAGCATCACCATGATGCCTGTGAGAGCTGAAACTGGCAGCACATGAACAGAACGACACAGGGGCTCCCTAAACTGTCTTCAGCTGTTTGAGTTGGATTGCGGTTTTATTGCTGTACTGTTTGAATCTAATTTATTGGTCAGGTGAGATGTTTAGTGAGAGGTTTTATAGGTGCTCCACTTTATCATCATCATCATTATCATCGTCTTTATTTCAGCATCGTGTCAGAGGCATTAATGAGTAATTTCCTATTGGAAAATTAAATGATGGGACTGCTATGATATATATTTAATTTTGTATTAATTATATTTATATATATATTACCAATTTTACTTATTCAAATAACATTCACTTGGATGGTTCCGTTTGAGTTGTGCTTTAATTCAGGAAGGCCACTGTGCTATGAAATACATTTTAGTGCCCAAATTGCAGGTGTGTCAGAAACGCCAAAATTTGTGTTAAGGGGAACGGTGTGAAAAGTCAACAGCATAGGCCAGACAAGGAAAAACTACATCAGGAAAGAGGAACAGTGGTTGCAAGTCAAAGCTCGCCTACAGGGATAGACGCACATTTAACAGGATAGTTGCTAAAAACAATGGCCTCAAAAATTACCATAGAACTGAATCTACACCTCTGTGTCTTCACAAAAACTATGCTTCACAAAGATGATATTAATGGGAGGGCTGCCATTCAGAAACCGCTTGTAACCAAGGCCAATGCGCAACCATGCATAACCTGGTGTAATGAGCACAAAACCTGTACTTCTATAGAGTGGAAGAAAGTATAGTCTAATGAATCATATTTTATTATTTGTCCTACATCTGGATGGGTTTATGTACGGAAAAAGCCAAAGGAAGCCTTCAACCCGCATTGCCTGTTCCCAACTGTTATACATGGTGATGGATCTGTTATGGTATGGGCAGCCATCTTGTGGGAGTCATTGGGTCTGATTATTACTCTGCATGGTAGAATTATGACCAAAGAATACAATACATTTTAGGCAACCAGGTGCACCCTATGGTGCAAACATTGTTTCCTCAAGATTCCTAGATGACAACGCCCTATACACACTGCTAAATGGATTCAAGAGTGGTTCATGAACACAAGCATGAAGTCAAACACCTTCCATAGCCAATCACCAGATCTAAATATGATTGAACCTTTATGGGAAGTTATGGAACATAAAATGCAAAGTAGATTTCCATTGCCTTCATCTCTCAAAGAATTGGAGGCTTTGCTTCTTGAAGAATGGTCTAATATCCCACTAAACACTGTAGAAAACGTGTATAACAGCATTCCAAGAAGGAATAAAGCTGTTCTGAAGGCAAAGGGTTGCCCAACTCTGTATTAGTTAATAGACAGTCATATATTGTTTTGTGTTTACAGTATTTTGTCTATCCTCTGTATATCCTTGAGTTTGCAGGATTGGGGAGCTTCTGTTTTACCTTGAGCAGAGCAATGAACATGAATTGCTTCAGGAAGTACATCCAGCTGCATTAGTGGGTAAAGCAAACGATGTAAGTCACCCTGGTCTCTGTAAAGCTTGGAAATTAATATGATTTAAAAAAGGGCTTGCAAAGTTAACAATGTAGAAAAGGGGGTTAGCAGTTAGTATGTCCGGAAGGGGATGCTTCATTCTGTCACCCTGGCAGCTGCTTTACTAGAGAGCAGTACTAAGTTTGGGATGTGTGCACCCAAATTAGGTCACACACTCATGGGTCCCTTGAATAACACAACATTATAATTCAGCAATGATATCCACAATGGTGGTATATGTCCATTTTATTTTTATAAATGAATGCTAATGCTACTTTTAGTTAAATAAGCTTGGGTGTATTGGATTCATGTTTTTATTTTATTTCACTAGAAGGAAATTCAAATGTTTTTTTTGTTTAGTTTACACTTTAGCTAACCACCCAGACCCTTAGTGCTTATGGGTTAGTAATGACTACAGGGTTTATAAATGTTCCTTCAGGCGGGTGATCTCCTGCGTTATTGCCTTTCTTAAATGCTTCTTGTGTTTCTTTTTGTACATATGACTACACAGTTGTATTTTTCAATCCTTTAAATTTAAAGCCAGCATTGCATTGTGTGATAACTCAAAAAGTAAACATAGGCTTTAAAATCAATGTAGCCACTAACCAAGGGAACACCAAGCTGTCATTTAAGTCAACATTATTAGGAGGATCTTGTTACAGGGTAAAATATTTTGACAGATATTTAAGACAAGTTATAGGCCCACAAAGAGCTAAAACACATTTGTTATGCCACAAGCCAGTTTTTTAGAATGTATTTTTCAGTTTATCTCAATGTGTGTGTGCGTTTTAGCTAATATTAGTAAAAAATATTTACATTTCTCAAGCACTTACCTAATGCTTAATACCCCCTTGAATTTGACATTTACCAGAAATATGACAAGAATGTTTTAGTTAAAGCTGTTGTTAAAACGTATAGCTGCTGGAGCACAGTGCCCCCACATGTTTGTCCTTCTACATAAAATAAAATAAGTAGGACTCCTTTCAAATCACTGCCTGAGGTCTATTGAATCTGGACACCTTGGAAGAGGAATAAGATTTGCCCACAGCACATACTCTGCCTTGTTTTCATAGCAGACCGACCATGCCATAAATTCGTTTTTTTTCTTCCAAAACCAAGATAAGCCATGCTATGAAGTTTTATATAGCCGTGTGTTTGTTATTACAAATATATTATTATTTCTCGATGCATATGTTATGCTATGTTATATAAATCTGTTATTTACTTCTATTTTTTTAAAAATGTAAAGCTGCAAGCTGAAAAATGTCAATCTGTGAACCTGAAATGACCTTTTTTTAACCTATATTAAACCAGATAGGTCAACTGAGAACTCAATTCTCTTTTTTTTAGTGATAACCATGGGAATAGTGGGTAGGGAATTCAAGGGATTCTGTAGCCAATCAGATGCAGGAGAATAATTAGGTGGCAAGATAGAGAGCCAGTCCTTAATGGGAATTTGACCTAGACACCTGGGGGTTAACACCCAACTTTTTTGAAAACTGTCATAGCGATCTTTAATGACCACACTGAGTCAGGATCTTGGTTTAATGTCTACACTAAAAGATGCTGTCTCCTATACAGTGTCCCATCACTGGGGCATTGGTTTTTCCTGCTTTGTCAAGAAGCAAGATTGCCCCCTACTGGCTCAACAACACCTCTTCCAGCAGCAACTTAGTTTTCCCAGGAGGTTGCCCATCCAAGTACTAACCAAGACCAACCTTGCTCAGCTTCAGCAGTTTAAGGCGAAAAGGGTACAGTACATATGACCAGTCTGGTTGAGCTTGGAGTTTCCAGCTTGTTGGTGTATTAATTACAAAACTTTGTGATAGCTTCAGCAATGCTAGCTAGTGTTACAGTACTGAATTTGAGCTACATTGCAACTCTTTCATAGATAGCTAATGCAAGCTTGCTCACTACATTTTGTGTGATATATTTGATTAGAGGAACAACACATATGTACAACCATTTTTTCAGCAATGTATTTGTTCCTTTTCACAAATGCTCAGTTTAGCCTCATGCATTCTCTCTTTTACCACATATAATACTTCTACCCAAACATAATGCCTATAATGTGATTGGCAAGCTAGTCCTTTCTATCCAGTGGTGAAACATTGTAGAGAAGCTGGACAAGGATAGGCCAGCCATATGAAAGCAGACCCAGCTTGTAAGAATTCCATTATCATTGCCACACTCAAACAAATTGCATTGAACTCTAATAAGGACAGATGCTGATTGGATCCAGGCCATAATGTCATATAAAGCTCAGAAAGGCATACACACTCCAATTGTAAAGACTGGAGCTTATAAACACAGAAAACATACATCCAGTATGTTCTCAGGTGCCTGGTAAAAAATAAATATACAGCATATAAAAAGTAGCACCTGCACACCGCTTTTATTTAGGCCTATACAGAAATGGTTTCAACCAAATCTGTGGTCTTTGTAAAGTTACTGGGGCTTGGAAAAAATAAAATGTTTAACTTGTAAAATGTTTACAAGCACTTTGTTTTCATGTAAGAAAGCAGCTGGCTGTACCACGGGCAGTGTAGCATAGTAATAGGTTTGTTTTTACTAACGGACCAAAGTTTGACCTTATCAGACCCCATTGAAATCTGAGGCCCCTTTCCAGCAGTAAGGTTGTATACTGCAAGAGCCTCTGCTTACTACAAAACTATACCAGTTTCAGAGGATGGGTGAAATGATCTTGTTTAGATTAAGAAACAAGTTTATAAAATGTTTAAATACACAATTTAAGCAGAGAGAGAAGATACTGATAATGTAAAACAATCTGTATCTTATTTAATAATCGAAGCAATGTTCATCTTTAATTACATGACATAAAAGTATCTGTGAGACTAATCAAAGATTCGTTTTTTAACTTTTAATGCTTAAAAGTGAATGGTTTATATTTCTAAAATATTGTGCATTATGCAAATTAAGTGGAAAAGCATTGTAGTCACGCACCCTGTGGTCCAGTGCCAAATCTGAAATATTGAAATGCCAGTGGCAACTGTGGCCGGCAGCCCTTCAGGGTGGCACATATTGGCTACAGCGTTGCCCACAAAGGGAAGGTGTGAAGTTGGCAGGGTATTCACCATCTCATTGCACAAGAGTGACTCCTCTGATTGATTGGGCGCCTGCGGCCAACTGGATGTGGAGTGTACTCCTCCTACTCCACTATTACGCAATGACTGCACAGCTCTGTTGAACTGTAGAGTGAAAATAAGAGGTGGTTGGAAGAACATGCTTCGGAGGAGATCATGATTGGGCATTACCAAAATTGGGGGAAAAAGAAAAACATTGGGGCTACAATTTGTTAGAAATGAGCAACCGCTGATGTTTTTGCATTTGATTATGTTAAGTAGTTCATGTTTTATTCAGGTACTGAGCATAACTTTCATATTTCACTTATGAAATTGTAAATGTCAGTTAAACAGACACTGGCCAATCGACGTATCAGTTTTATTCCACCCGTTCTCTAAAATACTCATAACTGGTCCTAATAAAGCCCCATATCAGACGAGGCTAACGTACACCTATCTGGTTACCATACCTGTCAGTACACAGGAAGTTCTGAAGAAGCTATATTGAAAGTAAAGCCTAAAACTGGGAAAGCATAGTGAAACTATATTCAATATTACGTTTATAATATACAGTATGTTGTTGGTAAAATACAGCTGCCATTTCTACCATGGTTGCACCACAGATTAGGTGAGATGGGCCACCAAAAGATAAAGACGTGTGTGACATAAATAACACAACACAATGTGCAGTGGATTTAATTTAAAGTATGACGTTCCACACAAGTGGCCTGTTTTTCAAACATGCTGTGTTTTCCAGGAGCCAGGCTGTTTTCGGGAGGTCAGGGTGAAGTGTTATGACAGATGAATTGATCGGCCAGTGCGTTGAACCCCCAGTGGAATGTGGGGAATGCCGTTTCCATGATTACGACATCTTTGGAGCAGTGGCAAACAACACGCCCACGCCCTCTCTCCCCAAATCCCACCCCCTACCCCCCACTGCCCTTGAGGAAAACATTTACTATAAAAGCATGAAAAACACATACAATATTACTGAAAGAGTAATACTTGTGCAATCAAGATTGGTATGACAGGAGGTTAACTTTACAAGGCTTGTTTTGTAGAGTTTTTACAATATTCTACAGGAATATCAACATTGATTGCTAACTTCGGTAGGGCCACCACATATTGTAAATCTTTAGCTAAGGTACTGCTTTTTTGTCGCTAATAAGTCACCCTTAATGGTCATCAATGCCTTCCTTTTTTTGTTATCAAATGATTTTATTAGTACATATACTGAAACATATAACAGAATGCACAGTGAACACAAAATACCCCAATCCCACCCAGCCAATCTATAAAAAAATAAAAAAATAAATGAACAGATAACGTCGTAGTAGTAGTAATAATAATAATAATAATAATAATAATAATAATAATAACAATAATAATAACAATAATAATCATCATCATCATTATCATCACAGGTAAAATAAACATATCAGTTAATACAGATAGATACAAATAAAATGAGCATATATTATAATAAATGGCACAAATCAAAACTAAAATTATGCCACTCTTTTGTTTGCAATCTTTTATTTCTTGGCTAAAGAGGTCTCGGCAGAAATCACTGGTTTGTGTTTATTGAGCTAATCTTTTCTGCCTCCCTCCACCTCGTAGGAGTCCAGCTTCATCGCCTTTCAAGGAGTCTGGGAATCATTTTAATTTTCCACAAATTGGCTGAATTGGGCTTTTTGTTTTCCTTGTCCATGTTCTTATCCCCTTGGAAAAACGTCCATCGTGAAGCACTGTTTCACAATGTGCTTGTAATTGGGCAATACAAAAACAAAGATTGATTGATTGATTGATTCTGTGAAAAGAAACAAAGGACTTCTAGGCAGGCTCCCCAAAATGTAGTCTGACTCCATTAGTGGAGTGTGCTTGGTGAAAGGGCAATAAAGCTCCATGCAGATTGGATCACGGATTATGCATGGGTTACGCCACCAATGCCAGGCACAGCAGCTGGGGGGCAGAAAGAGCTTCTTTTTTACTTTTTGAAGGGGGGGCAGAATCAATGTTTATTTCCTCTGTCTATAGATGCTGCTAGTGCACACAGCAGCTGAAGCCTCCTATGTCCTGAAGCAGCCTGATGGCCCCGTCTGCAGCCGGTCGGGGGGAACTGCGGTCACGGTGGGAAGGACCTCGGCCTCCTTCCTGGAAAGCCATAATCCATTCCCCTTAATTTCTCCTCTCATAACCCCTGCCTCCATTCCACATGCCCCCCACCCCCACAACTCCCCAAATACTATTTACGACTCCTTGTGCTCCCTTTTTTGGTTTCTGTTTCTGTTACATGATATATGTAGGTATTTCAGTATTCACGGGCATAACTCAAGTTACCCATACGTTGTGTATATGTTACATTCCTAACAACGTGCAGTGGCCACAGTGGAACCACCTGTCTGGCAGCAGAGATCTATATGGAGGGAAGTGTGGAGGGGGGCTCCTGCGCCTCATTCACACACACATTTTAAACACACATGCTTCAAACTGTGGGCTGATGTCATTGAGAATAGATCACCTGACGTACAGGATGGCCTTACAATTAATATGGCTCACCGATGCTTCAGTGAACACTTCATGCTCAGTCCATGTAAGTGCGGCATTCTGCAGTGAAACAGGCCAAACTGATGAATGGGGGAGGTTATTGTCTCCCACTGAGAGGCAACAGATCTTGGTCAAAACCACATAGTTGCCATTAGACCAATGATCACAAAGATGCCATGTGAGGGGCTGTGAAGGATTTGACAGAGACGACTTAAAGCGTTTCCCTTAATACTTTCCCTTAGTTTCCCCTTAATATTTTGTCGCATACCCTTATAAGCCCAGCTCTACCTACTGTAAGATAATGGAAATAAGTACTCACATTATAGCTGCAGCTCCCTGGATAGTCATCCTTAACCCATTCAGACCTAAAATGCCTGCTAAAAACGCCTATTAAAACCTAAGCAATTATTCTACACAACCTCTTAAAACCTGAGGGTTTTCTGGAAAAAATTTCAAAAAAAGCCGACACCAACGTGCAATTTCCCCCAGTCTTTTTGCGAATCACAGCGCATTTCATTAATCGCAAAATCGCAGAGGAACGTCAAGGTCTTAATGGGTTAATGTGAAGGGATAAAGGAACACTGGATAAATAGTTTTTGTGGACTCACCGGAGGATTACCCTATCTCGCAGAGGACTAATCACTGACATGGGGGCCTGGATAGCTCAGCTGACTGGAGGACGTCAACCCTCTCACTTTCCAGAGGTCCACAGGGAGAAGCCCCATCATTTAAAAATAGAGTAATTCAGTCACACAACATCAAAAAGAGACATCTGTCTTCTTAGCTGCCTTTAGACAAGGTGTACACAGCTTTCATTCCCAAGCGATTTTGAATGGAACTGATCTGAAAATATGCTAACCTTATATGCCTAGACTTATATAAGGTAAGTAAAGAATAAAGTAATGTGTATGCAAATACAACATACAGGAAGTGAGCAAAAACTGGAAACACCAGTGTCAAGTCACATAATAGGCTGTTGGGTCACCACTACGTGTGGTCAGTACGGCCTGTACCCACCGTGGCATAGAGTCCACCACTGTCTGGAATTCTGCCGGAGGAATATGACACAACTCTTCCACAAGAAAGTCAATCAACTCCTGCTTAGAACCCTTCACCGTTGGAACTTTTGCGTTTTCATTTTTTTGTTCACTACTGGTAGTAACACCACAAAGACGAATTTAGGGAAACTGTCTCCATATGGCAAGAGTGCAGGCATGCGGTATAGAATCAGGATACATACCTGGACATTGCTGTCGCTCCCAGATGTTCAGCTTTTATTGTGCAATGAAAAGGATAATATTTCAACCACACTACTTTTCCTCATCATATCTGCTTACACTTATTGTTAATATATAGGAACAGTTTCTCCTTTCCGTGCGTAAGTACTTTCCACATAAAAGGTTGCTTTTGCCAGCTGACAGAAAAAAAATCTATTGAAAGAGCTAATAAAATCCAAAGATTGTTTGGGCGGACACTTTGGTGGATGTGCTCTGGAATGTCCAGAATTATTTGTCTGAACCTTTGTTTCTGTCATTCAGTTCCCCTTTTCATGTGCAGCCTCTGTTTTCCTGTCCCCCACTTGGAGCCGAAGGCCCCAGGAATAATGTCATTACTGGCTTTGCCGGAGGCACCACGGGTTTGAAGGACTATCATAATCCGTTTAGAGAACAAAACATTCGCCCAGCCTGGGCAAGATGGTGAGTGTGTGCCACCCCAGACATCATGCTGTGCTCTGTGCTAATGGTGTGGGCAGAGGCTCCATCACCAGCGTTGCTTACTTGCTTACACCAGCTTTGCTGTGCCTCATTCACTCAGCCTTACCAGGGTCTAGTGACCACCGTGCGCTTAACTGAGGTAAGTATGCACAGGCCGACAGGCTTCCCCTTAACTGCAGAGAAATGCATCGATTGGCGCCAACTTGTCCCTCATCTATGTGAAACACCTGAATGAATCACCTGCACACATGTTCTCTATTGCCGCACTGCATATAGTATCGTTTTTAAGATCAAATCCCCTAGTCAGGGACTTCCTGGATACTTCATATTGGGTTTAAAATCTCCCTCCTGCTCTTTCAAACAAAAGCACAAATGGTTGGGGGGGGGACGTTTTTTTGGACACCCGATATACCAGCATCGGCTTTGAGAGATGGTTTCTCTGATATTTCTCCTTCTGATTATAACCACTCAGAGTCCTTCTCTGAAAAGCTGTGAAGGTAATGGATACAGAGCACTTTGACACAACCTGCTCAACTGAGGCCAGAGCTATTTGGTTTCAGAATGCGACCACCTCCCTCGATGAGATGAGTCATTTATTTTTCTGAGAGCACCTAGCTATTTACTACACACTTTGTCTGCTTTAAGAACGTCCATCCCAGTCATTTGTCAGGACTGCGTTACACTGACAAACTAAAGCTGCGCATGCAGCGAGCTCTGTACATTCCTGAATTATGCGCTGTGCGTAAACGAAGGGAAGCTGAAGATATCAGTGGTTAATATAAATGATTGGCGTGATGTGTCGTTTTCCTTTATGGTGTGTCAATGAAATGAGACGGTCATCAGAATAAAACCTGATCCTTTATGTGCTACTGTACGTCTGTGAGTGGTTGTACTATGTTCGTTTTCTGAATGCACTGAACCTTATGTAATACCTCATCATTTTTTTAAATGTCCAGAACAACATATTTGTTTGGTGAGCCAGCTTGTATAGTTTGTGTCCAAAGTGCCCGTTTGCATTCCAAAACAACAAGTTTGTTTGGCATGAAAGCTTGTACAGTTTGTGTCCAAAGTGCCTGGTGGCTTTCTGCAACAACATATTTGTTTGGCGAGACAGCGTGTACAGTTTGTGTCCCAAGCGACTTTTTGAGATGTATGGCTGAGTTCACACTCAGTGAGTTATAAAGAGCATGTTTTTTTTTGGGGGGAGAGAGAGGGTTAACACGGATGATTCTGGGTCATTAGAACAGCTTCTCTGTGTCCCATACTCAATTGTGATTTAATAAATCCAGACCTTTATGGTAGTGGCTCCATTGTCTCATTGTTTGCCAAATGGTACTGAAAGGACTTCATCATTTCTTTTGAGACACAAATTGAAATTGGCTTTATATTATTAAAAAAAGGTTCTCCCATCGCTGCAGAAACTCTGAAGCTCTCTTAGAGTGGCCATTGGGTGGTCACCTTGACCATGTCCCTTCTTGCCCGGTTACTTAGTTTGGCCAGACAATGTGAAACTTATTCCATTTCAAATGATGGAGACTGTTCTCCTGGGTGCTTTCAATGCTTTAGCAATGTTTTTATACCCTTCCCCAGATCTATGCCTCAACACAATGCTGGAGAGTTCCTAAACTTGGTTTTTAGAATGCACTGTCAACTGTGGGACCTACAAACAGGTGTGTGCCTTTCCAAATCAAGTCAATCAATTTGCTGGAAAAGAAGGTGGGCCCATTTTGGCAGAAATATAAAAATGTCACAGCAAAGGGTCTGAATAAATGTGATATTTCAGATTTTGTAATAAATCATAAAAATTTCTACAAGTCTGTGTTTTTCTGATTTTTTAAATTTAATTGATTTTAGCAAATGGCTGCATATATGACAAAGACTGAAAAATAAGGGGGTCTGAATATAACCCATGTATATATATATATATATATATATATATAACACATTTACTTATATATTTTTTAATACCTTTATTTATTTATAATGATGTATTTCTACATTCATTCATTTAGTTCAGTGTTGCTTGGTGTGGTATGTACTTTGAAGTAAATAAAACTGTCAACTTCATCCAGTGGAAGTAATTGATTGTTTGATCAGTTGAATTTTGTAAAAATGGCCACAACAACCCATTCAGTCTGGACCAGTTGATTCCAGTTGATGACAATCACCATCCGATGTGGAAACAGTGATCCTACATCCTCCCCGGTAGTCATAAAGTGGTCCCACAACCCATCCAGCCCTTGACCCCATCTTGCTAGTCCTGCCCGAGGTTTCTCCCCAAAAGGAGGGCAAAAGTATAAACAAATCCACAGAAAAAAAGACACCTTTTCCAATCCACTCAGGGCTTGAGTGTGAGATACCCTGGACAGCTCCTGAGACCCTAACCTAAGTTACCTTCCATTCCCTCCTGCTTCCGTGACTCAGGTTTTCTCTGAAAGGAAGGGGAAAAGAGTGGAAAAATGACAAGAAGAGAAATTAAAATTAAACATGTGTCAGGGAGTGGCAAAAAAGGGAGAATGATAACCATGATGATAAACTGTATTTATACAGCATGTTACATAAGGCTCAATTGTTCCTGCTGGTATGTCAAAGGACAACTTGACTCACTGCAGCACATCCTCTAATACTGCTAATATGTTATCGTTAATGTCATAGCCAGACAGTGCCAAGATAGTACCAATCACTATAAAATCCTCCACTTCAGTGGTGTAGCTAGGAATTCATTTTGGGGGGCGGGGAGTGGGGGGAGTTTTGTAGTGGGGGTTTAAATCCACTTGGCAGGATTCTTCCTCCGTAAGCCTAGAGTCCTAGACTTGGATTCAATCAACATATGGCCTTTAATTTAACTTATTAATGTGAACATCTACATGTAATTGTTAGATTTTTCCTTCACAAACACAGTCTGAGAAGTTCAGCGATCACCAAAATAAACTTGCCAAACTGCGTTCCTCAGAAAAAAGCATTTCACTTGCATTTATTTGTAAGTCAAAGTTTTGATTGGTTCCAGGCCCTACGTCCAGAAGACACATTTCATCTGGTTTTGTGGACTCTTTATTGGAGCGGTGCCTGTGGAGGGGAGGTGAAAGGGAAGTTTATGTACTGTTGAGCTCCAGCCCTACTGTGAATATAATACGCAACATATATGTACTGTAGAAAGGGCTGTATAACAACATATTGTTACACAACAACCACATAATATAATATAAGGAACAATGTATCCGTTCGGAACAATGTATGTATGTTATGTACCAATGTGCTGTGCCACACTCTATGCCTCACTATGTAATTACAATGTTGTTACATTGGTGTGAGGACAACTTAATATAACATGGCACTGAATGAAATGCCACTGGGCAAATGCTCGCTGTAAGGTAGGGGGTGAAAACAGGTTCTATATGTGCAGAGAAATACAGTAACATATACAGGAAGGGAAATAATGAGGCCGGGGCGAGCCCCAGATTTATAAGGATTCTGGATACTGGGTACCTGCCACAGCAGTCAACTGCTCTATGTCAATCAGATGGCACAGATGCAGGCAAACGAGTTCTCTGAGCCCTCATATCTCAGCAGATTTAACAAGCCAAACCTCACTGCCAAGAAAGAGGACAGAGCTTCTCAAGAGAGCAGTAGGTTCAGGTTTAGGAGAGGTTCCCGTTAAAATAAACACTGTCGCAGCCTGAGAATTGCCAGATTACTGCCCCTTGATCAATCCCAAACGCCCGCACTATGGTCTCAGTGTACTGGTGTTGTTCCAGTGATCAGAAAAGCCGGGACGACTCGACTTGGTTGACAATACAGTACTTGTCTAAATAATGTTTTCTGGAAATTAATTGGCTGAGATTGCCAATAAAATGATTGATCAAAATATAAAATAAAACACATTCAAGTATAAATTCAAAAGCCCCTTCTTTTTTTTTTTTTTTTTTCTAATGATACTTGATGATTATGGGTTTGCAACAAATAAAAACAAATAAACAATCATCTACACTGTGTGTTCTAAGGGTAAGGTATAAAGACACTATAAAACAATCATTTTGAAATAAAACATCTAATTGTACAACAATGATGCTCAAATTACATTAAATTAAAGTACTAAGATAAGGTCATTAGTACCACTCTCATCAAGGCGGGTGTTTTTACTCCTCATAAATATTCAATGGATTAAACTGAAACACAAATGCTCAAAAGTGCAAAGGTTTAGTGGACTGATGTGAATGGAGCATATTTTACATTGATATTCATAGAAAATAACGGGTTGGGCTAGAGACATACTGTAAATTCCATAACAATGCTGAGAACTGTCACTAAGGTGGTTTCTTGAGATTCACGAGCCCTGAAATCACCCCATATATGGATAGGTTGCCTCCCATTACAGGTTGATTGATAAGTTGCCTACCAACACTATCTTAGTTTCTATAAGTCAGATTATTCTCTGGCCAATGACATACCAAGATGTCATTTGAACAGCGATGCCATTTTAACCAATGGAAGACCCTTTTCGAGAGAAACTGGGAGTCCTCGCCTGAACAGCAGGTCAGAGATAATGTGAAGGCTTGAGTAATGCACAGCGGAGAGACAGAGGTGCTCCCCTGTTATAACCATAATAAAAGATGCACCGAGTTACAATCTCAAATGTAAAAATAGTAATATAATTTTTTTTTTTAACAGCCAGAAAAATACAGACAATAAATGGCCCTAAGAGGGTTAAATGCTCTGTTTTCTTTGTGGTGGAACAGTTTGTAACGGAACTTCCTGCAGAGTATGTCTAAGCCAACGTCAGCCAAAATATTTTGCAATGGCTCAAAATGTTGCTCCTATGTGCAGGGCTTTTGCTGTGTGTCATGCCGAACCTCCTGATGATCAAGACAGCAGGACCCCAGTTGTGGACTCCAGTTTTTGGAGCCCCGGTTTATGATGATTTCCCCCCAGCTTTACTGGACCATTGTACATCCTTAATGCAGAAGCAGGGAAAAGCCTGTGTCATACTCTGACCCTTTTCAATCTGCATATCCTGTCGGTACATTTTAAAAGTGAATACTGTCAGGATTGAACAGGTTTAGCTCTATTTGTCCAGCAATACACAGGATAATAGCAGTTTGAATATTGTGAAAATATTTTTCTTCATTCCTTGTTTCAAAAACAAATACAAACCCACCATCTGCGATCAAATCCAGTTCTTGACTCAACATATTGATTATTGCTGTGTGTAAACATCTTAATTTATAAAATAATTGATGTGGGGAGTTTTGGGGATCAGTTGCTTTCCAAATTTATGTTACAAGAGCTGTTATATCTCTTTCATCTTCCCCTCTGTTTCTCTTCCCCTCTCCACTATGTAGACAGACTATGAGATTTAACACTTATTTGGATAACCTATCACCATTTGTGTAATGTATTCCTTTTAATTCTAGGGCAGTGTAACTTTATGCAGTTCCTTTCATAAATCCTCCACTAAGATAGATACATATATTAGACTACCTTATGCTGTCTGTCTGAGTTTCTTTTGCAATGGCATGCTTCTGCAGGTCACAGAACCAATAGTTTCCCTGTAGCTACAATATTATTGATACTGAGTCTACCATGACTTAATACTTTCACATATTTTACGGTAGAGGTGAGGCGATTCGATTGGTCTGTTGTTTTTTTCTTTCAATTTTACAGTGTGCATGACCGAACCCTAAACCTAACCCCTAACCCCTAAACCTAACCATGACCTGAACCGTCAGTTATGATGGTCAATTTCTCTACAAACAATCCATTTATACAGCTGAATATTTGCTAAAGCATTTTGCAATCAGGTTAAACACTTTGCTCAAGGGTCCAGTGGCAGTCCCCGACCTGGGAATCGAATGGGCAATCTTTTCATTACAAGCCATTGTACTGCACTGCCACCCTATCAAGTCTGTGTGAATAGTGTTTGTAAATACTGTCTTATACCCAGTTACACTAGCGTGCCTTTTGGGCAAGAAGGTCCTGACCAATGATAAATGCTGTGATGGGCATGATTAACAGAACTGGGATTTGTTTTGAAACTCTGACTTGTTCCGGAACTTGAAAACCATAATCTGATGCAATTTAATTGTGATGTTTTTATTAATTGTGATGTAATAAGGGTTATTATGGTGAGATCACAGGCCTACTATTTTTTTTAAAAAAAAATGTAATTAGAGAAGGACTACCATCAGATGCTTCATTGAGGCTCAAATTGGTCCCTGTACAGAAACTGCACATTGTAAAGGACGGTTTGATGCTAAGAAACAAGCATTTGGTTATCACAGGCTTGTGAAAGCTATGTGCTGTCTATTCATATTGTACCATTATCTGCTATCCATACTTTCTTTCAATGACGCATTTCAATGCAGTCATCCTATTTTTCAATGACTGAGTTTCATGTAACTATCCTTACCTTCATGTAACTATCCTTACCTCAGTTATAATATGGTTGTAAATCAAGGGGGGGCACGTGGTTTGCTTTTCCCTTATTCTGTTATGGTTATAAACGTGAATAAAAAAATAATGAAGGCTTAGACTGGTAATATTGACCATTTTAATATTAATATATATTTTTTTTATAAATATGAATTTGTATTTGCCCATTTGGGATTTCATGAGTAGAATATGTTACAGTGAGCAGTTCTAATGTCCTTTAAAAGTACATTTATTTGAGCGTTGCAGTACAGTGCAATGCAGCCCGAGGGGTGGTTCTCTGTAGTGGGGAATTTTGTGTATGCCTGAATGGCGAAGTCGTGTAAAAATGACACGTAGCCCCAGTCGAGCATGAAATTGCAATAGAGCGCTGCTAACTCCTCGTGGAGAGGAATTTAAAAAGGGAAAGTGACCAGAAAGTATCTGAAGCCTTTGGTAAGTCTTTGGAGGCTTAAGCGGTACGGCATGGGGCTGCCGGGTAGCTCATCATGTTAAAACACCTGGAGACATGTGGACGTGCCCCACAATCTGGTATCAAGTCCAAACTGTGTCAGTGACGACTGTCGTCAGCAGCACCGTGGGTAATTGGGTGCAGCATCACCCAGGGAGGCGAGAGCCAAATGAAGCAGTGCATCAATGTGCCATGCTACCTGCCACACCCTGGTCACATGTTGGTGGTGCATGCAATGGAATTTCTGCCTCCAGGTGAGCTAATAGCCACATTGTTTACAAAATAAACAATAATAAATGCCCTCAACGAGCACAATGGAGCAGACACATCGGGCGTGAAACCCTGATTTTGGGTTGTGTCACCCTTCCGTGTGACAACACCTCCACACACTTTCCAGTCCTTTTAAAAAAGTGAGGATGTCCTGCCAGGATGGCATGAATGCCAGGAGGAGTGCTTGCTGCGTCTGGCCAAGCTCAACACTGGTCTGGTGCCAGGGCCCCTGCATAGCGCCAGGCTCGGAACAACGCCAGAGCACCTGGGTGCTCGCCCGCTTGAAAAAAAAAAGCAAAAAAAAGTGATTCATAACGTTTAAAAGGTCACGTCGAACTACCTTTCAATGCAATGCCGACACAAACAGTCCACACATGATTGACAGAACCAAAATGCACTAGTGCAATAGTAGTATGCGATTTCCAGATTGGTTTTCTGATCAGCCTCCAGATCTGTCTCAGAATGCATACTGCAGCTGAACAGGTAAATCAGTAGAGAACGTTATACCGCACCCTCCACACTCTGACTGTTCAGTACACGTTGGCTCAGACTTTTCTTGACAAAATCAAGAGAGGTCTCAGAATCACATCCGGGATCACTTTTGCCTTTCAGAACAAAATGGATGAGGTTAAGATATGGACAGTGACCAGATCCTAGGTCAGTACTCTGAGATGCTTTATGAATAAGGGGCCTGGCGTATCCAGCTCGGGCACTTGTGCTTAGTGAAGTAGAGCCAGGGCCAGGCCAGTGCCATAGCCAGACGTCCTACGCGGTGATCAGTCAGCAGGGAATCCCCCACCTCACTGTTCATTAACAGTGAAGACAACCATTCTGTGAGAAAAGCATTTCAATTTTGATTATACCACCCCCTGAAGAGTAATGATATACACCCTGAAATATCCTCCTCAAACCATTAGGTTCAATATTAATTGAACAAGCAGAATGCTCCTCATTATACTCTGTGAATACAAGCAACTATACACCCCCCCCACCGTCCACTGCAGACTGGCAATAAGCATGGCAGTCTAATGTGGACGAAGTGAGGGATTTGGCAAGGCGCCATTCCCAGATCGCATGACTACATCTCTCTAAGCCAATATAATAACGCACTTTCCCATTGCTGTTAACCACCAGTTTGGGGAGGACAGCTGGAATTCAAATCAGATGTCCCCAGGGCACCCGTTCCAGATGTGAAATCTAGACGGGTGTAGGAGCTGACCGTGCGGAACAAATGGACGTTATTAAACGGCCGTGCTCTCTGCCTTCGCTGCCATTGGCTGTGGGTCTACCTAATTGGAGGGTGATAACGGGTTCTTGTTCACGCTGGCTAAATCGGCCTAATGTCGAGGTATAGAGTTTTAAAATTAACATGCCGTTTGGCAGCTGTGGTGAAGCCAATGCATGTCACATTAACCGAGGACACTCAGAGTTCACAGGAAGTGCCATTCTCTGTCATAAGAAGGGACACCCCTGTTGTGCAACACATGAGTCTGGCATTTACGTTACATTGTGGGCACCACAAAATCCCAGCCTTTACATTGCACTGTGGTTAATAAACCAGTCTGGCTTTTGCATTGCATTGTGGGTACCGCAGTGCTCCTGTTACAAAGATACAAATGGTATAAGTTTTTTTTAAATTATTATTATTTACAACAGCAATTCAGGTACCTTGTGCAACACTCTTCTGCTGGCATGTGCGGGGGCTAGCCAGCTACACAGCTGTGGAGAGGCAGAACAGCAAGTACCGGAACAGGGTTTTGTCGGTATACTCACTTCCATGTTTATTCTGCCGCCTGGGTCCTAACTCATGCATACGCAGCTAGAGCCAGAATAGAACTGCATGCATATGCTGAGCGATACTGAGATTGGTACACATTCCACCAGCCTCTAGGCTGTCCATTGACATTCTGTCCCCTACCCGTTCTGGTAAACGTGCTAACATGACATCATAATAATTAATACCCATCTCATTTAAAGGGACAGTACCTCAAAAATGAACTGTTACTTTTGGTCAAAGGGTACAACGGTGGTTCCTCACCTGTGATTCAAACTTGCAACTTCATGATATACAGGTATACTGTATTAACACACTGCACCACACGCCTTCCATTACTCATGGAGGTAGCTATGCGGGCTTCAGACAGATTTCTTGAGTTACACACTTTCTGGCAAATTCAGCAAAACATTCTTTGTTTTGCTGAGACATGTCACTTGCCACCTGTAAATAAGTCTGAAACATGATTTACAGTCGCACAGTTGCTTTGAGACTAAAGCCCCACCTCCCACCCCAAGCAAGTTATAAATCAGTGGGGAGGATACAGTAAATGGTGACCATCCGCTCATTTTGAGCACTTATAGAACTTAAACATCAAAACATGAGAGGTATTTTGCTATAGCCCCCTGAGAAATGCCCCCCCTGCTCAAACATTACAGTAAACCAATCGCAGGTGTTCACCCCTTAGGACAGCAGGTAGTGAATGAGTCAATGTCGTTTTGAAGGTACTGCAGACGTCTCCTTATCTATGTATCTGACCGCCTTGGGGAGGGGGTTGAGGTCAGAGGTCAAGGGTCATATTGGACACATTTAGATATACCTGGATTCAATCCTATATATCAGTCACCCTCAAATAATTATTTTGCACGACCCAAGACATTTTTACCTTGAGAGACCCCTGCACACATACAGTAAACAGACAAATGATCACAAACACGCACACATACAGTAAACAGACAAATGATCACAAACACGCACACATACAGTAAACACACAAATGATCCATCCATCCATCCATCCATTATCACAAACACGCACATTCCTGGTCAGACAAATGATCACAAACACGCTGGTAAACAGACAAACGATCCCAGCATGCGTTCCAGTAAACAGACAGGAATACACCCATGGACAAACAGCCAAATCCAAACACAGCATACACAAATGATCATACACACATATCGTAAAGACTTAGGCAAATGTAATGTTTGACATCTGTTTTTAAAAAGCCAGTTGACATGCAGCAGCCAGCATAGTTGTGGAATAAAAATATATTGTGTAATGCTGTGAATCAAATAAATGCAGCTCTTACTCAAATTCATCACTCAATGACACTACATATTCTTATCTTCCTCCTTTTGTAATGCCACTTCTTTTGTCACTTAATTCTTCTACGTTTAATAAAAAAACTAATTAGAAAAGGTCACCGATAGCTCTTAAAAATGTTAGCACTTTCATGTGAAATGCCATCTCAAGATAAAATGTATGTCTCTGAGATTAGGTTAATCCAGAAACTTGCTGCTACAGACCAAAATGGAGCAACAAAAACACATTTCTGCTGAAGCACTTGCTTGTGTTTCAGTCTCGGGAGGGGGCGCCTATTTTATCTCCTCCAAAAGAAGAGTCTGTACCTGCTGATTTGTTGTAAATACCTCTGCTGGAAAACTTGGTGATCAGTACAATGCTAAATCATTGAGACTTTATTTTTATTTTTTTATGCAAGCTGGCAAATATTACAATTATGGCATCTTCAGTTGTATTTCATTTTGAATTGACCAAGCTATGCCTACAATTATGATAAACTGATATTACCAAATGTGAAATAATTTTTGTATTTTTTATTTGTAAAAATAAACATCCGTACATTTTTTCCCCAAAACATCAGGCAGTCAGCGAATGGGCTTATCATATTGTAGCGCAGCATTGGCACTATTACACTCATTAGCCGTGATACAGTGCTGGCCTCTTTTTGCCTGTGTGATTGGTTTAGCTTGATTGTTTTTTAGGGATCGGGAATCATTTTTCTGCGAATGAAGTGTACTCCTCTGAGCCGATGACCGCGCGGGCCAGCCAGTGGAGTGAAAGAAGGCCAGCTTTTCTGTGCTCCCCTTGATTGATGAAGGGCGCTTCAGCGATGGGACGGGCCTACGGATGTGCCTGAGCAGTCCAACTGAAGAAAAAGAAAGGTCATTTTTGTGTGCAATGGTCACCCTCCCCTCTCCCTTATTTTAATTGTAGCTCTGGTATTTTATAATGTCCTGAAGACAAGTGTAATGTCAGCTGAGCCCTTTTCCCCCTCCCTTCCCCTCCAGATGCAGTTAACATTCCGTTTCACACTACATTAGCAGCCCTCTCTGCGGACGCTCAGGTTTAATTGCTGCATATCCCAAGCCAAAGGTGCTGTGTCACGACATTCTTCACACAGCGCGGAGCGCGGACACGTGAGCTCGAGCAAAGCTGGCTCCTTCTGTAATTCAGCGGGCTCGGATTCAACGAGGGACACTTCCTCTGAATTCCTCCACAAATTCCGTTTTATTTCCAAAAATTCAAGACAATATTCACAAATGTTGGTTGTAATAACTCCACATAGCTGATACATTATACACTATGTGCTTGGAGGTGTTATTTTCCAGATTATCACACACATGCACAGTAAACTACCAGATATCCTTATTTCAGTGCTCATTACCTCATACTATACTTTACTAGGGTAAAGGCAACTGGTCTGCATTTGAACATGTTTTGCTCCAATAGTCCATGTTTAAATTGTTCTTGAAACTACACATAATATTCTGACTGAATGCAATTGAAGATCTTCACAAATCTATAGTGTTGATGTGCAGAAAAATAAGAGAATAATGTGCCAAAATGAACTTGAAACACTCCGCCCCCTACTGGTTCAATCCAGTATTTCCCCCAGATTGCGGCCCTGAATCTACAAGCTTTGGCCCATAAATAATGTACTCTTGCAATGCACTTTTGTCCTTAACCCCAAATAATAAATGTAAGAAAGGGCTGTTTTTTTACCCCCATTACTTACACTACACGACATGTTTACTGGTCACAGATATGAATGAAAATTTCTGGAAAATTCAGTTGAGGATGAAGTACACATATATGTTATGATGATTTATATCACGGCTTGGTTAAATCCTTGATTCTGATTAGTCAAGAGGGTGTCATGGGGAGTTGCATAATTTTTTCATATCGGATGTGTTATCTGGGTCTCAGGATGTAACATTTTTCACATTTAAAAATATCAAGGCACACACCACCAAATGTAACATTAGGGCACCTGACAATGAAAATACGTTTAAATCATTGGAAGTAGTCCGGTTCGCAATCAGCAACACCCTGGTGCCACAATTTTTTTTTGCAGTGGACGTACTTCATGAAATGGTGTATAATTTTGTGAATGTATTTCTAACATAATTCACCAATTGTGTTTATTCCCCTGGTAAGTAGCTGCGGTAGCCGAAGTAGTGGAACAATGTACTGCGGACAACTCAGCTACTGCTTCACATCGGGGTCCCATCACCATGTCGTGCTGTTATTATTGCTTACATAATATTCCCTAAAAACGGTCTTATATTGTACATTTAATCAATTTTCTATGCCAAAGACAGTCACAGAGAGTCATTAAAGCTCTGGGAAAGATCATGACAATAAACCTCCTGTTACACATGAGCCTAATACATTGGACCCCTGCAGCAGTCACCCCACAGTATGTCCATAAGACCTTCTTCCAGTCTTCAGTAGTCCACTGGTGGTGCTTCATGGCCCAGGCAAGCCTTTTTCTTATTTTGCCATCTTAGCAATGACTTTCTTACTGCCACTCGAACTGTCAAACCTGCAGCTCGAAATCTTCTCTTCACAGATGAAACTGAGACCTCCTTACTTCGACCAGTGTTAAGCTGTTGTCCTGTGAGCCGCCTATCATGCAATCTTCTGATTTTGTTGTGGCTTTGGGTCTGCCAGACCTCTTCCTGTTAAGAGTTTCCTCCAGTTTCCAAGTGCCTTTTGATGGTGTAGGAAACTACTCACTGCCAATAAATGCACATTATTTTTCAGTTTTTGGTAACCTAAACTTTTTTTTTAAACCTCTGGCAGTTTACTGCTTACCTTTGTACCATTTCAGGTTATTCACTGGACTTGAACTGCTTACATTTCTGTAAAAACTGGAAAATGGGGGTGTTCTAAAACTTTTGACCAGTAGTGTATATATAATATTTATCTCATTTACTAATTTAATGCAATCTTTGATTGGACAAATAAAAAGGCAGCCTTTAAAGATCTCTCCAACTCACAGTCAGGAAGAGTATGAGAGGAGGGGTGGGGGGTGGCAGCTCGCCGGGGGTACAGACAGGACAAAGAGTCCTTCACCCCGATTCCTGGTTCCTCACACCAGACAGCTGAAAATGCTGCCGTTAAAGATGGAAGGATCAGATTCCCACAGATGGAAGGATTGTAGGGGGAAAAAAAGGTCTTAATTAGCATGAGCAGACACTGACGTCAGGGTGGGAGCCAGAATCACGCGTCTACGTCCGTGTCCGGAAACCTGAGATCCCCCTCCCCGGGTCAAGACCTCTTCTCCCTCTCTTCTTTTGTCCTCAACAGGGGGGCTACATTTTGTTTCAGAACAGCTGTCTTCTGGCCCCCTTCTTTGACAAAAGGATATTATGGGAATTGTTTTACATGCTGTCACATACATGTTAAATTCATTTTATTACCAACCTTGGCTAAACTCATTTGTGAGAAATGGAAACTGACGAGCAAAAGCCAGAAATGCAAATGCAAGAGACTTAGTAATGCATGAGATCAGCTCACAGAGATTCTACAGTACTGAATGAGATCAGCTCATAGACTCCACAGTACTCTATGAGATCAGCTCAGACTCCACAGTACTGCATGAGATCAGCTCATAGACTCCACAGTACTCTGAGATCAGCTCAGACTCCACAGTACTGCATGAGATCAGCTCATAGACTCCACAGTACTGCATGAGATCAGCTCATAGACTCCACAGTACTCTATGAGATTAGCTCAGACTCCACAGTACTGCATGAGATCAGCTCAGACTCCACAGTACTGCATGAGATCAGCTCATAGACTCCACAGTACTGCATGAGATCAGCTCAGACTCCACAGTACTGCATGAGATCAGCTCAGACTCCACAGTACTGCATGAGATCAGCTCAGACTCCACAGTACTGCATGAGATCAGCTCATAGACTCCACAGTACTGCATGAGATCAGCTCATAGACTCCACAGTACTGCATGAGATCAGCTCAGACTCCACAGTACTGCATGAGATCAGCTCATAGACTCCACAGTACTGCATGAGATCAGCTCAGACTCCACAGTACTGCATGAGATCAGCTCAGACTCCACAGTACTGCATGAGATCAGCTCATAGAGATACTCATACACATAGGTTTTTAAATATATATTTTGTGTGAAATGAGGCCACTATTTTGGGGACTGCTACCTCTTCTGCATGTCTTTCATTTCTAAGGTAATACATTTGATTATTGTAGCACAACATGAATTTGAGCAGGTTTAAAAATGACAGAAAGTGCCATTCAGCAAGTCCAAGAACACATGACCAGAAAACCAGCGTCTGTAATATGTAAAATATTAAATAGTTTAACTGCGGTGCTCTTATGAAGAGAGATCCATGGGAACAACAAATCTTATATTAATCAATAAAAACTTGAGTTAGTCTTAGTCTGATGTTCCTCATTACTAGGTACTGTGCCTCTCACATTGGTTGATATTGGTCGTGCATTAAACACTCTTAGGTGACACTATAAATAGTGTACACTACCAAAGCAACTGGAGGTATCTGAGGCTGCACTGTACACACACAGACACACTCACACACACTCACTCGCACTCAGAATAGGACATTGTAAAAGCACTTTACGTTCCAGTGCGATGGAACGTTCTACAGCCTGGATTGAATCCAGACTTTGCTATTGCCGACTGTATCTGGGAGTCCATGGGGGCGACGCATAACTGGTCATGACATCACTCAGTGTGGGAGGGTTTTAGTTGACAGGGTATTGGGGCACTGTGCTACGGGCCTCTTTTGGCTCCGCCTCTAGGAGGGGGTGCGCCCAGTGCCCCCTCCTCCTCCTTGTCAGTGGACAGAAAATCATGAATGGCATTCTCTATGTGGGACCTGAAGATGTGATTGAGCTTGGGATCCACCACCTGAGTGATAGAACCTGTCCATGCCGGACTCCAGCATGCCCGACCTGCTCAGAAAACGCACATACCACACAACACAACACACTTACATTACATTTGACATTTTAAGCATTTAGCAGACGCTCTTATCCAGAGCGACTTACAAGATGTGCATAAATACATGGTAGGAACAATCACAGTACGCGCAAGAGATCAGTGCAGTAATACAGCAATAGACATCATTGCAGGCAGCTGTGTACCATACCTGTAACACTGGGAAGGAAAAGGTTAGTAATTTAAAAATATATATATTATTAAATGGAGTAAGCAGGGGTATATAGTGTTGAGCAAGTAGGCAGTGGTGATGACAATTAGCTAGATGTACAGAGTTCAGTGGTAGTGGAGTCTGAAAAGGTGGGTTTTGAGTCTCTTGCGGAAGATCGCATGTGATTCTGCGGTCCTGACCGATTGTGGAAGGTCGTTCCACCAGCGAGGGGTCAGGACAGAAAAGAGATGAGACCACGAGGAGCGGCTGCCAGGTGCCCGGAGGGAAGGGGCAGTCAGTTTGCCAGAGGAGGTGGAGTGGAGGGGTCTGGCCGGGGTGTAAGGAGTGATGAGTGACTGGAGGTATGGGGGAGCAGTACCTCTGGTCGCTTGAAAAGCATCTGATGCGTGCTGCAATGTGAAGCCAGTGCAGAGAGGAGAGTAGAGGGGTGACGTGGGTGAACTTCGGCTGGTTGAACACCAGACGAGCGGCAGCATTCTGGACTAGTTGCAGTGGCTTGGCACAGGCCGGTAGGGCCTGCCAGCAAGGAATTGCAGTAGTGCAGACGTGAGATCACCAGGGCCTGGACCAGGAGTTGTGTGGCCTCTTGGGTGAGGAACGGTCGGATCCTCCGGATGTTGTGGAGGGAGAATCGGCAGGTCCGGGTGATCGCTGCAACGTGGCCCGAGAAGCACAGCTGGTTGTCCAGGGTCACTCCAAGACTCCTGGCAGACTGGGATGGAGACACTATGGAGCCTTCAACGGTGATTGATGCATCAATCATCGAGGAGCCCTTCGCTCGGAGGAAGAGCAGCTCTGTCCTCCCCAGGTTCAGCTTCAGGTGAACACAACACAACACACAGAAACAAGCAAACAACGGTTACTCACCCTCCAAGCCAATGAGAGGAGCTTAAACCTGATTCTCAAGCAGTCTGCTTGAATCAGGCAAAGCAGCAACATACCCGGTAACATACAGTATGAACAGACTTCACTCACACAATCACACATACACAAACAAACAAATACAAACACACACACTCAATCACTGCTAGCTAATGCAACTCCGGAATGCCCAGGTCACTCTACAGTCTACACCAGTGTTTCCCCAACTATGTAGGCTGGTTTTTGTTCCATCTGAGCTCTTGATTAGTTTGGCTTGTTTGAGCTATTAATTGAATACTGGCATGAGCTTGGCATCACTTTATCAGCTACTATACGCTGGTCCTGTAATGAAGATATGCATTTTGTGGTTGGCTTGCTTGTGAATGATACACAGAAAATGTATTAGTAATACTGATTCAAATGAGTAATACTGATTAGTAAAAAGTGCAGCTAGGTGTGACTGTTATCAGTGCACCTTCAATGCACGCGAAACATATATAGGCTAGCTATCCATTTGATACTAATAGTGAGTTAATGTTGGACTACTCGCTGCACCATGCTTTGTCTTAGTCTGTTGCGCATTTTATTGATAGCTGGGTGTTCCACTCTTGGGTGTTCAGGGGCCTGTCTTACAAAGGAAGTTCAACATAGTCAGGGTATCTTTGCGTTAGCTGGCTACACAAAGCCTAACAAAGGCAATTACAGCTAACCTGTCTCACATTGGTGGTTATCAACTCGCTCTGTCAACCCTGTTTTTTTCTGATCGAGCTATGAGCGCGTGCACATAAAAGGGGTGGTGTTTGTAACACAGCCAATCGCATGCAACATCGAGAGAGCGATCCAGAGCACTGTTTCACGTATTAGGATTGGTGGGTTAGTGAGCAAACATTGGGTTTAACCCTGGTTTTCGGTCTCAGGACTGTGGCTCAGTCACCCAGGGCTGTGGTAATGGGAATGTGAGTGCAATCTATCGCACCAATCACTCTCGGGAATTGTATTCATTATTGATAACTATATGTATATATATAACTATGTGGACTGTATGTTTGCTCAGGTTCTCCGCATCACCAACGGAATACGTATATGTACCGGTGGCTAGAAAACGTAGAGCAATACATAGTTTACTGCACAGTGATCGCATGGCTTTGACGAGTGGCATTTGTGACATACGGCTCTAGTAGCTTGCAAAGATACAATATTCCCTCCACAGAGAATCTGTATCTCTGATATAAAAAATCAGATTACGCAATTCTCTAGGAATGGTGAGGGAATTTTACAGAGAGCTGATTGGTGAGGGGCGGCCTTTTTATATGATTAGATCCGTTAGCCTGAATTTAACCTACTCCGGAGCAGGTTAGGTTCGCGGCATAAGTCACCATGGCGATGCAACCCGGTTAAAAGTGAGCCACAGTCGTGAGACCGAAAACCCAGGCTTAAGTCCATAGTTAGCTCACTAACCCACTAATCCTACTTCGTGAGACAGGCCCCAGGTGTGTGGATACTAAGTTATCAAACTCCTGTCGCAAATTCTGATGGGCTAGCTGATGACAGTGATGCAAAGGAAGTAGAAAAGTTAAGAAACCAGTAGAACGCATTTGGATACCTTGCTAGTTAATTATGGCATAACGAGCTAGCTAGCTATGATTACACTTCTTAAAATATTTTATCAGTCATAGTTTTTTCTATCCTCTCAAAATTACATAGCCTACATCAAAACAAATACCCATGCGTGGTTAAGTAGCAGTATAGCCAACTAAACTTAGAAAGCAAAATAATAGCGACAATAAATTAAACTGGCTACCTTTGTGCCAACATCAGCCAAGCAATCTCTGTGGAACTTGTCGAAAAGTCCCCTGCTCTTGAGACCCGCCATAATTAAGCCTATGAGCTGCGGATCTCCGGGAGGCAAATCGTTAACTTTACGGCCGCTTCCCTCCCTCATCCCAGGCTATCCCAATATATTCTTCCAAACGAAACAGAGCTATTGCTAAATAAATGAACATCAAGATTCACATTTGCGATCACAGTAAACAGGCACTGTAAACTCCTTAAATTTAGAAACAAATCCTTGTGGTGAAGGTGGAAGACATAATTGCACTACAATTACCACAATACACTTTAATGTACGAAGACTACAAACGGCTTTCTATTTCTAGGTTTCTTGGGAAATGTATGCCTTTTATTTCCGCGGTAACGCGACCTGTTGGCGACATTACAAGACATATTGCAGTATTTGAAAGATGCTCTGTTTCCTGGACATTTCGATTTTGAAAGCATTTGATGGACGTGTAATGTTGAATGATTAGGTAAATGCTTTTACATTTTTTCTGAAGGTCTGGTTACCTAAGGAGAAATCCTCCACCATTTTTAAATAGAAAAAAATGTACCCTACACTTAAAATGTACACAAAGGTACAGTAGGTAGGTGAAGATGCCCACTGTAATCTGCCTTTATGGTAATGGTCTTTTATCTGTAATGGTCTTTTATCTACAGGTAAAAACAGGCAAAACGGCCAAAATATTGTACAAAAAAAAGACAGATGTTGCACATGGACTTAATGAATGAATGGATGATTTTTGTGTGTGTGGCCAGTCCAGTTCTCCCTCTATAGGCGAGGAGATTGTTGGAAAATTTGCCAGGTGTTCCATTCCAGTCCAGTCAGCAGGCCCCTCCTCGGATTCTACATGTTCAGAGACCACCGAGCCAATCACAGAGCAGAAAGGTGACACTTCAGGATTATTTGAGCTTTTATGTGAAGTAAACACTGGCAGCTGTCACCATTCATTATACAAAAACAAAGGGAAGTGAAGGTGAACTATTTTTAATCAGGTGTAGGAGGAAAAGTTGCCTATGAGGGCAGATCTGAATAAAGAGTTTTGCAGTTTTGTTCCTAATGGCTAAGTTTTTCAGGGTGAAAATTGTATAGACTCTCAAGAGTAAAGGTTTTTATGCTCTATTTTGGTTAAAAAAATAAAACACTATCTGTAACCATATTTAAACATATCCCAGATAAATTACAAAAACAAAAAAACAAAAATACTTGAAAAAATGTTTTCCCTTCTATTGCAACTGCACCTGTTGTTTGTAGAGGTATAGGTATAAACCTGGAAAAAGTTTAAACTGTATCTTGGATTGTGAAGATGAGGGGGGGAAATATTGTTTTCTGCTTTCTGGGGTGTTATTTCCCTGCTTCATCACAGTACTGCTGGTCCAGTGTGCCTTGGTTCCTAATACAGTAAGAAATGCTAAATAGTTCCCAAGAATTTCCATTCCTGCTAGTCTGAGATGCCTTTGTCCCTCCGAAAATAAATCACGGCTAAATTTGGCAATCAAGCTATTGGCTGGACTATTACAATGTCAGACCTTAACCCTTAGCAGTTTATCTATATTACCTCATTTCTATCTTGAGTTTGTGTTGACATGTGTGGTGGGCAGACTGAGTGTTGGCAACAGACTGAATATTAGCTCAGGTACAACAGAGACAATTTGTTGGCTGGGCATGTGGTTTTATACGGTACCTAAAGCCTGTTAAATACAATCACAGGAAGCAAACTAATCCCAAAGGCTGTTTCCCCTTATTTTGTTTTTGTACTTTTTCCACTATATTGTGAATTTCACTATACTAAAGTACAAAATCACTGAATATATGAGACAATATTCAGTGATTTTGTACTTTACATCCATAGTTTTGAGTACAGTGTTATACGAGTAGTATAATATTAATTTTTAAAATTTTATATAATTTACAGATTTGTGCAGAGAAAAAATAAGAAAATAAATAAAATGATAACCTTAAATATATTGTCAGAGGATGCTTCAGCTGTACACACAGTCATTTATAAACGTCTTCATGTTAAGGTCCAATTTAACATAATTTCAAGGAGATGGGTATAATTTTGATTGGTGATTTCATGATTGTTGTACATTATTACATAGCATTACCTAACTGAAAGATTTTATGTTCAATAGAGTTTTCTCTTTTGCTATATCATGCATTATTGCACACAGCTACACTGATTTACAAATTTCTACCATTTACAATGTATAATTTCTTGTTTGGTAAATATTGCACTTTCAAATGTTGAAAAAACATTTTTCTCCAGATGAGATTCATGTGCATATTCCATTTATGCCATCTGTTTTTGAAAGTACTGAACTTGTTTATGATTTTATATTTGATTTTTTTCCATTGCATATATTTATTACCATTTGCATATAGATTGTCTTGATTTTGTTGCCTGGGGTGGCAGAGATGAGGACCAGTTTCTCCGATAGTGCTTTTCCAAGCACATAGTAATCACAATGGATTGTAAAGTTTACGTTTATTATCTGTTTGGTTGCCCTATGAATATGTGTATATAGGTTGCACTGTTCTCTCCTCATTCCCTTCAGAATGTTGGAGTTTTTCATTGGTCATACTTTGCCTGCTGTTCTGATGTTTTAAAATAATGTGGTTGTACTTTCCATGCATACTGTCTCCAGAACTGTGAGATTGTTGTTTTGTGCACGTTAAAATGAATGATTTTCCAATTGTTATTGCTTATTTTCATTCCAAACTCTTCTGCCCACCTTAACCTTGCCCTTGTTTCCTCCTATTTTCCCGTATGTTGTTGTATTGCATAAACCTCTGTTGTTGAATGTTAAAGTAGATTTATATTGTTTAGGTATAAATACCACCAGAGGGTGGTGGTACTTCATTGTTCTTCCCTGGATTACGCTGCCATGACTGTATCTTTTTACTTGCAAGTAACTGTGAAAGTGGATATATTCTTGATAGAGGGGTTTGAAAGGTACAATACATTTATAATTTATAAGTTGCCCAAATATAGCCTTAGTACAATTTACCATCAATTGTATTGTCTCTCTAGTCATTATGTAGACTTCAAATTGCTATGCATTTTCCCCATGTTTTTAACCCATATATTTTCTACCCTATTGACCCAATTACATTTTCCTCTACATTTACTGTAGCTCCATTGATCTCTGGAGGTTGGGTAGCACTAGACCATCTTTGTCTGAGTAAAGTGGTTGTTTTAATGGGGAGGGGAGTGTTTGTAATAAGTGCAGGAAGCAGGGTTGTACATTTATTATGATTTTATTAATTTTTCCCAAAAAACCGTTTGTGGCAACATTTTATATCTGTTAAAATCTTGCTTAATTTGTGTTTCCAGGCACCAGCGTAGCCAGGGGAGGGGGGATTTGGGGTTTAAACCCCCCCTGAAAGGTTTTATGACATTATTAAACTGTTCATCTACTGTTAATTGTTAATCAACAATTCGTTCTTGCACCTGCCCCCCCAGCAACAATTAGTTCTTGCACCCACCCCCTGTCAAGAAATCATTCGCAAATGTATTTTCTGAAACCCCACCGAAATGAATTCCTGGCTACGCCACTGTTTCCAGGTACTTGTAGTTCAATTTATAAACTAATTATATATTTTTAGGGATCACTACATCTAGGCACCTTACTTTTTCTTGGCCCCGTTTCCATTTGTCTTTCATTTAATTTGAGATGGAATAGGGTTGCCTAGGACCATAGCGTCTGATTTTTGTATGTTCAATTTAAATCCTTTTCCCATATTTTTCCTACAGTCAACACTGAGTCAACACTGTAACAGCCTCTGGTTTGTATTCATTTTGTCTGAATTGAAAAAGGGCCCTCATGAATAGCAGGCCGAACTGCAAAGGTGTACTTACTAAATACTTGGAAGATAGAAGCAAACATTCTATCATTTTTTTACATTGTCATGAAAGGGATGAAAGTGACCACACATAAACCTTTTCCACTGTAGTAAGTAGCCCACTGCATTAAGTGTTTGTCTAATTGTGTAATTGAAATGTTTTGTACACACCCACACCCAGTGGCCCATTGAGGCTGCCATCAGAAAGAAACTAGCTAAGAAGCTAGATGTGTCAACAAACACCACTGTAAACGACTTCTGTCTTTTCAGGGTGGACGGGAGTGTCACAACACGTTTTTGAAAACTTATCCTGCCTTTTAAGGTGTAAATTGCACTGAAAAACTGCAGGGCGTTTTTTAATTGTGGCTCGTGTTGTCGGAAATTTACGAAAAGAGGATTACCTACAGGGGGAAGTCTTTAAATGTAAAATTAGCAGTCTCCTCAGTTTCCAGGAGCTGGTTGCCAAGCAACTAGACAGAGTAAGAGAGAGAGAAGAGCCGTGGTTTCACAGAAGGCAGAAGAAAGCAACAGGTGTAGAGTGAGGGCATCAGGGCCAAGCCTCTGTATATTTTCCCCTTAGGACATTTCTGACATGTGCAGGTCATAAAATGGACTGTTGGCTCGTTTCTTTCTGTGAAAAGGTACTACTATATCCTTTTTTTCCACCCTAAAAATAAACCGTGGTTGCAAGAGATTTTGAATGCTGAAGCAGTTCTTTCAAACCATCAGAGGAAAAATATAAAAAACACAATGAGTATTAAAAGTATTCACCCCCTTTGGCATTTTACCCATTTTATTTTCTTATTTCATGAAACCAAAACGGATTGATCAACACAAAATTGTCTATAATGTAAACTAAAAAAAGCTTTGTCTTAAATAATTGATTACAAATAAAAAACTGAAAATAATTAATTCCATAAGTGTTTACCCCCATTGACTTAATACTTGGTAGAAGCACCTTTAACTGCAGCTGTGAGTATATTTGAGTAAGTCTCTACCAGCTTTGCACCTCTGGACACTGACATTTTCACATTTCTTCTCTTCCAGCTCTTCCAGCTTCCAGGGTTTTAAAATGTTTTACATTTGACATAGAATATTTTTTGTTGACCAGTGGCAATAAATCCCAATTAAATCCATATTGATTCCATGAAGTAATACAATTGTAAGGACTGAGGAGTAAGGACACAGAGGAGGATGCTAAGTAAAACATTTGTATACTTCCATTGATTATTTCCTTGAAATTAAGGGTGCAATACATCACCGTTAGGATCTGGTGTTCTTGAAGAGGTGGATGTGGCTTTAGTCTCATTTGAAAGGGAGAAATAGCTTTTTCTTCTGTATGTAGTACAATTGAGACTAAACACAGCCAAACAGATGACAAATAGTTATTGTTACTATTTACCAATACTTCATTTAGCAAATATGAGTGTTGGAATATGTAATATGTGGCATTGTTTCACAAGGGAAAATAAAATAAATCAAGATTGACTTCACTGAAATGCCACTAGATGGCACCATAATATTGGTGTGTTTGCAGGGAAGTTGATTATTAATTAGTATTTATTTGCTTGGCAGATGCTCTTGTTCAGGCCATTTTGCACAGCTTATATTTAGCATATTATCGACGTATACAGCCGGATATTTACTGAAGCAGTTCAGGTTGTGTATCTTGCTCAAGGGAACAATGATGGTGCCTCCTCTGGGAACATAACATGAAATCTTGACCTTACCAGCCCAGCTCCACCTAATTTATTCCCAGTCTTTAATCAGCAACAGTTTTTGCAGCTGATGTGGCCTTTGCTACTGTCAGAAAAGAGGTTGCTGGTGTCAAGCCATTTAGTGTATGAACATACTGACTTCATGAATTCATACAGGAAACAAAATGTTGCCATTTTCCATTCATAACTCTGCCAACTTGACTGAAATCATTTAGGGGTGACATAATCCTCTTAAAGTGGGATTTTACTCCTTGCTGTTTGAATCAATGTGTCCTTGTGCTCGGATTGATATTTCCCCTGTAAAGTCAGGAAATATTTCCTCCTTGCTGCCACAGGGATTAGAAGACTGGCCCAGTTGGGTTTTGGAGCATTTTGTTCTTTTGTAGTTGCGTAACACAACACTTGTAACAGTGCAGCCCTTGCAGTGTCTCTAAATTCTAGTCGGGTTGAAGTGATTATATAATCCCCTTCAGCACACACAACCACATACACACACACACACACACACACACACACACACACACACACACACACACACACACACACACACACACACACACACACACACACACACACACACACACACAAAAAGCTGGGAAAGACAATTCCAGTACCTGAGGGGCAGACAACTTCTCCCTTTTGGTTTGTTTCTGATTGTATTTTGATGACTGAAGATTCAGTGTTTATCCTGGAAGCTATTACCGGTTCCAGGTTTGGATGAGGTGTTGATTCATTTATTGAGGTGCCCAGAAGACAAAGGGGGCAGAAGGGTCGTACCAGCCTACACACCACACGGCGTTTTAAAGGTTCTTCATGGACAAGGCTTGAACAGTCATTTGATGCTGATTCTGTTATGTGAATCCCAAAGTCCTATTATTTGTGTACCTGTTAAGTAACTGTCACACTGTAAAAGGTCATTGTCTGAAACAGTTGTGAGTGGCTTGCTTTTCAAATGTTTCAGAAAGTGGGCTTAAGTAGGTAAAATGTTTTTATGGTGATTGTGGATTTCCATATGTTTTCATATATCCCTGATACATAAAAAGTCTGATCTTGCCTTTAAATTGCCTTTAAAAAAAGATTTTATTTAAATGTTTTCAGTTTAGCTAAGACAAAACATAATGATTAAATTGTCAGTGGAGTTTACAAATACACTAGCAAAGTAGGTTTAGGTCCTTTATCGATGAAAGTATAGGAAATTGCAACGATTTGTGTAAATAAAGCTAAAGCTAGTTTGCTACAAAACCATGTTTGCTACACTTGCTGAATGTAAAACATTCTAGTTACCAAGGCAACATGTCCTTCAATAGTTTCCAAATGCCAGGGGACTCTAGGCACTGGTTAATAACTCTGTGTATGTTATGCCTTAGACGAGAGGTTTCCAATATTGTTGAAAGAGGGTCAAATGCCTTGTGTTACATTGCACCCCCTTGGAAACAACAAGCAAATCATGAAACCTTTAATGGAAACACATGCAAATATAGTGTGAAGGACAAGAGTAATTATAACACTGCATATTGTGTAGAATCATCCCCCACAGCCAGTGAAACCTAAGATTCACTGTAGGCGCCGACGCGATCGCCACTGTGTTCATATGCATTATACCCATCTTTCTCTCTCACAGCTGCTACACCAATCGTATCCCTTCCCCTAGATAACAATTATCCACTCGCAGCATCCGAGACACATCCAAGCAGCCATTAATGTAACGCACACTCTCTCATTCCACTCCGGCGTTCTTCCGTCGCTATGAGGCTAAATGATCTTTGTGGGTCTCAGTAGCAGTCTGTGGACTGGATCATGTGTGATTGCTTAAAGGCAGTTTAATTCCCCCTGGTTCCTCGCGCTATTTGATGAGGAAGTCTTTGGTGAGCCAGATGATGATGATGAATGCGATTCTGAAGCCATGCATGATTTATGCAGCTTTTATAGCTTACTTCTACCGGCTATTAATAATTTCATGCACCGGCTGCAATCTGTGTGATTAGAATAGATTAGGTGGCCATCTGCAGGGAAAGGTCAGCAGTTTTCTTCACCTGTGTGGTGCAGAGTGGAGGATTAAAGCCAGGGGAGCAGGCAACGCTGCCTTGACCCCCATCAACCTTCATGCCTGAAGTCGCTCTAAATCTGTATCTGTCTTCCGCCAGTCATTCTCCTCCCAAATCATTCCCCAGTTACTATAACTCTGTCTTTCTCTAGTCATTTCTCAGCTGTTCTCCTGTCCCTCTTACTCCCAGTCCTTTTTTTGGTCATTCTCTCTCTCAGTCTTTCTCAAGACCTGCTCACTCCCACTCACTCCTTTTTTCGGTCCTTCTCTAACTCCTCTCACCCAATCTTTCCCTTTAATCCATCTCTCGGTCCTTCTCAGGTCCCTCTCATTCCTTCTCCAGTCATTATTCTTCTCAGACCCTCCCTAATGCCTCTCAGCTCCAGACCTTCCCTCTTGCAGTTATCATGCAGTTATATTCTCTCTGCCTCTCTCCAGTCCATCTCACTCCCAATCTTTCTGCAGTTCATTCAGTCATTCTCACTGCCAGTCCTTCTCCATCCTCCATCCATGGCTTCTCTGGCCGGGGTTCCGTGCCAATGGTGATACACCTGATATATTCTGTGGTGCATTAACACTGCTGGATTTATACTGGAGCTATTGACGTGAAATACTGCACCTCGTCCAAGGTTAAAAATCGCCAGTAAATGATTTAATCCTTTATTGCCCCATTTTGGGAAATGTGCTATTTGTGATGCATCACACAAATAATGTGCATATTCAGAACGATACAATTATGGTAAACAATGCATATAGTATATGTCGTCTCTGTATGCTTGAATGCACACATTAAGTCCTGTACAATAGTGGTTAAAAGCTGTTGCAGTTCAAAATAATGGACTATTAGCCCCACTTCTCTCACTTAAACATGGCCAGCATTGAACAACCACAAGTCATGTGTATTTGTGTATACATATAAATATGTCTCCTCTGTCTGTAGGGTGGGTTTGCAGTGAGCAGCAACATTAAACACAATACACCCTTTCACAGAAGTGCAATAGTGTAAGCAGTGCTGCAAGGCACTAATCCCCACACCTGTTCTCTATTTGTAGTGTCTTGTCTGGTTCTGTATATCTTAGGTCTGTGCTATGTGAATCATTAAACCATGAAATAGAATGTGTGAACACGTTCCTGGACATCCCATAAGAGTCTAATAGCTTTAATGCCACAGGGCAGAGTACAGAGGCAGTGCATTAGCCAATCTTTGTATGTGGGCTCCTCCCCCCAGAGTGACCAAAAAACAGTCATTGTCTGTAGAGGTCTCCCATCGGAGTGATCAATGGCCAGTCTCTGTTTCTGGGCAGTCCTGTGGGTCCGTCCCAGGTATTCAAATACAGCCAGTATCTGGTGGCCAGCACCACAGGGAACATCAGGCTGTTCACACCTTTCCCCCCATCAGAAGGGCTGTACAGAAGCACAAGCAGGAACCAGGTCTCCATGAATAAGTAAAGGCAGCAGCCAGTAGGGAGACATTAAATAGGTTAGTCTGTATGTAGGTCACATGTATCTGGAATCAGGTACAGGAGACTGACTAGTTTGCTTTGAGAGGACGCAAGAAGCAAAATGGGCATGAATCATTTCCAAGACTGATTTTTGCCCAGAGCTGAAAGCAGAAGTACAACGCATTTATAATAAATATTAAATTTAAAAAAATAGATAAGCACACTTAATCCTTTAATGAACATAATTCAGCATACTTTGAGGGAAAGCTGAGGATAATGGAATAATGGATTCTTCAGTGAGACCATTTCTGCTCGATAGTGTTTCATTAACCAAACTCATACTATGTACAGCATATGAAAGTGACCTCTAATCAGGTTTCACAAAATGTGAGTTTGAGTCTCCACAGGTCATTCACTCCACACCCAATCTAATAAACTGTGCTCTGGAACATACAAAAGCATGTATCTGAAATTGCATCTGAATCCTGAAATGTACACATTGTGTACTGTGTGTGTGTGTATATGTGTGTACAAGGTATTACATATTTGTATTTATGTATGTATTTGGGGATGGTTGAAATATGGGCCGTACGTTGAGCCTTTGCTAAACACCTTTGGATAACTACTGTGATTATTACTACTGCTACTACTACTACTGTTAGTGATGATGATGATGATGATGATGATGATAATGATATATATTTTAAATATCTTCATACAAATGCTTCCCTAGATTGACACATACATTCTGGCAAGATGCACCAACTTCTGTCTGCCACTTGAATAACGCCATCTGGAGAATTACTGCAGGGAGTTTGGATTTATGTTGTAATTTAAGCAGGGTTTTATACATTCACTCCTCCGCTGTGTTATTCGGCACAGTTTATCGGTTTATGGAAAAGCTTTGGAAGCAAATATCTTGTGGCTTGATCTTAAACTTATTTCACTGAGCAAACACCAGGCAGGTACAATGCGCAGGCCCGATTGTGGAACTAGTCCCAGGGCCTGAACTGAATTCCCAATCATCTGAAATGAGAATGACAGCATGTCTGGAGCTCACTCCTCACCGGCCCTTTAATCTTTAGCTTTTCTTCACATTCTGAAATTTGTCACTGAAATGCCATGCTTTTGTTGTGTTATTTTCTCTTTCTGCTGTTTTCCCCCATTTTTCTCCCAATAGTAACCAATTATACCTTATTTTTTCATGTCAATTATCCTCCTCCCTCATATTGAGAGCTCGCTGCCATAGTCCTGATACCGGCAATGACATGTGACGGAGCACCGCCTCTTCCGAGCCGGAACCCACCGGTCGTCACCGTAACTCCGGTATGCGCACAGGGCCACTCCTATACGCAGCAAGCTAGTATTGGTTTCCCTCCCCCCACCCTGGGGTGGACAGCCAATTGCTGCTCCCTGGTGTCACTCCCGGCCAAAGCTGAAACTGGTGCAGCTGGTGGAATTGAACCCCGGTCACAGTGGGCAGCGTTGGACATTCTACCGCTACACCACCCGGGAGGCCTCGTGTTCTGGTGCTTTTAGTGATGCTGAATGTGAGATACATAAGAGCCTTTAGCTCGTTGAGGCCTGTCATTTTGTTTACTGTCAAAAGCGTATTAAGCAGTGTGTCAAGTCTGGTCTTGAACATTCTAAGGGTCTCGGTAAGCCAATGGATCCATTTTAAACTAATTTAACCTTAAACAAATTTTACTCTAAGGAGAAGAAGAAAATAGGCAGGTATGTGGAGTGAGGGAACCGGCCAATTTTTTTTATCACTAGAGACTGTTAGGGCAAGGAAGTGACATTCACATGCAGAGGCTATTCATTGTAACTCAGCTTTCCTCAAGTTTCCGGTAGTATAAATGTTTAGCATACTAGAACGTTGTGAAATCCTGGAAACAGGCTGACATTTTCCCCTTCCCTGGTGACAGCAATGTTTGGAAGCCAATTTAGAGACTTTCCACCCTGAATAGTCTTCCTTATTCCTGGAGACACTGGAAGAAACAGGTGGCAAACATGGTGGTAGGATGCTTGCAGAAAGCCCGACTCATACATTAATTACATATAGGCCTACCGTAGATTAGTACAGTGAATTATAATTCTGACCTGCCACCTCGGAGCTATTCACAATCAACAGGGAAGTGCAAGGCACAGTTCACCAACATTTCTACTATGGCATCTGCCTGAAACTATCACAGTTTATAACATACTGTCAGAGATGGCATGTCAGGCAGAACAGGAGCAAGAATGCAGGTTACTATCAGATAGATAGATAGATAGCTAGCTTTATTATCTAGAGTGGGGAACGGGAGTGGCAGTGCCATTAAAATACGTAAATAAATGTGAAAATAAAATAAAATGTCAAAATATTATAATTGGAAATACAGCCATAACACATAGGCAGGATCTCAAGACATCAAGTAGACCAGAGCACTACTAAACATGACATTGAATGACCAAAGAACATTGAAAATATGCAACAAATGATAACAAGTAAAATTGACAATAGGCACAGGAATTGGAGAAACCCCTTAAGTCTTCCCTCATTTTATTCAGGAAGGATATCGCAGAGGGAATGAGAGATCTTCAGGTTTTGCTCTGTGGGACACAAACGGTTCTGTCAGACAGGATAAATTCAAACTCATTGTAGAGAGACTGATCCACATCCATCAGTGTATTTCACATTTTTCTTAGAGCCCTTTTCTTGTACAGTGCCATTCCCCAATGATTTCAATGCTTATTGTTTCTTATTTTTCTTATTTATGTATCTTACAATGCAGATACATTGTGTGTGGGCGAGATTTCATTATCAAATCTGCCTGCTACATTGTTTTTTTTAAGTCCCCTGTTCAATTCCACGTGTGGTTTATGGCTCCTCCCATGTCGATTGAATGTTGCTGTTCATGTGTTTTGCGTATGGAGGAGTTGTAATACACCTACAGCACTTTATTTATTTAAATGTTTTATTTTTACGCCAAACACTCAGGAGAGCGGGAAACATTCGGATGCTTTCATCTCAGGGTAAGCCGTGATGGGAGAGGAAATTATGAAAAAAATGTTTTTTTTTTTTACAATGTTTATTTTATATGCACTTTGCCTTCACACATCCCTACGCTTGATCGTATCGCTTCACTTTTTCATGGAAAGGCTTTGATTTTTATTATACACCAAAGCTGAGGTGACATCAAAAAGCACTCCAGATCATTTGAGGGAATTCTGTTTTGTGGCTTAGGGAGCTTGTGTCTACACTTGTATTATTTGATTTGAATTTGTGTGTATTCTTTTCCCATGAAGAAACATAAAATATTAATTTCCTTCTGTGTGTATCTGTCAATGTATGCGTTTATGTGTGTATGAATTCTGTGTGTGTGTGTGTGAGCATGTATATGTATGTATATGTATATGTATCTGTGTATGTGCTTGTGCGTATGCATTTATATTAATGTTTTTGTGTCTGTATGTGTGTGTGATGTGTGAGTGAATGAGATTAATCCTACATCCTGAGACAGCAACACATCTGTCCTGTGTACCCTGCCAGCCGAGTCATTTTATATGATGACCGTTGGGCTCCAATTATGCAAACCATCTCTGAGACAAAATGATCTATATTCATCTGCTGAAAACATTCACTCGCGTCTGCTAACCATGTTTGCAAATGTGGGCCGATTCAATTAAACATTGCAGTTACTTGCCTTTTACAGAGAAAATCTGTAAAACGCAAGTACCTCACTGGCCCACACTGGTCTGGCACCGCCTTGTCCCTTTCTCTCTTCCAAATCTTTCTAGACCCGGTGTAATGGTTGAATAGGAATTGATCTTGGCCCCCAGACGCAGACTCGCCAAAATAATATCCTCATTCTTCCAAAAATGATGAATATGAATATTTAAATTAAGAAATGTGGAGCCATAAATCTACCCCCACCCCCCCACACTCCGCTGAAACTGAAATACCAGCCTGCGCCGCATGCCCGCCCATGGCAGACTTTTAAAATATGTATACATTTCCTGACTGGGAGTTTCAGTTATTTATCTGTCATATGTCCCTGGTTTATGGGCGAAGCTCCAGTGGAGATGTGTCCTTGAATGAGAAAGGGAATTAATCTGACCACTAGAGGGAGTGCTGAACTCCCCGAGCACAGCACATCACCACAGCTCTAGGAAGCTGGAGCACAGTCACGTAAATGAAATTGATCTGGTGTTATTGAATAGCACACCATCACAATGACATTAGCAAAGCGGCAATACAAAGATCCGAACAAAATGGTGTCTGCTCAGTTGTTGACATTTGTAAACTGTTAAAGAATAAATTCAGTATGAAGTTTTCCACTGGGCTGCCATAATTTTGCCTTAAATTTGACAATCATTTTAGACAATCTTCCCATTTGTGTATGATTTATACATTTACTGGATGTCTTGATATCCAATACCTCAAATGTCTGGGGTTATACTTTTTATTTATTTTGACAAACAAACAGTAATCAAATCACACAAATAAAACACTGAAACACGTTTTTTTTGCTGTTGTTGCTGACAGTGCAGTCAGACCTTCATAGCTACAGGGGTCAGATTTAATTGACAGTGCTTTGTGTTGGACACACATTTTTCACTTGCAGTTAGAATGTGGCACGTTTTAAGAGATGCACTGTCGGCAGGATGAATTCCCCCACAGTCACACGCAGCATCCAGAGTCTTTGCCCTGGCAAAAAAATAATGGCTCCAAATGTCTTTTCCTTATGAGAAATCCAAGTGAGAGCGCTCAAGGCCATGAAAACACAGTGCTGGCTGGTGTCGGTTTGATGTAATGCCACCAGCCTCCTGACATCTTGGGGGCTTGCTTTAGTGCAAACTCGGAACCACATGAAATATTCAAACGGAGAAGCCTCTCTGAATTTTATTCATTCATTGTACTTCTCACATCGAGCTCTCGGCAGCAGAGTTAGCTCCATACACTACCTCTTACCTACTGCCTCAGGATGAATTTGGCTTCAGCCCATTGGAGTCTTTTACATTACATTACATTACAGGCATTTGGCAGACGCTCTTATCCAGAGCGACGTACAACAAAGTGTTAACCGTAGTCAAGAACAGTTTAGCTGAAAGCCACCCTAGTGGGAAGTACAGTTCCTGGGTGCTAGGAGCAACCACATAGTTAAACTAGGACCCTGTAGGTAAATCTGTAGCCACAATTCAACGGTAGCATAAAGCAATCAATGCAGAAAATAATGCCTAAGCCTAATACAATACATAAACAAGTAGACATGTATAAAACTAAGCAACTATGTCCCTAAGTTAACAAAAACCGGACTACGGGGAGAGGTGCACCCTGAAGAGTCTTCAGTCGTCGCTTGAAGGTGGCCAGGGTCTCAGCTGTTCTGACTTCCAAAGGAAGGTCATTCCACCATCGTGGAGCCAGAACCGACAGGAGACGTGACCGGGAAGCGCAGGTGTGGAGGGGGGGAGGTGCTAGGCGTCCTGAGGTAGCAGAACGGAGTGGTCTGGCAGGTGTGTAGGGTTTGAAGATCTTGAGGAGGTATGTTGGGGCTGATCCCTTGACTGCCTGGTATGCTTTTACCATTTCAAAAGCAAAAAGCCGAAGTGCAGGCTACGATGACACTGCCGACAGTTCTGCGACAGAGACAGGAGGAGAAGGGAAACACATGGTAGACGGGACATTGCGTGCATACGGATTCGGTGATTGCACAACAAACGGTGCAGAAAAGAGGCCAGTCGGGTGGTCAGTGCTTTCCGCTGACGTGAGAGTGCATACCGACACAACCGTTTGCCAAGACAATTCCCGACCAGTCACGATTTCTGGAAAGATGACATTGGGCATGCGTCACGATCGCCTGGCGTAGATTTGAAAAGGCCCCTGGTGGTACACAACAAAAAGATGGTTTAGTTCTACAGCGGGGAAAAAAAGGATTTAAAGGATTTAAAGAGGCGGCCAGGATTCCAGACTCATGCATCTTTAACATGAGAGGGAAGCACTTGCCTCTGTTCTTGTTTACTCCTGGCATGTGGGAGAGAGAGAGAGCGTGGGAGGAAAGCAGTGTAACCCCTGCAATCAAAGCTCTCTCTCTCTCCCTCTCTCTGTCTCTCTTCTCCGCCTCTCTCTCTCTCCAGCCCACGGATCCTTCTCCTTATGAGGTATTCCCCAAATCCTGCAGCCCTCCTCCTCCTCCTCCTCCTCCTGCCCCTCCTCCCCCGTGTGTCGTGCTGCTGTGTGTGTGTGTGTGTGTGTGTGTGTGTGTGTGTGTGTGTGTGTGTGTGTGTGTGTGTGTGTGTGTGTGTGTGTGTGAATATTATCAGAATAATGATTTGCTTCCAGGCATCTGAGACACAGGCATCTGCCTCTCCTTCTGTTGACCTGATCCCCCCCCATCAAGTCTGTCCTTCATACCTTTCAGCTTTACCTACTACAAAGCAGCTTGGGTAATTAAACATGCAGAGCACTTTGAGAGAGAGAGCTTCTGCGGCCTTCAGATGATTCACCTCCTCATGCCGTGCCTGGGCTCGTCCAACTCGCATCTGCCCCAATCTACTGCCTGATGTAAGAGCTGAAGCACATCTGTCCACCCTTTTTTTAAGCTGTACTGATGACTGAGAATGATTTATGATTAGGATATACAGGTAGCGGGCAGAAATATGGAAACACCAATATGATACGACTATGGTGTCCCGCTCTATAGAGCTGCCGATGGACTGTTCTTGATGAAACCTGCCCGCTCACGCACTAGATTTACATTTGCAGTCAATTGATTTTGAGTCGCTGACCTGTTTAGCCTTGCACCTCGAACTAACGCATGGACATCACGATCCAGGAGTTCCATTCCAACGTCACCTTAGACTCTGTTCCTTGTGAAACATCAGCAAGTTGAGCAGTCTTCCTCCCTGAACCTCCTGCCAAATGTGCCCCAACAATCACCCCCCTTTCGAAGTCACTGAGGTCTCATCTTCTGGCTGCGCTAAGCCACAATTATAGGCAACCAGGCATGCCCAGCATTTTATTGAATTTTTTTATTCGTTTTTTTTTTTTTAGGTCAATCCCTCCCTCGTAGTTCGCTGCCATAGCCCTGTGACCGGTAGTGACAAAGATGAAATATCGTCTCCTCTGAGACGACACTCGTCATGCTGTCGACCATAACTCCGGCACCCC
>JAINUG010000033.1:3723274-3730774 GCA_029706075.1 Aldrovandia affinis | reverse complement strand
CGTCCTGTGCCCTTAGCAGAGAAACAGCCCCAAAGCATAATGTTTCCACCGCCATGCTTGACGGTGGGGATGGTGTTCTTGGGGTCCAAGGCAGCTTTTTTCTTCCTCCAAACACGGCGAGTCGAGTTGATGCCAAAGAGCTCGATTTTAGTCTCATCTGACCACAGCACTTTCTCCCAAGCCTCCTCTGAATCATCCAGGTGCTCATTGGCAAACTTCAGACGGGCCTGTACATGTGCCTTCTTGAGCAGGGGGACCTTGCGGGCACTACAGGATTTCAATCCATTAAGGCGTAGTGTGTTACCAATGGTCATCTTGGTGACTGTGGTCCCAGCTGCCTTGAGATCATCAACAAGCTCCAGCCGTGTAGTTCTGGGTTGTTCCCTCACCTTTCTCATGATCAGGTTCACTCCACGAGGTGAGATCTTGCGTGGAGCCCCAGACCGAGGGAGATTGATGGTCAATTGGTGTTTCTTCCATTTTCTAATTATCGCACCAACAGTTGACTCCTTCTCACCAAGCTGCTTGCCAATGGTCTTGTAGCCCATTCCAGTCTTGTGCAGGTCTACAATTTTGTCCCTGATGTCCTTAGACAATTCTTTGGTCTTGCCCATTGTGGAGAGGTTGGAATCTGATTCATTGATTGATTCTGTGGACAGTTGTCTTTTATACAGGTAACGAGTACTTAATTAGGAGTACTAATTAAGTAAGAGGACTAATCTGTGTGCCTCCTGGTCACATAACCGGTCTGTGGGAGCCAGAATTCTTGCTGTTTTGCTAGGGGGTGAAATACTTATTTTCCTCAATAAAACACAAATAAATGTTTAAAATTCATATAATGTGATTTTCTGGGATTTAAAAATATTCTGTCTCTCACTGTTAAGATGAACCTACCATGAAATTTATAGACCGACCGCCCGTTCCTTTCTTTGTAAGGGGGCAAACTCACAAAATCAGCAGGGGGTGAAATACTTATTTTCCCCACTGTATATATATATATTTATATATATATACAGTATATATATATATATATATATATATATATACAGTATATATATATACACATATACAAACACACTTAACACCATCTAGCAATATATACATATATATATATAAGTAATCCATATTTACATATATATGTATATATACATGTGTGTATGAGATATATAACATTTCTCACATCTTAACAAGTTTATAGTTCAGTAAGAATACAGCAAAAAGTATGTGCAAGGATTGACAAAATGGTGTTTAAACTGTGTTTAAATTCGTTGCTCAAAGACAAGGAACCATTGGATTGAATGCCTCACCCCGCCCTGCCCCTTTGTGATATCCGATAAATTATATTTGTGTAATATTTCACATTTTCCCACACTTTAACTTCCGCACAGGTGTGAGACAGCAACGGGAGTGTTCAGCTGAATCTCCTCCTCCAGCAGCAGAACAAAATAATGTGTTCCATCAGGAATCTGCTTCCAGAATCCTCTGAGCCAGGGTCCAGTGCCTCAACTCACTGCTTTAGCCCTGAGTTCCCAGGCTGCCGAGTTTCTAAGGCCAGAGGCAATAGAGGCCTCCCAGCTCTGGGATCGAGTCCCGTCTCCAAGCGACTCAGCCCTCAGCCAAAACCTGCACGAGAGAAAAAAAAGGAGGCTGCTTTAAGTAACCTTTCATCAGGAGGATATCACCATTAGGCCCCACGGTTTAATCTGTGAGAGACTTGCTTCCTCTTCCTAACCCTGTTTTTCTGCAAGGGGGACAATGATGTGTCTGGCCGCGGCTTCTCAGCGGCCCACCCCTTCCCAGCCCCCCCCCCCTTTCAGGCATTCCAGAGCACACACTCACACATTGTCCGCATGCCGGCACTGTGTTAATCTCGCCTGTCATGCAGCCCGTGGTCGCTGTGGTGTGCTTTGGGGACGACACATGCCCAAAGGGCAAAGGTCGCGGGACTTATCTCTGTCTTTCCCCGGGCGCTGTCCCCTCACATGCCTCCCGCTCTGACCTCCTGTCCAACGGTGGATTATTTTCGTGACTGCAGCCGGCCTTCGCCTTGTTCTGGTCTGGCGGCGTCACCAGCTTGGCAGGACAAACTGTTCTGCTCAAATTCAGCAACATGCCTCGTAGTGAGAGTCCGAGGGGCTACTTCTGTGTTCGACAGCCTTGTCGTTTCAGTGAATGTCTCCACCCATGAATACAAGTCTGTAACAAAAACAGAAGACAGAACTCGCTAAGGTTGTCAACTTTTCATCATTTTTAAAGCAATACCAACACTTGGCAAACAACTAATCCTACTGTAGTTTGGCAGACACATTTTCACATAGTTTATTATAGATATTATTCAGTGATTATTTTCAAAAACAATCCAGGTTATTCCCCTTTGACCAGGGCACAATGGCAGTGCACTTGAGACCTGATGTTCTAGTAACAATCCTTTAACAAAGCTACGCGCTCAAGTGAGTGGTGGGGCGGGGTGGTGTGTGTGAGGCCTTTGTTTTGAACATCTGGGGTAAGCGCCGGTGCCATGGCAGGTGGGCAGGCGCAGGGCAGTGGAGCGGCCTCGCCCTCTGGAGCGGACCGTGGCTCACGCTAATCGGGCCTGACAGATTGTGGCTGAGAGGCTCCTGCAGGTGTAATCTACTACCCTGCGGAGGGATCTGCGGCTCCACTGCGCTATTTATGGCCGACACATGCGTCCTGTCCGATAACAGGAGAGACCGTCTGCGCTGCCACCCACCGCTGCTGCGCAGCCAATCAAATCTCCGCTGCCGTGGATACCTGACTTAAAAAACTCGGCTGGAATTACAACTGCCGGACAGCTCTCTCTCTCTCTCTGTTTCTCTTCTCTCTCTCTCTCTCTCTCTGTCTCAATGAACATTAATTCAATCCAATGGTGCTTTATTGGCGTAGTAGTAAAGTGTGACATAGAAAATAAATAACTATGACCTATTGTTGAGATGAAGGTAACACTAATTATAATAAGAATAATTAGTCTCTCTCTCTCACACACAAACACAAAACTGAGAACATTGCTGCCGCTCAGAACTCTGAAACACACTCCTCCTGTATTACATATAATAAAGAAAGAAAGCTGGCCCCCGTGGCTCAGGGGTTGGGCAAGAGCGCCGCACATTTTCCAGTGAACCATTGTACTCTGCCATGGAATGTAATAAGCAAGTATCAGCACCTTCCGCTGCTGCCCCAACCCCCATACCCACCCTGTTCATCTTTTGCCAGCCTGAAAAGTGAAAGGCTTAATCAGCTGAATTACTGGAAGTTATCTGTCCCCATCAATTAAATCTTACAAGAAGAGTTATGTGCACCCAACCCCCTGCCTTTGACCTCCCGCCAATCAAATACCCGGCAGGGAGGGAGGGTATTGCTTGTCAATCACAGGGAAACTCAATGTTTTTTACTGCAGGAGCACATACAAACACACCCACGAACACACACACACACACAAGCATGCATATTATCACTCATATACTGTACATACACATACACACACATACAAGCACCCCCACATACTAAAGAACTCACAGTATCACAGACATGCACACACAAACATATACATACACTATCACACACACACACACAAGCATATGCCCTCTCAGATACACACAGTAATAAAGCACAGTACAGGGTCACACATGAAGCTGTGGGCTCTCCTTTCCTGCCGCTGTGTGAAGAGGAGGACGGGGGGTAGATAAGGGCGTTCCAGAGTCCTTCCACAGGGGCTGTTGTTTGTTCTGCAGAAGTGAGTGAGGAGTGAGGGACGTTATCTGCGGCCCCCGTCCCCTGTGGCCATGTGACCGAGCCATAAGTCTCTGCGGGGAGACGGCGTGTGACCCACATACAGAGACAGAAACACCCTCATGGGAGCAGAGATACCGAAGATGACACCCACCGTGTAGCTATGGGTGGGCTGGGGGGATAATGTACCTTGACATTATTTGTCCACAACTCTAAGCTACACATAAAATAATTTTAATAACTCCTCACTTCTAAATCCACTTCTGAATTCGATGATTACTGAACTCAACAACAATAAACAAACAAAGAAAAAATAATCCTACTTTTAAAAAATAAAATTAAAACACCCATTTATTTTATTTATTTAAGTCACGGTTTTGAGGATAGGGCTGTTGTTTGAAGGTTGGGGGGGTGGGTAAATGTCCCCTCCTCGAATGGGATCACAGTGAGGGAGTTCCACTGTGCGGATCCCACTTTAGGCTCACGCACGTTCTGAAGTGTGGCACAGAGGTTAGTGAGAGAGTAGGGGAGGGGCGTGCGCTAAAGGCCGTGGGATTGATGGGTGTGCGTGCGCATGTGTGCACAGCAATGGGCTTCAGTTGTCCGTCGGGTAGAGGGATTTCGGAGCTGGCTCTTAAACAAAGGGGAGCGCGGACACTGCGGGGCCTCTCTCAGTATTTAGCGCGCTGGTGTGAGAGAGGCGCTGGCACAGGCGCAGGCCTTTTGCCCCCGGTTGCTCAGCTGAAAAACAGGCTGTCTGGTGAGTGTGGCGAAACATTCCCAGGCGCAAGCAACACGGCTTTCTTACACTCTTCGTATGATCCGCCACCGTTTCGCGGTATGACTCAATCATCGCAGGGTGCTCTTGAAGGCAGGAACGTTTTTGTTTCTGTGCTGCCATTGGCCAAGAATTCATAGATTTCTGGTGTAGATCAATTACTCTGTACTGCACTGCAACTATACTGTCAGTGGTGATGTATCGACAGTATTTGGGTTGGCCTGACGCTCACCTGATATGTTCCTGACATTTCAGCGGGGAAAACGAGCGCGTGCGTCCATTACGGCTCAAGCTAAAAACTGTCCACTCTGTCCTGGTTCCTGTCAGGGCAGTCTCTGTGGCGGAGGTGAAGTTCATGGTTTGCTGGGGAGTAGAAGGGCTCTGAGTTTTTGGGCCATGCACTCCTGGCATGTCAGCAGTCACGTGGGGTCAGGGGTCAGGGGTGCCTGTGTCATGCTGTCTGCCTCTGAATGGGGCCTGTTATCCTGGGAGATAGGCCAGCCTGTCGCATGTTCCACTCCTCCCCTCTCTTCACCTCTCCAACTGAGAGTGTACATGTGGTGTGGTGTGTGTGTGTGTGTCTGTGACACACAGCAGGCGCAACGCTAATCAGCTTGTGCATGTAGGGAGGGGGGTGGAAGGTTTGTTACACCACTTATGAGTATATCTCTCCTTCTTTCTCTCTCTTCATTTTATTCATTTGAATTCAATTCAAATTGCTTTATTGGCATGACCAGACAACTCTGATATTGCCAAAGCACACATGTACAGTTACAGACATATCACATCACCAGGCACAGAAAGGTATACATTTTTAGACAAAACACACAATGAATAAACTCATTTGAAGCTATGGGCAGTCATTCCTGGTCCTTTGGTTTGTGGCAGTTGACTAAGTGTTGTGCTGCCAATTTCACACATTTCCTCTTTTCCCTTAATAAATAAGGGAGCAGTTGGTGGTGTTTTAGATTTAGAAATTCAGGGAAGAATTTTCAAAATTTGGGGTAATATTCTCATCTGATGTCCTTGTACTTGTTACAGTTGTTTAAAAAATGCAGCTCTGTCTCCACCCCTCCCTGACTGCAGTGAGAGCACAGCCTGTCCTCTCTGGACTGCTTGGTCTGCCTGTAGCGGCCCTTCTCTATGGCCAGGCTGTGCTCACTGAGTCTATACATTGTCATGGTTTTTCTCAGCTTGATATCAGTCACTGTGGTCAGATAGCCTGCCACAGTGTACTGTCTATTTTGAGCGAAATAGCAATAAAGTTTATTTTGAGTTTTTGTCATTTCATTCCAATGGGTTATGCATTTTTATTTTTGTTTATTGATTATTTCTTTGGGTCTAATTCTCTGAGCTACGGTGTCACTGTTCTAAGCATGATTGTTGTTAGTTGTGCTAGTTAATGTATTGAGCCTCACGAATTGGCTGAGGGGATTCTTCTCTGTGTTAATTTCTGGGCTTTTCAGGGCTTTGAAGTGATGAGTCACACATTTTTAGATGTTTACAAAATTTGATGTGTGTTTTTTCAATGTGAATCAAGATAGGATATTGGCCTAATTCTGCCCTACGTGCATTGTTGGCTGTTTCCTCTGTACCTGGAAAATACTTTCTACAGAACTGCAGGGTTTAAATTAGATTTGTTTCCCATTTTCTAACTCATGTTTTGAGTGGACCCCACACCTCGCTGCCATGCAGTACAATAGCTGATTTAAATATTTTGACCCAGATCCTAATTGGGATGAAAAAATTAATTGACTTTTTAATGGCACAGAAAGCCCTTCTTGCTTCCTCCTTCAGTTCATTAATGGTCAAGCTGAAACTTCCAGTGGAACTGATTTTCAACCCTAGGAATATGTAATTGGTTGTTCACTTAATTTGAGTTGTCCTAGGGTGAGGTTGTATTGGTTCCCTGACCTCCGGGCCTTTTTTGAAATATTAGTATTTTAGTACTTGTGCTCCATGAGGACATTTATGAGTCTTGTGTTTATAATGCTACAGAATACCTTCCCCAGATTACTGCTTACACAGATGCCTCGGTAGTTCTTTGGGCCTCCACTCTTGACTATAGGCACTCGGATTCCTTTGTTCCAGATGTCAGGGAAATATTTGACACTCGGAACCAAGTTGAACAGTTTTTGTGTGGCCAATCTAAATTTGTTGTCAGTTTGTTCAGGATTTTGTTCGTCTGTTCCACATGCCTTTTTGGGCAGCAGGGCCTGAAGTTTGTCAGTCAATTAGGCTAATGGATTTCGATATTGTGTGTTGTGTGCATGCACACCGTGAGAAAGTTATGTGTACATGCTGTATGTTTATGTATGTTAACCTGACATGGAAACACTTGCAAATGAAGCATATGCTGTAAGAGTGCTCTATGTCCAGAAACACCACGTGTTCACACATAAGCTAAAGTGTGTGCTTTTGTGTTCGCGAGAGCAGTGCTTGCGAATGCGCCTCACAACACGGAGCGCAGTAAACAGATTGAGAATACAATTCGGGGCGCTTGGTGACATTACTGCTGGAAATATTTGATATATTTGCCGCAGCTGTTGTTAATCGCTGAGTCCATGGCGACGATACATCCTATCTGGTCCGTCCACGTTTCCATTCGATCGGGCCGCAGAGGAGAGTCGTCAGTCCGTGCGTCAGTCCTCTGAGTCCCACTAAAAGGTCGATGGCTCTGAAAGGGCACGCCGCGTCTTGGCGGTAAGACGACACTCTCAGCAGCCCTGTGCGGGTAAGGTTAGCTCGTGTGTTTGCAGTTTGATACGACAGCAACCCGTAATACACAGAGCCCGGGGGCAGACGCTGATGAAGGGAGACAAAAAAAATGTCACGGAGTCCTCCCATTGTGTCGGGACAAGACAATATTGATGCAGGGTTATAATCCTGCAGTGAGGAGACCGCCCCACTCCGCCTCCGCGCACACACACACACACGCATGCATACACAGATAAATACACACGCAAACACACACA